>JAJEKV010000259.1:0-488715 GCA_021234155.1 Isoetes taiwanensis
CCACTTAGTGAAACATTTTGAAGATTCAACTACGGTGCCGCACGCGAAGAGGGTTACCCTCATGAGGCAGGATATGTATCTTGCGCACATCAAGGGCGAACGACCTTGAGTTTTGTAAATAATCGGGAAAAATTTTGTTAATATAAAGAAATTTTTGTGTAAATAAAGTGTCAAACCTTGTTTAAATAGGTCAAGATATCGATCCCTAGCTTTTGTTTTAATTAAATTAGAGTTTTGAGCAAAATTGAGGCGATGTCTCACACGTCAGCGCGCAGTTCTACATTCAGATGACGATTTCTACATTCTAGAAATCGGGGCTGGGCGCAACGTGTGAGACCATGCCCAAAAATGCCCAAAACAGCTCCAAATCGACCAAGTAAGGGGTCAATTCTGCCTAACTCGATGAGTTTAGTGGAATTACAGTCTTAGATCACCTAAATTGAGTAATCCTAGCCCAATTAGGACCTATGTCTCATCGTCGGCGAACAGACGATTTCTACATTTTAGAAATGGGGCTGGCAATAACGGTGAGACCCCGCATCATTTCTTCACTAAATGATCTCCAAATTGCACAATAAGTTCAGTAGCTCTCCTTAGCATGCTCAAACCCTAGAAATATACTTCAAACTTGCAATTGCATCACTTAATAGGTTAGAATTGCCTAATCTCAGTAAATTCCAAGTCTTCCAAAAATTAGGGTTTTCCCTTTCCTATAAATAAGTTCCCCATTCCTCAATTGGTACCCTGCAAATTCGCTCCCCACTGCTTAGGCGATCTTTCAGCTCCCTGAGGCGCTTCTGTATCCGTTTGATACTCCCTTCCTTGCTAAATCAATGGCTACTGCTGATTTCGGGGCGATGGAATGCAGCCGGTCCATGCTCTTGAGGTATGGATGTCAGCGACATCTTCCAAGTCTTTTGTGAAAGAAATCGACATCAAGCTACGCTAAATGCAACCCTGACTTATAGGCGGTGCTAGCAGAATTTCAAGCTAGGGTAGGACCCTCCCTTGTTCAAGTTCCCCTTGCATAGGATAATTTTGTTCCCTCGGCCAATCCCTTCAAGCGGCCGCGGTGATGTCCCCAACATCGCCAAATACTTGACTAACAAAGGCAGAGGCTACGATTACATGGTCCCGATGACCAACGGGGACCAAGTACTTCTCTTACCGCCGCCCTAGCCATCTTCTTATCCCACTGCTAGGGAACCCGATGGGGGCAACCTCTATCCCTCCGGGATGGAGGTAGACCCCAGCCGAAAGTTGGGGAAGAGCAAAATCATAGGTTTCAACAAGAACAGAAGCAAGAGAGGATGAAGAAGAGCCGGACGACGAAGGATACACGGGATTTCGACTTCGGTTTAAGAACGGCGCCAAGGAGAGCAGGAGCTGATCAATTTTGGCCGAGCCAGCGAGGGGGCATCGAGTTGCTCCCCCTCCTCGGGCCAGGCATCACAAGCCTAGCCCCTATCATCATCGATGGAGAGGAGTATCTACTCCTCGCCGACATCGAGAACCTCCCCAAATGTAGGGAGAGGGAGCTCGGGTTGGGACGAGCCCCGCTCCACCAAGCTGCTGGTAGACCAGGCACGGGCGACTTCATCGTCAGGGGAGCATCGAACTTCCCGCCCAAGTGAGGGAGTCCGGGAGCACCTGGCCATTGGGGAGGCGACCTCGGACATCCGGGCCTACAAGAAGCATAAGGCAATTGATGGGCCCGGCGGGGAGGCTGAGAGGAGGAGTTCCCTCGCCCTCCAAGAGCAGATGGGGATGGGTGGGAAGACCACAGTATCCTAATGCGGGTCCTTCAATATCACCCCTGAAAAGGAGAAGGAATCGACCTCGGGGAGGCTCGACCGCGACAATTGAAGACTACGAGGGAGCTCATCAAGAGAGGTCTAACGAAGCACTGCCGCCTGGTGAGCCGAGGCCAAACAAGCAGGGAAGCTTCGGGCGACATAATAACAACCAATTGTGTCGCTCAGGTACTACCTACCATCGCTGATGGATGGGAGAATAGCGGCAATTCACCGCAAGTTCAGTCAGGCTAAGAAGGAGGTTTATCTTGATTGCACTCTCAGGCCGGCATGCATGCTCGAATAGCAAAAATGTCGACTATGCCGTTTAGTCAAGAGGGCAATGGCACTTGACCTCTTCGACCGCCATCCCCCACCGACGTCGTGGGAGATTAGCGATGGATGCCTTACCCCTTACATCCCACCGCGGTGGTAGAAGACCCGTGAGAGCCATCCGGGGAGGCTCGCCAAAAGCATCATCGTGAACTTGGGTCACTTTCGGTAGGGACGGCCCAAGTTAAGAAGTTTCTTGAAGACAACCCGCCTTACCTGGGCGATTTCAAGACTAGCTAGACTCTTGATCCGGGAGACTTTTTGTATTTAAAATATTATATGATATATAAATACAATTCTACCAAGACTTTAAATGTTTTGTTGATATATTTTGCCCCACAATTATACCAACAAACATAAACAATGCAAGAGAACAAATGGAACTAACCATATAGCCATTAATCACTTGTGGATGCGCCTAGAGGGCTAAGCTAGGGAACTATAACCGCGAGACCTTATAGAAGAGCAAACCCCGCCTGCACCACCCCCGAACAAGGAACCTATTTGAAGATAGGGAACCCATGACCCCAGAGCAGGAGATAGCCCAGATGAGGACGGATCCGAGCAGATAAAGGCATTCTTGGGTCTGCAAGGTGAGTGGGTTCGTGGGCAATGCTGGGCCGCCGCAAGCATCAGCCTCGAGGGAAGGAAGGGACAAGAAGAGGAGCAAGAGAAGGAGATCCCCAACCGAATCTTCCGACTCAAGTTGGCACTCGTGACCGACCGAGGAAGAGGAAGAACAATTTCGTGAACGCAATGGGGAGGGAAGGCAGAGGAACACCCCGCAGGGACGACAAAGAGATACCGTGGCCTCGACTACCGTAAGAAGGTAGATCTGATGATCGGGCAATGTATGGAAGGCCAGAATCGAACAGTTCTCGGGGAGAACACGTCAGCTTGGAAGCAGAGGCATGGCTGGACTAAATGAGCGAAGTACTAGGAAATGCTTATGGCATGAAGGATAAGGACAAAGGCGAGTTGCAACAGCCCAACTTGAAAGGAGCCAGCCGGATTTGGTGGAAAGGGTATGCAAAGGCACACGTTTAAGCGGGGATGCTTGTAAGTTCGTAAAGTTTGCTAAAGCCTTCAAAGCGCCATTACGCTCCAAGGGAACATAAGTCCAAAGATGATGCAAAGCGGCGCTGTGCTGCGTTCAAGGCAACAAATCAGTTCAGAAATATACAGAGGAATTCATGAGGCTAAGGTCAGATGCAGCCGGGTTGGGAGAGAAGCATGCAAGAGAAAGCTATATCGAGGGGTGAATGAGGAGATCCTTAAGCTTGTGAGAGCAATAAACCCTAGGACAAGATCGGGCTTAATCCAAGGCTATAAGCTTGCAGGGTCAGACCTTAATAGCGGGCACAAGCAAGCAAAGATTTCCGTGGAGAAAGGCAAGGCGACGAAGCTATAGCCCTGTGGCAGCGGTCGAGTCCAGCTAGAACCCAATATGGTGGGAACCTGGGAAGCAAAGCAGGAGAAGAAGTGTGTCCTTTAAGGACAAGCGAGTGAGAAGTCAAACTACTCCAAAGCAAAGGCAATCCTTTTGCAAGCGATGCCCAAGGAAAAGAGGCAGGAGTGCATAGAAAAAAGCGCTTGTGTTTCAGGTGCTTCCAGCGGGCCATAGGATGCAAACTGCCCTTTACGCCATGGAGCAGCGGCTAGCGGAGTTGGGAGATTGGGACACCCCGCCTGACGACGGCCGAAGAGGCCCGACTACATCTGTGGTGAGTGTCACATCTTTGCCGCAATAGATACAGTGAGCAAGTGAGAGCCAAGATAAGGTAATTTCCACAAAAGTAGGGAAGGCTAAAGCTAAGTCCTTCATAGTCTTGATAGATTCGAGGGAAGTAGCCATAACTTTGCATCCCAGAATAATGGTTCGGGATGTTGAAGTTGAAGCCGCTAAAGTCAAAACCAAGACCCGTTGTTTTAGCAAGTGGTGCAAGTAAGGCGACGGGCGGGCAAGAGAATTAACCGACATCGACTTGCCGTGGATTAATATCCGGATGGGAGCAGAAGTAATGGGCATTGGAAAGTACGACTTGATCATAGGAATGGAGTACCTTGGGCCAGCAGGGGCCATTATCGATCGTGGAAAGCGGGGAAGGTGACCTTCCCAACGCCCGACGGCAAGATCATTGAGATAACAGTAAGGAAGTTGTTCCCATCATGCAATTGCATGTCTTCTAAACGGCCGTTCAAGTGCATCAAGAGTGAGCAAGTGGCATACATCTTCAAGCTTGAGATTAGTGAGCCGAATCCTGGAAAGGAAGCAAAGAAGACAACGCTCGAAAGAAGTTGTCAAGCAAGTATCTCGCCTAATCACTTGAGTTCCATGATCTCTTTCCAGATGAGATCAGCGGTTTCCTCCTTATAGGGGAGTCGAAAAGTAGATAGCACTTTCGAACCGGGGAACAAAGCCAACAAGCAAGGCTCCATATAGAATGACAACACGGGGAGTTGTCGAGCTGAAGAAGCAGCTAGGAGCTGCTCGACCTAGGTTTCATTAGACCTAGTGTCTCGCCGTTTGGAGCCCATTCTTTTGTCAAGAAGAAGGATGGATCCTTGAGGATGTGCATAGACTATAGACGGTTGAATAAGCACACCATTAAGAACAAGTATGCGCCCCAAGATCGAGACGACTTGATGGATCAGCTCCAAGGTGCAAAGATCTTCTCCAAAAAATCGACTTAAGGTCAAAGGTTATCATCGATCAGGATAAAGGAAGAAGACATCCATAAGACCGCCAGAACGCGGTATGGGCATTATGAGTTCACAAAGTAATGCCTTTCGGCTTATCAAATGCCCGCAACGTTCATGAGGCTCATGAACGATATCTTCGAGGAGTTCTGGACACCTTTGTGATTGTTTTCTTTGGCGACATTTTGGTGTATAGCAGATCCTTTGAAGAGCACGCATAACACTTGAGAAGGGTGCTAGAAAAGTTGAAGAGGCACCGGTTATGCCAAGTTGTCGGGTGTCACCGCAAATGTAAAAAGGTGGAGTATCTAGGTCATGTGATCTCAGCCAGAAGGCATCTCAACAGCACCCCGCCAAGATTGAAGCCGTCATTCAAAGGGCCGGCGCCAAGAATGTGCATGAAGAAGTTTCCCTCGCCTAGCAGGTACTCACAGAAGTTCCCAGAAGAACTTTGCTAAGATAGCAGCCCCCCTAAACAGAACGGACGAGGGGCGAGAAGGTGAAAGATTGGGTAGAGCATTGGCACAAGAAAGCCCAAAAGGGGTTGAATTGTTGAAGGAAGCTTTTAACAACAGCCCCGTCTTAACCCGCCGACCGGAGAAAGATAAGCTTGTAGCATCGGATGCGCAGTAAGATAGCTACAGGTGCAAAGGCTTATGCAAGAAGAGTGTGGTAGCGTATGATTCCGGGAAGATGAACGACGCCGAGACGCCGCTACCCAACGCACGATCAGGAGTTGCTGGCGGTTGTCAGGGCATTAAGAATATGGAGGCATTATCTCTTGGGAAGGAAATTCCAATTGGATACCGACCATCAGAGCCTCCAATATGTATTCACGCAACCACACCTTAATCTGAGGCAAATGCGGAGATGGATGGAGTTCCTCAAGAATATGACTTTGATATAGTCTACTGGCCGGGAAGCTCAATGTGGTAGCAGATGCTTTCAAGGCATCCCTCGACAACTAGAGTGCATTGCAATGCAATTTCGACGCCTCCCGGCGACTTTGGTAAAAGGATTGAAGAGTCCTTGCCAACGGATGTGGATTTCAGGAAGTATGGGCAAGCCTTCAAGGAGGCCGTAACAGATAAAGAGCGGGAGGCCTTCAAGCATTATAAGAAGGAAGGCAACCTGTTATACCATAAGAACAAGCAGCGTGCACGAATCATCAGGTGTAAGGAAGTTGATCCTCCATGACACGCACAACAGCCCAATAGCTGGCCATGCGGGATTCATGAAAACATATTTCAAAGTACGCAGCAGCTATTATTGGCCAGGAATGAAGAAGCAGGTAGCTCGCTACATCAAGGAATGCCAGCTATGTCAGCAGACAAAGGCGGAGCAGCTTCGAATTCCAGGGGCATTAGAGCCATTAGCGGTGCCAAACGCTAAGTGGGAGGTAATCAGCATGGATTTTATCACAGGACTCCCAAGAATGTGAGAGGCAAGGATGCCTTGATGGTAGTGGTCGACAAGTTGTCGAAGATGGCACATTTTGTGCCTTGCAGAACCACAGATACAGCCATGGATACGGCAAAGCTCTTCACCAAAGAGATCTTCAGGCTTCATGGCATGCCAAGGGAGATCATCTCCGACAGGGATCCGAAGTTCATGAGCGCCTTTTGGCAAGACCTCTTTGCGACGATCCAGACGAAGCTATCCATGAGCACGGCATATCATCCTCAAACGGATGGCCGAGGCGGAGCGGACCAACAGATTTTAGAGGACATGCTACTGAAACTATGTCGGAATAAGCAAAGTATGTGGGAAGAATTTATTCACTTGGTGGAGTTTGCATACAATAGCACCAAGCGGGGAATCATCCCAAATGTCGCCGTTTATGATCAATTACGCTATCGATTGCTAACTCCGCACACTTGGCACAACCCGTGTCAAAAGTGGAAGTTTTAGCCAGAGATGTTGGCCGATATGCGCAGCGGCTCGTAGAGGAAGTTCGTGGCTATCGGCTAGCAGCAAGAAGAAGATCAAAAGAGCATCGCCGACAAGCATCGAACAAGTAAGAGAGTTCAAAGTTGGAGATGATGTTTGGCTCAAGATTAAGGTGAAGCTAAAAGTGGCTTCGGGATCGGCAATTGCAAGAAGCTTGCTCCAAGGTGGGCTGGACCTTTCGTAATAGTCGAAAACTAGGCAATCAAGCCTACAAGCTAGACTTGCCAAAGACACCTAAAGATTCATAAGGTCTTCCCGTGAGTTTGTGAAGAAGCATACCCCAAATCCGCACGAAGTCTTGGATTCGCCAATGTATTGTTGGAAATGACGGAGGAACGGTACTGGAAATAGTTCCAATTGATTCTTGATAAAGCTTTCAAGAAAACGAGGAGATCAGAATTTCCTCCAAAGTATTTGGTCAAGTGGAAACACTTACCGATTGGAAGACGCGACGTGGGTACTTAAGAAAGATTTAGTAAGGCAAAGATCCACGGTTTATGGAGCAATGGGACGGCAAGGTCATCTCCGAAGAAATCGCTCGAGCATGTCGATTTGTGTAGGTTAATTCTTGTATAGTTAAGATTAATCCACGATGCCGCTTCACGCTTAGTATGGGTCGATGCGTTGTCACCGATGATGGGACCACTACGGTGATCTCTAGGGCGTGGTGTAATGTCAATGTAGGCATGACCCGTTTCCGCTTTGGGCACAGTGGAAGGTAGATTAGAAAGTCTACTGTCCCACGGAAGTAGGCGACCGAGAGAAAGGAGGTCATTGAGGAATGCATTGATAGGAAAAGCACCTTTAGCCCCATATATGCCTTGATAGGAGGAATCTATCCTTCGCGCCACCACGAAGAAGGATATCCTCCACTGGGCAACTAGAGGTGTAGGCATGAGCGGCATGTAGGCATGTAGGCGCTGTCTCCGCGGCCATAATGGAAGATTCACCCTCTTCCTACGCCGGGAGATTAGCCATGCATCCATGTAGATAGGTGGGGTGGTCACCATATAACCAAAAATTTTAATTAAATAATTAAATGGTACTAACGTAGTGTCGACCTGCAGCCAAGAGAGAGCCTCGGGAGGGGCAAGGAGGTCGAGTTATTTAAGACTTGCAACACAAATTTTGTTGGAATGTGTTGCAAGGAATCAAGGGTACCTCGAACGTTAATTTTAAATTTTGATAAACTTAATAGTAATGTTAAGGGAATGTTGGAGTAATCTGTTAGTAATGTTGTGAATTGATAAGTGATTTTATGATATAATAATGTGATAAAAGTATTACCTTAAGGTAATCGTAATAAATGTGTAAGTATTATAGTAGATATCGTATGCATCAGGTTGATTGCAGGTTAGGAAGATTCCAAGGTGGGGAGAACCACGATGCTGCGGACAACATCATTTCAAGGTGGGAGAATGTGGCGTTCAGCCACAAGATACGCTCCCCGGGGCGTATATTGTATCGCCACGCCACGCCGACATTACGCCACCCGATTGACGTGTACGCCAACGTATAGCCAAGTGGGTAGCCCCTAGGGGGCAACTTGCTAAGAATGTGCATTAGTATTAATGTGCACATTTTCCAATGTACACATTAATGTGAGCACACATTTCCATGTGGCCACTTGATGCCAAGTGGGCCATACCCATAGGTGCAATTAATGTGCACATTTTCCAATGTACACATTCATTAATGTGCACACATTTCCATGTGGGCACATTTGGCCACCTAGCCCTTAAGGTGGGCCCATTTCCAATTATCCCACATGCCAAAAGGGGATAATTGGAAACCCTAGCCAACCCCCTTGTCTATATAGGGTTGGAAACCCTAGCTAACCCAATTTTCGATTTTAGGGCTTCAGAACTCTGTTTTGGCTGCTTCAACAGCCAAAACCGCATCCCAGACTCTGACTGGGAGAATTGCATCCTTAGTTTCTCTGGGTTCGAAGCGTTTTCGCCAGGATGGTCGAGCTCAGTCGAGGAGCCCCTCAAGGATCAGGTATTTGGCCAATTAGATAGTCTAAACCCTATTTTAGTCATTGAATCAAAGAGGGTTTAGCCTATTAGATTGCCCACAAAATGACCCTCTAGATCTCTAGATAGCGATTCTAACTAAAGAACCTAACTCTATGTTGTAGATTAGATTTAGTTCTTTAGTTCTCTGTGAAGTATATGGATGATGCATCTCTATGAACTCCTTGTATTGGGAAGGGGGGTAGAGACCTAAAGCTTTGTAGTTGATGCTCCTAGAGTAGCCTCTCTAGCACACTGTAGATGCCTCAGTGCACAAGAGCCACACCCGGTTGTGGGTGAAGGGGCCGACCGGGCTTATAAGGAGGTTCATGTTCGACTCTTGAAGCGACCCCTATGGTGTGTTAGTACTGCCGGGGGGTCACCGTGGACTAGGTCTAATGGCTTGCCCACCGCGTGTGGGCAAGGCATGGGCTCGACACTCGCGTGAGGTGGTGAATATGACCTTCCATTGAGTTCAAGTCGGATACAGGCGGTGGCCCTCTAGTCACCTTGAGTCAAAGCATTGTAGATCTCGGAGGGAGAGATCCCTACCGCTCCATCGGAATGGGGAGATGTAACCCGGGATATAGCCCCTTGGCTATGCATCCGTGCGGGCTACTGGTCAGTCCCAACACTTTTCAGCCTACTCGCAAAGTGTGCAATGGGAGGGGCGGATGGAGTGGACAACCCTAGGCCATGTTCTTATGCCAGCCAAATCCATTGCCATGAATTCATGCGCAATGAACTCGGAGACCCAAGCTTGTCGGGTCCATCCCCTCGCGGTGCGAGCCTTGGGTAGGATTCCCTATGTGATGTGTTGATCTTCGCCTATGCAGATATGTGGAGGACCATCCTTCGGCGATGGTCATATGATGTTGATGTATGTGCTCTTACGACATGTATGTTTACGCCCGCAGCCTAGGTAGGCCCCGAGGGAGACGGGTGCAATGACCCTTCCACTCTTCCCAATCGGAACCCGCTATTTGCGGTGTCGGTGTGTGGAGGCCCCAGATTGGTACCGGAGCTGGTATGGGGGATGAACTCCTGGTTGTATACGGTGAGTGCACCGTATACGAGTAGGGGACGTCACAGAATAGTTGTTGGTTGGTTAGGTCACGCTGTCTTTAGTGATAAAGAAGGACATGTTCTTTTTGTACATCGTACTCGGGCGCGGAACTAACTCCGCATCCCTGTGGTCATCACCCAAGCTGCTTCATTCTTCGACTTTAGTTGGCTCTGCTACCCGTACCCAGCTCTGCGCCTCGTTCACCCGATATAAGTTGCCTTCCCCCCTGGCTGCCATGGCAATTACAATAGGAAGCAAGGTTGTAAGGCGGAGTGAATTCAGAAAGATTGCCGGAAAGAGTCCGAATTGTTCTCTACAACTTGAGAAATCGCTAGTAATCGCGGATCATCATGCCGCAGTGAATACGTACTCGGGCCTTTGTACACCATGGAGCATAATGTGTCCAAGTCATCAAAATAACATTGCATCTTCTAGAGTGTAATCTAGGAGTTCTGCAGCCTGGTGACCTAGTGCAAAGTTGAGCTCCGCTGCCCCTATTGTCAGCAACCCAGCTTTTCAACTGATCAATGTAGAGCCCAAACACCGTTGGAGAGAGAGGGCATCCCTGGCGAATCCCAGTACTATTGTGAAATGGTTGACCTATTGGTTTTAGCCGGCTTGAGCATGTCTCGTATAACCTATATATCGTATTTTATAGATCCAAATGGAACCCCAGCTATCGCAATCTTGCCCATAGATTTTCTCAAGGCACACTATCAAAAGCCTTAGCAAAGTCGTTGAAGCAACATATAGTCTACCACACTGGATCTACCTCCCCCTTCCCCCTCCCCCCTCCCGATTCTTCTGCCTGCAAGTGTACCTGCAGCATGATAGCCATTGTGCCAGTCCAATGCAAATCGCCAAGTCAAAGATATCGTAGAGAAAAAACAACTGCCTATCATAGCACGTTACCTGGTTGCCATCTGATGTCGATGGCCATTAAAGCCACTTCTGTAGGGCGCAGTTGTAATACATTGTCAGTTGAAGGGTCAAATTTCATGGTTGTTCTATCTCCGTGAGTGTATTGAAGTCTCCAAGGAGTATGGCATAGCCCAATTGCTTATGTTGTTGTATGTCATCATATAGATAGAAATAGAGGTCCAGCCTATCCACATCCGAGTGGGTGTCATAGAAGTTGCTTTCTGTATCTGGGAAGTAGCAGATTGCCACAAAGAGAGGGTTGCCACTGCAATTCTGTACTTGCACCCATAGGTACCAATTGTGTCTATTTGTCTTGCATAGAGAGATTGATCATGCCAAGGCTATCCAGCAGTAGTAGGCCACCTCCCTTCCCTCCTCCCCTCCCCTCCTCTCTCTCTCTCTCTCTCTCTCTCTCTCTCTCTCTCTCTCTCTCTCTCTCTCTCTCTCTCTCTCTCTCTCTCTCTCTCTCTCTCTCTCTCCCCCACATTCTCGTTTTCCTATGCATGTGGTGCCAGGTGCACGCTCCCATGTTTCCATATGAAAGATGACATCCATATCTGCAACAACAGAGTTGAGCTACTATGGAAAGCCCTAACAATTCCAAGAGACCATACAGAGGTACAATTCCTATTTGCTAGCAACAGATGCAGCTTCAGCTGTGATAGCAAAAAGGAGGGCAGTAGAAGCAAAAGTAGCATGCAGTGAGACGGTTGAAGCAGGGCATGTGGCTGGAGCAGGCGGAGTAGGAGCATGATTAGAAGTGGCAGGGGTTTCGCCATAAGGGTTTTGAGGATTTGCAGAAGCGTTTGGCAGTCAAAAGATTTGCATCTTGCTCGGATCAGTCTTGCAGGCCCCCTAGCGGCAAATACTCTTAACCTAGGCCAAATTGGTGTCTGTGAGATTCCTGCTGGAATTAGACCTTGGTCGATGTAAAGGGATGTCTTTGTCACTTGCTTGCCTTGTAATATAGCTCCTCGTACTTGCGCGTCTGCAATTGTGAATGTGACAATACAGCGGCAGTCAGGACACTGAGCACCGTACGGGTGAAGACGAGCATTTGGACATATTCAATGAGGTTCTCCCCTGCTTCCTTTGATCGGCCACAAACCATATCATCATGGCTTTTGTGTCTCAGCTCTTGAAGCTTTCTGATCCTCATGTGAATGTTGACGTTCTTAGCAGGCAAAATGTGTGATCTGCGAGGTGTGGATTGTGGCCTGCGCTGTGGTTGCGATGGCATGGTGCAGCAGTCGGCTATTCGTGCTGACGTGGTGTAGGCTTTTGAACATGTGGGACTGCCATGGCATGTGGAGTGTCCTCTCCTTTCCAAAGCCAACAGCTCTTGCTGGAATTGTTTCTGCCTTGCCAATTCGTGTATGCATCGCTGTGGTTGCTTATGAGCATCTGCATGGAGGCCTACCCTGTTGGGCGATGATTGTTTGCAACTCTTGCACGTCCAGATCTCGAGCAGCAGAATTATGCTTCAATTTATATAGCCGAGAGGCAACTATAAAATCCACTACTAATGAGGTCTTTTTAGTGTGCCGACCCTGCTCTGAAGGGCTTGGAGCTATGACTAGGGCATTGAGGAATGCACCTATTGTGCCAGGCCTGCAATCTTAGAATGTTACTCTCAACTTTCGCCTTGATTTGCCTCTAGTCTCCATCAATGCCTGGTGTACCACCAGATCTGAGCAGCAGCCATGGCTTGCCGAGCCAATTTTGTTGATTGAACCTTTGCTCAGGCCTCCCTTCTCATCTACCTCATAGAAGAGGCTTCTCTCGTGCCTTTATTGTCTGATCTTCATGATGGGCTCCCAAAAGAGCTCGTCATGCGAGGAGCTGTCAAGCTGTGGGTGTGACTGGATGTGGGACTGGGTCTAGAGTTGGGCTAGGATTTGATGGATGTCCCTATCATCTCTCGGGTTTGGGAAGGGGTCCATAAGAGTTGCCATAATGTTTTGGGATTCACGAAAATTAGGACATAAATTTAGGGCAAAGCAGAGATGTTGCTAGAACGGCATTTTGGATACCTAGAATCCAAAAGAGAGACTCAAAAACATCTTTCACATAACCATTTGAGGCAGAAAGGAATACATGGCAACATTCAGGGCAAAACAGAGATGTTTTTTGAAGGGCATTTTGGATGTTTGGAATCTAAAACAGGGACTCAAAAACATCCTTCATGTAACAATTTGAGGCAGACGGGAATTGAAGGCAGAAATTTAGGGCAAAACAAAGATGTTGTTCAAAGGGTGTTTTGGATGCCTAGAATCCAAAATAGGGATTCAAGAACGTCCTTCGCACAACAACTTGAAGCAGACATGAATTTAGGGCAAAGCAGAGATGCTGTTCGAAGGGTGGTTTGGGTGCATATTCTTACTTGGGGTGACTCCAGGCATCGAGAGCTGTTAGATGGGCATATTTGCCCTTTATTCCTCGATTTAGATCATACATAGTGATCCTCGTTTTTGGGGTATGCTTGTACAAGTTTTGGTGTGTTGTATAACAAGGACTGGAAAATACTATAAGGTTTGAGGCAATGTATTAAATGGTGTTGATTTTATATATATTATATGATTTTAGGGGCTCTCGCTGTCTTACATCACCTCCGTAAGAATATGCATCCAAACCAAAGGGAGTTTCAGAGGGATTTTTATTTAAGGTATGGTTTGTGTTAATTAATGTTAATGGTAGTTATGTGTTGGTTGTTATATTAAAAAAAAAAGATTAGGCCCTTCGGGCCCTAACAAAAGCAAACCAACCATCGCATATCTTGTTGAACATGCAACACAACATGGTTTTTATGCTAGGACCTCTTAACACATTTACAAATATCATACAAGCATCTCTTATGCACATTTATAAATATCATACAAGCAGTAGAAAAAGGTTCCGCAATGCTCCCCTTTGAGAACTTGAACAATAACTATGAACTTAAAACAATAGCATCAACCCTTTGAGAACTTGAACGACGAATAAGAAGTTAAACAAGGGCATCAAGAAACATTGTACTTGTTGACATGTAAAAGCAAGGTACATGTTGCGTAAGTATCCAATCAATTCCCTCAAGTATAACTTCCATTAAGATAGAAGCCTTCAGTTGGAAATAAAAATTATGAGTTCTACACAAGTAAGTTAGAAGCTTCCAATTGCGAATAAAAATATGTGTTTTGTAAGACCATACTGGAAATGTAAAGAGTGCTCATCTTTACTTCATTGTCTTCGATTAAAACTTCAATGTGGCCACAAGAATGATGGGAATGATGCAATTTTGACAACGACCACTCTAACAAATTCGTCGTATCCGTCAAATGGACAAATGGATCGCCATCATCATCTAGCAAAGGTTGTGTAGGCTATATCGGCAAGTTCCTGTGCATATCTACAAGGTATCATGAAAGCTGCTAGATACATATGGCAAAAGAGAGAAAACAGTGAATGCATACAGTATTTCAGTAAATACTTGGACACTTCAACTTCTTAAGATAGCACAATTCCAGCTTGAGGAAAAAAACACACTTTCTGCAAAACATTCGAGAAACTTTCATCACTTAAAAAAGAAAACACTTTCTGCAACCGGAAAACTTGCATCACCAAACTAGTTGCCACAACCAGGTCATTTGGGAGTTCTACATTGCAAATTTGGACATGAATTTTTCTTCCTACTTTAATGGGCCTTTAGATTCGAAGGAATCTGCTAGATGTTTACGCCTTGTAAAACGTCAAGGCTTTTACCAAAGGATTTGCATAACTAACAACCCATGTCATTCTAGCACTGACGGAGCATAAACATGAAGAACAACACAACATATTTTATACCTTCCATGTTTTTTATTTTGATGAGAAGGAAGAATGGCAAATGCTCTGTGAGTTAGGGCTTTGACCTAACAGCTGACCGACGAAGAACTCTATTTGCTCATCAAATTCAACAATATAATTATTGAAGTAGAAAACTTAATGTGCTGAATACCTCTGCCAACACAGAGCCCAGCAAGCTCACAGGTACATTTCGACCACATATGAAAAAAATTGACATTTTTTACTTGAATACAATAGATTAGAAATTCAAAAGGTGAAGAATGGTTTTGAATGCCATTTGATTCATATCCGGCTAAAGCAACCCACCGAAAAAGAATGCCCAATTTTTGCAAGCTTGAACAACCAAATTACTATGCACTATGAAGAGTTGCGAGTTGAAGATGTGCCACAACCGAAACTCCAGCCTCTGCAACCATTCTCCAGCCTGCCTGCTACAAAAATAGCTCCAGCCTTTAAAACGACAACCGAGTGATCTGCTCCAGTCTCTACAACCATCCTCCAGCCTCTGCAACCATTCTCCAGTGAAAACTCCTTCCCGAAAATTGCCATTGTAGAATCTAGGGTTAGCTAACTGTAATAATCATATGGTCGATTCATGCTTATTCTTTATAATGGATGATGTATGCATTTTTGCTTGAAAAAAAAATATTATACTCAATGAAAACAATAATCTACTCCATCAACAATAAGAATCAAGAAGATTAGAGTCCAGAGAACAAAAGTTTTGGGGTTTCATGCATGTGAATGTAGTATTGGCAACAACAGCCGTTAGATCGTTTAAGCTAATCTAAATCAACGCTCCAAAAATGACACACTCTAGAAATACTATTTAGTATGCCCAACGAATACAACACCAGAATCCTAGTGAAATCATGCCAAAAAGCGTATAAAACTACAAAAATAATCCCATGTTATTATGCTAGATATTAGAAACCAAAATGAGGACTCAAAGCGTCCTTCGTGCAACAATTTGTGCTTGGCCAGAGGCTGGAGGCTAAACCCCAGTGAGGGAGTGTAGGCAGCACCGTAACCCTAGAGAGAGGAGGAGGAAGAGTGCTAGCGAGAGAAGGAGGTGAGGATGCTAGAGAGAGAAGGAGAAGAGGGCATAGAAAAAGCTTTAAGGTTGGTAGCTCCAGTAGGACATCACAATCTATAAGTAAGAAGGAATGGCATCGATCAGAGCCCTCGGATCGTTATTCTGGGATGGGATGAGCAGCTATATATGTGTTCATCATTCTTGTGGCTAGTTATCGGTGTCTTCTCAGAGCATCTCTTTCCTTGTCCATTGCTTCCCATCCTATTCCCTGTCCATAATACCTTCCCCTGTCCAAATGGTCGTCCTTTGCAAGCATGCATGGTTAGGAGGAGCATAATTTTATAAGATGGATATGCATGCTTGCAGTGTTTTGGATTTAGCTCCTGGCTCTATATTGCAGTAATTCTAACCACGATTATTGGTTTGCTATGATATGTATTGATGTTGCTACTTGCATGTGCTCATATCCTCTATGGCAACGACATGCATGGTTAGGAGGAGCGATCTTGTAAGAGGGATATGCATGCTTAGAAATGTGAACTTTTAGGGGCTGGGTTGAATTCTTCTTATGTTCTGCAGTTATGGCAGCATCGTCTATGATTGGTTACATTTGGGAACACAATTTTACGGTTATAATCTATCATTATTTCAGTTCATATCATGCATTCCTTGCTTGTTGTTTGATCCCTTTCATTTCAACATGTGTTTGCTTCCCATCTACTTGAAGCGACTTTTTCTACTCTAGCGACTTCTTTTCTCTTAGCAATCTTGCATCTTGGTGGAGCAGCGGGCTCGGCCTAATGTTTGGGTATGAACAGGAAGGATATGGTATCTCGTCTGAACAGGATAGGGCATTCAATGGCATCCGGTGTTTACCTGCAGCACACCAGGGGATCAAGCCCGCAGCCTCACGACAGAATCTGGATTCAAATTGCGATTGTACTAAGTTATCTAATTCTTTACTTACAGTTTATAAGGTTCGACAATTCCACTGGCCCCTTCACCAATTTCCACATTTTGCTCAACTCTTTCCACATTCTGCTTTGACCCCAGCATGCCATCGCTTCTTTCTGTCCGCTTATGGGTTAAACCCCAGTGCTTTTTCTGGTTTTTACTCAGTTCCTACTTCCATTTTCTGCTTTCTCTGCCTTGATATAAAAATCAGCCTCCCTAGTCGCCCATGTTCTATAAATTGATTACCTGCCCTGCCGATCTCCCCTATTCTATCAAATCGGCCTCCTGCCCTGCCCTTTTGCCCTACCGAATCTCCTCTCCTGTTTGCTTTGCTCTCTCTCCCTGTTCGTTCTGCTCAGCTGCCTCCTTGCCCTAAAATGGTTCGACCAAGTTGTTTTGGGTTAGGTATTGGTTTTTTTTTTTGTGTAAATTTTGTATAGTTGCATGATTATTGCTTCCTTTGGCAATAACTTTGTTTCAATTAACATTATACTTCCTTTGGCGATAAAATGTTGTTGTTGGATAAAAAGCCTTTGGATTTTTGTGATTGTCTTTGTGGATAGAGATTTTTCCATTTACATTGTCACTATTCCCTTTACCAATACTTGGATTTCTTCTCTCTTATGAAGTTGCTACTTCATCCTAGTACTTTGGAACCTTCCAATCGCAATGGATCCATTATTTATATCTAACTTGAAGGTTGATTGTTGAAAGTGCTTATTTGTGTCGTGCGTAACACTAGCATACATGCATTATTTTTCAAGGAATGATGGTCAAACGTGTGGCTTGGAGTTTAGGATGATTGGGGGCATTTATTCCTAACTTTTAGGGCAATTTTTCATGGTTCTAAATTACTTATGGAAGTGTTTTCCTATGAGGTTATCTGGATGTGTGTCATTCCAGTTGGTTTAGAATTTCTTTAGGATGATGGGAGAGCATTTGCCTTTTAAACTTATGGGTGCATTCACATGGGTTTAACTTGATAATTAGAGGGTTTTTCCATAAGGTATGTTTTTGCACCTGTATATTGTTTTTAGAATATGGGGTGAATTTGGTCTGTGTGGCATGTTAATCTATATCTATTGTCAATTTCTTTTCTGGCACGTTATGTTTTCGTCATTCTTGTCATTTACCTTAGATATTCTGGATGTGTATCCCTATATTGCATTCTTTTACATTGGATTGTAGCCCACACTAATAATTTCTTTCGAGAATTTGTTTTAGAGGCACATCTCATTGCTTAGATTGCTATTACCCTTGACCTCGACTTTGATTTCTGCCTGTTTTCGACCTTGTCAACCGTCTTGACCTTTTCCTCGACCTCAGCTTCTGTTCATTAGAAGTGACCCATCTCCAATGACTGCCTATGCGCCATCGACTATCTGGTTCGATCGCAACCTTATGTGGACCCTCGTTTATCCAGTTCTACATTACCTTTTCAGGCTTGTTCGAGCATAACTATATCCCCATCTCATTTGCGTCGTTTATTACCATCTTTTATCTTTCTCTCGCTCGTTTTACGTTACTCCTTAGCCCCTCTCCCCCCTCCCCCCTCTCTCTCTCTGTTGTTATTGTTGTTGCTGATGTGGCATGACATCAGCATTGCGTCTACTAAAGTTTTCGATACTCGTTCACGCTTTGATGTTCTATCTTTGGGATGTTATTGCAACTTGGCATGCTTTGCATTTCTTACACTCTGTTGACATAGATTTATCTTGATTTCGGCTTTCATCTAGCGATTTTGGGATTTCTTATTCAGAATATTTAGAATATAAGTTTTCTTCTGTTGATTGGTCATGACAATTTTTATCCACTATTTCCCTGTTTATTGCTCTTCTATATTTCCACGTCTTTGGCCTATCCTGAATTCCATTTTATGCATCTATACTTCCACTTGGATTTGAATTTTGTCATTACATATCAGGTGATCTAGGTTCTTTTTTGAATTGCATATTTCTTTTATATTCTTTCTCAACGTTGGCAGTCGTGGCTTTATTTTTTGTTTCTGGGCCAAATCTCCAGGAAGACATGTCTCGAGTTGTCCATTATTGCACCTAGGTTTGTTATTGAATTTATCTTCTGTGCATTTACAGCTTGGTGCGCCTACTCATCATACATCATTTGAGTTTAAATGTATCATTTGAGCTTAAATGCATCATTTAATGCATCATTTGAGCTGCTTTAACTATATATTGTTCCTACTTTTTGTATGAACTAATGAGCTTGATATTTGACAGTTGTTTACTCTACCCTCTTAGCGTATTATCAGGGGCCTCACTTGGATCTTGAGAGCGAACTTCCAGGAACCGCTTTTCAATTTTTCCAAGTTATCATTCATTAGCTGCATTACCGCCCGCTTCTATTCTGCTGACTTGACCCCGCCTTGCCTATTCTTAGTCTCCACCTTTGCTCCCCAATTCTTGTTCACGTGCATTCCTCGCATGGCTACCACCTCTACCTCAACCTCGTTCCCATTCTAGTAAGTGTTATTTCTATTGAGGCATCTATGCATAGGTTTCGACATGTTATCCAATTGCTTTATGACATCTCATTCAAAAATACCGTATCTCTTTTATTTAACATCTTCATATTGTTTTCCAAATGCGTTGCATCGCATTTTGGTCACAAGTACATTTTATTTGGCCAAGTTTTGTGGCACTTCATTGAGTTTCTGTGGCATGGGTTTTATATTGAATATATCCTCTTTGGTTCTCATTTTTCTGGTTATGATGTATTTGTGTTTGATATGGGTTTTATAATGGATACATTCTCATTTTGTGTTGTCTTTTTTGGACTCATTCTCTAGTTCTTATTTTCTCAGGAAATCAATTTCATTCCCATTGATAACTCATTATGCTTTTGCGTTCCCCATCTTTCTAGCTTGTTCATGCTTAATTCTTTAATTTGCCAAGGCCTCTCTTCCATCTCCGATAACTGCCGGGGAGTTCCACGTATTGATGTTCGTGTTCACGGCAGATGGCGGTCATCTTGCTCTCCCTCTCGCTATGTGGTTCGTGACGTTGCTCGGCATTTAGACATTTCCCGTCAGCTGGGCTTATAGATAAGGAAGTTCTCTGGTGATCAGCCAGTTTTTGTGTTTTTTGCGAGTCCCTTCCCAGAATGGCATTGATCCGAGCCCTCTGATCGTTATTCTGGGACGGGATGGGCAGCTATATATGTGCTCATCGTTCTTGTGGCTAGTTATCGACATCTTCTCACATCAGCATCTCTTTCCGTGTCCATTGCTTCCCACCCTATTGCCATTATATATTGTTTTGGGTTCGTCTATTTTTATGTTTCTGCTCAGTACTGACTACTCATTGGATGATGCATTTTTTCACCCGATGGGTGATGCAAATTGTTTTCCACTCACTGGGTGATGCTATCTATATTTTCCACCCGTTGGGTGATGCTAGATGTTTTCCACCCGTTGGTGATGCTAATTTTTCTTTTCCACCTCTCGGTGATGTTTTCTTTTTATATATATATATTTGTTTACGGTTCCTAATGTCTAATGGGTGTTTTGTTGCTTTCTGGGGGCTATTTTCTTTGGGGGTACTCGCCTTCCATGGTTGTACCTAATTTTTCTAACGTTTAATGGGTACTTTCTAGGCATTTCTCCTTTCTTCAGGTTTTACACATTCCATGGTATGCGCATTTTGGCTGGCTTTACCAATTTCCTACCTTGCTCTTCATAGCATCCTCGAGGCCGTTGCCGACCATTTCTCACTAGTGTTTTACTCGAAAACCCGAAAGGGCGGGGTTTTTTATACCGATGAGAAGTTGTCGCCATTGTCCTCTCTCTTGCCTTTGCGTGTTTTCTTATTTCATTTATGGGGTAGCTAGACATTGTTCCTATGGTCAGCCCCCCATTGAGATTTTCCCACACATTGTATACTGCTGCTGTGATGAATGACAAACCTATAGAAAAAGAAAAATAGCATCACCAACGGGTGGAAATCATCTAGCATCACCCAACGGGTGGAAAATATAGATAGCATCACCCAATGGGTGGAAAATAATTTGCATCAACCATTAGGTGGAAAAAAGCATCACCCAACGGGTGGTCGGTACTGAACAAAAACATATAAAAAATAGACGAACCCAAAACAACATATAAAGGCAGGTAGGGTGGGAAGCAATGGACAAGGATGTTGGAATTAAATATACTGACTAAGCATAATGTGCTGAAACAACAGTGGTTCAGCACTTAGCACACAGGTGCTGAAATGTACAGAAGGCAGCACTTTGTCAGCACTGAGCACTGACCCTAAATCAGTGCCGTAATTAGTGGACGGTGGTTAAACGGTAGACTACTATTCTTTTTTTTTTTTTTTGAAGAACTGTGTCATCAATATATTAATAGACTACTATTCTTAGTCTCACCGGTTGTATATATTGGTTGTACGTTATGTACTAAGCAATGCTCAGAAGTAGAGATTGTATTTCCTATTGCTTTTCTCAATAGATTTGTTCCTGTCTTCTATTCTATCTCTTGAGTTGATCTTGCGGGTTTGTGCTGGTTTTGCACTAGTTCTATCATGGTATCAGACGCTTTCTTAAGGGAAGAATAGAGCAAGCTATTGGAGAAGCATCCAAATTGGATTGGCCATAGTTTCAAGAGATCTTTGGCTGAGATTTGATGGTGGAAAATCTCATTTGCAGCATTGGAGAAGATTCTTGCTTTTTGGCCTGGAGGAAATGTTTTGGGAGAGAGGTTCGGATTTTCCAGCAAGTTCTAGTGTGAAATTCGAGTTTTCCAGGATCTTTCTGGCGACAAAATTCAAGATTCAGCTTTTCTAGTGGGTGCTTTGTTTGGTGACGAATTTGTTTTCTCAACCATTTTTTTGGCGGCTGAAAATAAGAGAAATTCATGGATCCATTCAAGTTCTCATAGAATGCAAAGCTCACTAATAATAATTACCATGCTTGGAAGAAGTTCATGGTGAATTATTTGATAGCGGTGTTTGATGAAGACTTTATCAGCACCAAGTCAGCAGATGCTGGCAGGATAAACCAGAAAGCTTGTGCTCTTGTCAAAATGTTGGCTGAAGAAACAATTGGTCATGAAGTCAACCATTTTACTGAGTTTAAGGAGATGTGGTTTCATTTGGAGAAATCTCTTGATAGCAAGGGTATGGCTACTCAAATGCTGATCCAGAACAAAATGAGACATGCCCAATTAGGTGATTTCAAATCTGTCACAACGTACCTTACTCAGATGAAGCAATGGCACTTAGATTACATGGCTGCTGGTGGAGTGCTGTCTGAAAAACAGCTGATTCAAGATATCTTGGTTGGTCTTCCTCCTTCATATGATATTATCTCTTCGAAGATCAGGTACAAGGAGAAGATTGATATAGCCAAAGTAACCATTCTACTGCAACAAAAGGAGTTGGTGCAGAAGCAAAGGGATGGGAGAGTGGACCATGCTAATTTTGTGTCTACTTCTCGGGCTGACACCAAGAGGAAGTTTGCTGATAGCAAAGACTCTAAGAAGTCAGAAAATATGAAGTCTGATAGTAATAAATCCAAGGAGTTCAAGTGCTGGAATTGTGGTGAAAAGGGTCATTACAGTTTGAATTGTAAGAAGGAGAATAAATGCTCAAAGGGTAGTGACACGAGAAGCACAACAGTCAACTCAAAGGGAGAGACAAGTGCTTTTGATGCTGAATACTTGAATCTTGCAGCAGTGGCCAGCACCTTACAGAAGGACTGGATTTTGGACTCAGGAGCCACGGTTCATCTTACTGGAGATTCAAATGTGTTTTCTGAACTTGAACCTCGATCTGGAGGTGATGTGAAGATGGGTGATGGATATTCCCTTCCTATCACAAGAAAGGGGATTGTAGCTTTTCAATTGCATGGACGTGATGTAGTTAGTAAGGTGAGGAATGTCATGTTTGCACCTGGATTACAGTCTAATATCATGTCTGCTGCTGAATTTGATAAGGTGGGCCATCACATTGTTCTCAGAAATGGCAAAGCCTATCTGCTGGGCAGGAATCCACTTGAAGGCATTGACTTGAAAAGTCTGCAATTCATGGCGCAGTGGACGCTGCAGAATGGCTTGTATATCTTTGATGGTTCAGTTTATAAGACTGAACATGGTCTTGTACGTGCTGATTTGACTGCTGAGCATCTGTGGCATGCTCGTTTTGGCATGTTGGAGGCACTGCTGTACATGCTTTGTACAAGAACAAGATGGTTACATGTATTCCCTCTCTGAAATGTGTCAAGCTTGAGTGTGCTGCATGCCATCTCGGAAAGCAACCTCAACCACAACAGGCTATTCATCCAGCAACTCAACCTCTTGAGCTGCTGCATTCTGATTTGTGCTATATGCCTGATGTTTCACTCGGTGGAAAGAGGTATTTCTTGACCCTGATTGATGATTTCAGTAGGTACACTTGAGTGTATACTTTGCACTACAAATATGAGGTGCTTGGCAAGTTCAAGGCCTTCAAAGCAGCAGTAGAAAAGCAAACATGGTTAGTAATAAAAAAGTTGAGAAGTGACAATGGAGGCGAATATGTTTCTAATGCCTTTGATGAGTTTCTTATGGAAGAAGGTATTGAAAGACGGTTAATCATTCCTTATGCTCATCCACAAAATGGTGTAGCTGAAAGGAGGAATAGATCTTTGCTTGATTTGGCAAGATCTATGATGAGTCACAAGCAACGGCCTGAATCTTTTTGGGGAGAGGCAGTAGTGACAGCAGCATATTTGGCAAATAGGTCGCCTACTAAGGCAGTCCAGGATGTGACTCCTTATGAAGCATTTTGGAGAATGAAACCAGATGTGTCTCATTTGAGGGTGTTTGGATGCTTGGATTATGCTTCCATACCTGCTGAGAAGCTGAAAATGTATGGGAAGTTGCATGACAGGGCTGTCAAAGCCATCTTCATTGGGTATCCAGAAAATCAGAAAGGTTACAAGTTGTATGATCCTTCCAACAAGCAGATTATTGTAAGCAGGTCAGTTCAGTTCGTTGAAGATGCTGTGTATGATGGCATATCTTCCAGTGATACTCCTGTAGTTCACAATGACAGCAGCTTGGATGTTGGAGATCTGATAGTAGCTGCTGGTAAATCTTTCTCTCCCTCTCTAGTGGTTTCTCCAGTGAACTCATATTTGCCTGAAGTAGTGGCACGGGATGATCCCAATCCCACTCGCCCTATGGTCCATGGGCAGGTTGGTTCCTTTCAGGGGGAGTCCAGCATACATGAAGGTAATGTAGCACCTGATCCAGCACCTATTACAACACCTATTGTAGCACCTGCTATACCTCCTGTTATTGAAACTAGGAGATCAGCACGTCTTAGAGGAGAAACAAATTGTTGCAGAACTGGTTGCAGCACCTATTGTACCTGTTGTTGAACTTAGGAGATCAGCACGTCTGATGGAGAAACAGGAGAAGTCTAATGGATCATGTAATCTTGCCTTAATGGCAAAGGTCCAGGATCATGTTGATCCACAAACCTTTCATGAAACAGCTAGTGATCCGCAGTGGCAGCATGCAATGGAAGAAGAATACTCTCAATTGCTGAAGCAACGCACATGGAAATTGGTTGAACTTCCAGCAGATAAGCAAGTTATTGGTTGTAAGTGGGTGTTTAAAACCAAATTTCATGCTCATGGGACAGTGTCAAAGCATAAAGCTAGACTTGTAACCAAGGGTTTTGCACAGAAAAAAGGCTTAGATTATGATGAAGTCTTTGCTCCCGTAGCCAGAATGTCCACTATTAGGTCAGTTATAGCTCTTGCTGCAATGAAAGGTTGGTTAATGTTTCAAATGGACATTAAGTCTACTTTTTTGAATGGTGATTTGGTCCAGGATTTGTTGTTCAAGGGAAGGAGCAGTTGGTTTGTCATTTGAAGAAAAGCATTTATGGCTTGAAGCAGGCTCCAAGATATTGGCATACAAAAATTAATGCTTTCTTTCTTGAGCAGGGGTTCAGCAGAAGTGCAACAAACCCCAATCTTTATTACAAATCACATGAAGGCAGAATGTGCGTTGTAGTTTTGTATGTTGATGATTTGATCATCATAGGAGATGCTGATGTGCTGATTTCTACATTGAAGTTGAAGTTATCTTCGTCCTTCGAGGTGACTGACCTTGGCCTTATGCATTACTGTTTAGGTGTAGAAGTGTGGCAGCACTCAGATGGCATCTATCTTTCTCAGCAGAAATATATCAAAGAAATGTTACAACAATATTGTATGCAAGATTGCAAGGCTATGGCAAGTCCTTTTGATCCAGGCACAAGGCTTGAGCTTGATTTCGATGGTGAGGAGTGCGATCCCACACTCTATGGAAGCTTGGTAGGGGCATTGATATATCTCACAGTTACTAGACCTGATATCTCTTTTGCTGTGGGAGTGCTGAGCAGATTCATGAGCAATTCCAGGCAGTCGCACTGGAAGGCTGCTAAAAGATTGCTGGCATATCTGAAGGGGATTTCACAGGAAGGTCTCTTTTATCAGAGGTCCTCTGATTTCCAGCTGAAAGTTTTTGTTGATGCAGATCATGCTAACTGTCATGATAGCAGGAGGTCCACAACAAGGATGGTCACGTTCATAGAGCCTAATGTGCTGACATGGTTGTCCAAAAGACAGTCTACAGTGTCAATCAGCACCACGGAGGCAGAATTCAAAGCATTCAGTGTTGGGATGCAGGAATTGTTATGGCTTAAACATTTGTGGACAGATCTGCAAGTACCTCCATCCTCGGCTGTTATATTGTGTGACAACACAAGCACCATCTATCTTGCCAAGGATGCTAAGTACCACCCAAAGACAAAACACCTTGACACCCATTTGTGTTTTGTCCGTGAGCAGATCCAAATGGGATCTTCTCAACTTGTTCATTGCTCCTCACAGGATCAGTTTGCTGATGGCTTTACCAAACCATTAGTTGGATCTAAGTTCGTCAATATGAAGGAGAGCTTGGGCATGAAGAAATTGCAGCTGAAGGGAGAGAAGGATTACCTTAGTTTCAGCTGATTTTCTTCTGCTTAGTCAGCAACATTTAAGGGAGAGTGTTGGAATTAAATATGCTGACTAAGCATAATGTGCTGAAATAGCAGTGGTTCAGCACTTAGCACATAGGTGCTGAGAAGGTGCTGAAATGTACAGAAGGCAGCACTTTGTCAGCACTGAGCACCGACCCTAAATCAGTGCCGTAATTAGTGGACGGTGGTTAAATGGTAGACTACTATTCTTAGTCTCATCGGGTGTATATATTGATTGTACGTTATGTACTAAGCAATGCTCAGAAGTAGAGATTGTATTTCCTATTGCTTTTCTCAATAGATTTGTTCTTGTCTTCTATTCTATCTCTTGAGTCGATCTTGTGGGTTTGTGCTGGTTTTGCACTAGTTCTATCAAAGGAAAGATATGTTGCTGTGAGAAGACACTGATAACTAGCCAGAAGAATGGCAAGAACATATATAGATACTCCTCCCATCTCAAAATAACGATCTGAGGGCTCGGATCGATGCCATTAAGAGAAGTGACTTGCAAAGAACACAAAAACTGGCCAGCCAGTAGAGAACTTCCTTATGTACAAGCCCAGCTGACGGGAAACGTCTAAATGTCGAGCAACGTCATGAACCACATAGCGAGAAGGAGAGCCAAGGTCTGTGAAATGGGTTGGAAGAGAATAGGAGAGCGAAGGTATTAAGATCTGGTTCAAGTTAGCAGAGTAGAAAAGTGTGGTGTTTTTTTTTTTTTTTTTTTTTTGAATGACTTGAGCCTTTATTATCCAGAGAAAGTTACAAAGTACAATGTGGACTAAAAACTCAGTGGAGAGAATGTCCACCAGAGCAAAACCACCCCACTCAAATACATCTAAATAGTATGAGGAGCAAGCAAAGTCTCATGAGTAAGTGTGAATCTGAAGATAGTGCTCCCAAATAAGGCTCTGTGGTGATGTCATAAGAAAAATAATACATCATGCCTAAAGCCATGAGTAAATGCCCCAATATGAATAATACTTTTACACATGAGGGATGAGATGAAGGAAGATGTTGTAGACATGTTAGCACAACTCAAACGGAAGGTCAAGAAGGAAATTGAGATTAAAGGTAATGCGGACCACATCGTATATCTAGCAAAAATGAGGTTGAAGTAGTCAAAAGTGAGGTTATTGCCAACGAAAAGAGATGGAGGTCAAAAGTGCCAAGGTTGGGGTGGCGGGCAAGGAGGTTAGCCATTTGGTAGAAACGGACAAATGAAAATACAATGACTAGGTAAAACGACATAGTATTAATAAAGCTAGTGCCATATATATGGTCTGCAAAAATAAAGCAAAAGAAGTAATGGACATGATAAATGAACCAAAAACACAATGACTACGTGAAGTGACATGTTAGTAGTAAAGCTATCCATGGAAGGAGTTAGCTACTAAAAAAGGAGAGAGTTGAGATGTTAGTGGTAGACAAAGTCAAGAGGGAAAAACATAGGTGGCTATGGCAAATGCACTACTTCTCGTGAATCAATCGAATGGTTAAGAGGCCTATGTGGAAATGGACAAGCGAACAAAACAATAGAAATTAAGGGTGAGGTTTGGGGCAAAGTAGTGGAAATCAAAGTCAAAACTAACTGCGGTCGAACTTTGATATGAGGGTTTGGAGGGATACACACGAAAACAAGCAAAGGGATGAAGTCAAAGTTGAGAAGGGAGACTCTAAGTCGAGATGAAGATCATATCAAGAACAAAGCTAATGTCAGGACCAAATCAAAGAGGAGATTCGAAGTATCTATCCATTTCAAGTGAGCTACGAAAAAGGAGCGAGTTGAGGTGTTAGTTGTAGACAAATTCAAGACTTAAAACATATGTGGCTATGGCAGATGTACTGCTTCTCGTGAATGAGGTAAAATCACTCGAATGATTAAGAGGCCTCTATGGAAATGGACAAGTGAACAAAACAATAGAAATCAAGGTTGAGGTTAGAGGCAAAGTAGCGGAAATTGAAGTCAAAACTAACTGAGATCGAAATTTGGTAGAAGAATTTGGATGGGTACACATGAAAACAAGCAAGGGACAAAGAATAATAATAAAGAATCAATATCTTTAGAATATCTAAACTCAAAAGCACTAGAGCAAAGACATATGGAAATGATGATTCAATAATGTGATAAATATCCAAATATTCCGCAACCCATAAGAAAATATATAAACATATAAAATATAGCCCACTCAAAAACTAAAGGTGCAGCTCACTCGGATTGGGTTTAAAGACATAATGCATATCCCTAGAATCATTCAACTCAAACAAAAAAATGCATCCGGTTTTTGTGTTCTTTACGA
The DNA here is from genome assembly GCA_021234155.1 of Isoetes taiwanensis. Taxonomy (NCBI): domain Eukaryota; kingdom Viridiplantae; phylum Streptophyta; class Lycopodiopsida; order Isoetales; family Isoetaceae; genus Isoetes; species Isoetes taiwanensis. Next base: position 27,905 of record JAJEKV010000259.1, read on the forward strand.
GTCCCTTCCCAGAATTTATTTCAATGCGTACTTTGAAAATATTTAAGCTTTTTCCATCAAATACTCACATCCATGAGACTTCAAAATCAATAAACAATGAGTCATTTGGCAGAAGAATATGGTCATCGTAACGACCATGTATGTTGTGACAAGAAATTAGGTTTTGATTTGCAGTGTCAATTCAAAATATCATATTTATGTCAATATATCAAATGTATGTCATAATACCTTTGTGAATCAATGACTGCTTATCTTTATCACAAAAATAAAAATGCCCCAAACATGGCCCACAAGGAAACAAAATTAGATGTGGCCAATATAGCATGAGATGATTAGCCAGTTGAGCCATTGACGATAGCACATCCAATGACTCAAATTAGAAGCTAAACTAGAAAATAAGAAAACAAGAACATTTTCCATTTTCAATCACCTATAGAATCTACTCGATGTTTGCTTGACATCATCAAACAAACATTCTTACATCCCTAGCCACTTACTGGATGGCGCATACTTTGGGTGATGAAATAAATTGAGTTGAGTTACGTGCTAGAAAAAGAAGTTCTTGTTGGGTTTATGGGGAATAAATAACAATGGCGTTGGGGTTTACTTTTTTGGGCGGCCGCCTTCATCACCCGAGCTCTGACTCTTATAGCGGGGCCTGGAAGAGCAGTGAATAGGATCATATGTAGCAAAATAACAGGGGGTTCCAGGGGGATTTGATATGGATGTAAAAATAACAATTCCTGAAATCATAGACCATATATCCCTAAAACATATGAATGGGTTGTTATAAAAAAAAATATAGATTCAAGATAAAAAATAATCACAATAGCTCACTAGGTACATTGGTTAAAGTAGTCTTATTAGGACATTGAGTTATTTTGGTAGAGGTTCGAGCCCCCCGTATTTCATATTCTAAACGTATTTGGTTGTGGTTCGATATTCCTTTAAACCCTTAGGCCCTTTTTCCACGGTAGTTTTATCTCTAAAAGTCACATATTTTATCCAATGATGTTTGGCACTTTTCCACTATAAAAATAAGACATGTCTTATTTAGGTTCGGAATAGGTTTGGATACCAAATGGAGTCTTATTTTATTCCGGGGGATTTCCCCCGCCGTAAAATAAGACACCTAGTCTTATTTGAATATATAACTAAAAATAACTAAAAATAAGACGTGTCTTATTTTTTCAAGCTTTTCCACTAGCATTTTAGTGGTGTCATATTTTATGACTACCATGCAGTGGAAAAACAAGTTTAGATTTGTGTGTCTCATTTTAGCCTTGGAGTCACAAATGGTGTCTTATATGGTATATGACAGCCATATTTTGTGACTGTTGTGGAAAAAGGGCCTTAGGCAAAATCGTATTTCATATTTCAAAATCATAGACGCCTTCAATCATAAATGACTATAAGCGAAACGAGAGGTGCCCAGAGGCTCCAACATACAATTCTTACCATTTCTATTGGAGTCTGCTGCAATGGAGCTTAGGTGGGGGTATGGCCGCTATTGTCAACTATGCTTTGTTCAAACATCATGCTGCAATGTAGTAAGGATTCTACTTTCTGTATTTGCCACAAGGTTTCAGTCTTCAGACAATTAGGCTAGAAGGCAACATGTGCCCCATATATCCTTGATGACTGAGAGCCTTGAGCTCCAGTTTCATTTGGGTCTTATCCTTGTTGCTCGGGCATTTGGACAGGAAGAGGTTTGGTTTTTTCAGACCTGAGCATGTCATATGTCTGCTCTTGCAATATGGTTAAAACCTTTGGCTGATTGCATTCCTGTAGTTTGAAAAGGCCACACTCACTGTGGTGGTAAAAACTTATTGCAGATTCTGCTTATGGTCTGCACTCATTGCGAGCTTTGCATATGATGTTCTTTTAGCCGATTCTCAAGCATGTTGGACGAAATGATATAGAATGGAATAGCGTGTCTTACTTGTGACTTGCCTATTACTATTTTTGGACTAGAAGAACACCTAGAATATTTGGTTTTGTGCATTGTCAAAAGTGTTGGACAAGTTAGTGGTATGGTTTAGAGAGAAGCGTTGGCTGCAAGAAATAGAGACCTCTTTTTTGTTATCTTTGAGAAGGCTGGAAGGCACTCATTTCTAGAAATTGCAGATCTGGAGGTTTAGGAGATAATGTGCTTCGAGGTGTGGGAAGGATGGACAACATGTGGATGGTATTTATCTGATTTTACATCCATTATTTTCCCATTGCATGCTAGTAGGGTATACAAGGCTGTATTTTCTTTAAGTGTCATCCATCTTCCAAAAATACCCCTAGAAACATGGTATTTGGCTCAAATGGCAATAACTTTCTTGTGATCACTCAACTAAAAAAGTTACTCTTCATGAAATTTATAGATGAGAGTAAGGGCTCCAGCAGCAGTAGAATCATTTAAAGCGAAGCTGAAATCTTAAGTAACTGCTATAAAAAACAATATCAATCCAAAAGGTAAGAAGGTCGTCCTTTCCCATCCTCGAAACAAGAAACTTTGCCAGGTCAAAGATCAGGAACATGGGAGCCTGAATATTGAAAGGACTACTCAATAACCAAGAGGCATCAGGGCACTTACGCCATTGATCACATTATCTCCTAGTATCATATTGTCTCGAGAAAAGGCTCCACATCGACAGGCTATTGTCACAGCCCCACCACCAATATGTAGATGACTTCATCGACTAGTCACATCGATAGTTTCTAAGAGATAAGATCGAATATAGCTCCTATGAAGGGCAACCATCTCAGACTTCAAGTAGAGATGCTTTGAATAAGGAAGAAATATTAACCATCAAGACCAGACTGCTCAAGGATAGGAGTACGACGAGATCACAACCCAACTTCTTCCTTATCATGTGAATAGTATATTAAGCATACGATTGCATGGCCCGTGCATGCTAGCGAGACCATGACATTATGCCCGTTTATTGTATCAATCTAGTATTTAACTTTTGCAATTTTTTTGGAATGACAACTCAAGAACATAGTTGAATGAACAATGGGCTAACTTCATGCGGGCCATGCTTTGGAACAAAGTGGCACCATAGTAGACACCTCCTTAACTTTTTTCTTAGGTTCAATTTATCAGCATATGGTTAGTATTAAGCTCCTGAACATCGTGTTATCATCCCTACAAGCAATGATAATGTGCAGTCAATATATGGATGTCTGAACGAAGCTATTGACTAGAATCTGTCTTTATTCTAATGTATTTCATGTGACTTATTACATGAGGTTGGCTTTATTGGCAAACATGTATCCTCCACATTTCTTTTGGACCATCATGTTGTACTATGGTGTTCCTGTGAGAAGGTTTGATTTCAAAAGCATTATTCAATGGAGTGCTTTCATCAAAATTATCTCTTATCTATGTTTTGGCCCAGACCTATCTATGTTTTGGCCCAGACCGTATGTTGGGGCCTCTAGGCACCTTCCGTTTCGCTTATGGTCATTAATGATTAGGGGCAGTTTGCCTAGGTTTTGATGGAACCTCTATATTAAAGTACGAGGACTCGAACCTCTATCAAAATAACACAATGTCCTAATAAGACTACTTTGACCAATATAACTAGTAAGCTAATGTGATTATTTTTTATCTTAAATCTATATTTTTTTTTATAAGAACCCATTCAATTATTTTAGGAATATGGTCTATAGTTTTAGGAATTCTTATTTTTACATCCATATCAAATCCCCCTGGAACACTATGTTAGTGTGCTACATATTGCAGCAATAAATAGGGTACTAAACGAAGACACACCACATCCATTTTGAAGATCGAGCAACATGCTGCAATCTTAAAGCAAACTGGATTAACCTTTGGAATTGAAGAGTACTAAACGAAGACACACCACATCCATTTTGAAGACCGAGCAACATGCTGCAACCTTAAAGCAAACTGGATTAACCTTTGGAATTGAAGATGAAAACCTCTGGCTCAATGCTAGAGACTAAGAAAGTAGTTGGTATACTAAAAAAATATTGTGTATTCACAAATAATTTATATCCTGGCAATAAAGTATTCATATTATTCCAGAATATCTGGAGTGGTGCAAATGAGACTCCACAAGTTTTTTTTACATGGGAAATGTCTAAGATCCTTTTTTATTACAATAACTCCACAATGATCTAGATTGATTTGACTGAAGTTGCAACAAGTCGAGGTGTAAAAGACCCATGGTTGGAGGAAAAGGAAGTTGTAATTATAGTGACCAAAGTTTTGAAGAGAAGGATGCTAGCACAAAACCATAAGAATTGACGTGTTCAATTAGTTTTATGACATAAATTTCTTTCGCAAACTCTATGAACTGAACCCAGTAACAAAATTATAGCAGCGTAGCGGGCTATATTTCTTTTACTGATGATTGCAAATATTTCATGCAACAAATGCACAATATTTATCTTGGATTTTCTTACATAGGAAAATAAACTCGAGTTCCTTTGGATTTCCCTCCCTATTGATTACAACTGCGTTGGTATGTATTCTTCATAACAGATCGAAGTGTTTTGAAGGCCATAGAAACTGCGCTAGCTAGAAGCGTTACTAGCAGATATGTATGGTTCATGTCCTCGGCATTTCCTCTAACATTTGCTCGTGTATCTGTTTTGAAGATATAATAATGCACCACGCTTAAAAAACCATCTGTATTCAACAAGCACATCCTTCCAGCAGTCCTTTGGTGCAGCCTTGCTAGTTTGCTGTGTGAGCATATGATACATCTCCACTAATAAGCTTTGCACTTGCTGTATTGTGAGGACAGGGTCAAAGGACCCCATGTAGACCCAAACTTATTCTTGTAATAACTTTATGCTTGTTTTATTTTTTGTGACCAGACGCATCAATTGTAATTAAGTTTAGCTAATCAGAACTTTCTAGTGCAAGTTGTTATATTTCTGTTTGTATAGTTCTACATGGCGCTTCACTCTTTGTAGTTTGGGTTAGCTATTGTGGCTATGTATTCATTGGCTTAGAACCAAGTCCTCACTTCAACGAATAGGCATCAACTTCCATACAGAAGCTGAAGTAAAGAGTCATAACACGCCTGACTGTTGCACTATAGTGAGCAATAAGGCAAACGTGTTTCCTTGCTTCTTTGTTTCTAATTAACTGTAACTGTGGAGTTCTTGCAGAGCAATGAATGTATTGGTCTTTATAACTAGTAAACAACAATGTCAATCTATGAGGAGAAGAAACATAAGACCTCATTTGAGTATTCTTATATTTCATTGCTTCTAGCTAATTGTGGAGGTCTTGCAAAGCAAAAAACATTTTTCTTTCTATAAAAGGTCAATAATGTCAATGTTCAAACATTCAGTTCATGGATTATTTTGTCTTAGTTGATTGTTGATGTCAGAGAGTGGCCACTTTTAAAACAACTGATACCATTCCACTATCTGCAACTTATGTAAAAATGCACAAGACAAAAGCCTTTCTTGCAACTTGATTAGAATTTGCGAAAGGCTCTAGGGAGACACCTGCATATGATTCTTATTAAACTCATGATGCTTGTGTAGGTCTATGATGTTACTTCTTATGTAGAGCACCCTGCAGATTACAGTATCTTGAACAATGCAAGAGCACACTCCATGAAAGGCTTTCGTGGGTGGGGAGTCTTTTATGATTGAATGCTGAAACAAATTCTTTTATCAATGTTCATTTTCACAATGCAAGAGCACTCCATGAAAGGCTTTCATGGGTGGGGAGTCTTTTATGATTAAATGCTGAAACAAATTCTTTTATCAATGTTCATTTTCACAATTTCAATCCGTAAAGACTGATACTCATAAGGTTACCACATACTTTTTCAAGGAATATTCGATTCATTCAATACGTAAATTAGAATAACAAATTGAAACAATGGGACAATGATGTTGAGATTATAGGACGTACAGCAAGAAAACACAAAATAACACATACGTCAAGGAAAATAGATCTGCATTCTTGTTTTCATCCAATCAGAGACTGCCATGTGGCGATCATTCTAAGCAAGAATGAATTCACGCTCTGCATTCTTGCTTCAACCTGCTGTATCCGGTATGTTTGTGATTGCTGCTGCACCATTTTTTTTTTCCCTTGACGTCATGGAAGATCAAGAAGTTGATCATTCTTGGCCTGGCAGGGGAGCTGGCTACCGCCAGCAGCCACGCAGTAGCCAGCTCCCCTGCCAGGCCAAGAATGATCAACTTCTTGCTCTTCCACATTACATCTTATATACTCACTGAAACATAAAACGAAAAGCTCTACATTATGCAAAATCTTAGCTGTTCCAACAGCATCAAATTACAGATTCTTCACAAAGGCTAGTCCACATAATTATAATCCTATCATATGCTTTAACCAAATCGTCTTGCCGAAATCCTTCTGGCCATACTGTCAATCCTTTCTCATATGGCCCAACTTTTCCCAGCCGAAAAATAGAGGTTTATTAACAAAATAAAAAATTTGAGGAATGGGTTTTAGTTTGGCAGCAGAGATGTGTCAAAGCAAGCTATGTGGGAGTTGATTGCCTATCTAGGCAAGGTAAGCATTCCAGGTTTTTACATGCGGCATGCATTTGCTTTTGTGTTATATATTTGAGGTTTTGCCTCCATGCCTAAATTCGTGCCCTGCCAACCATCGTTAACCCAAATTAAAAACCATCGTTAACGCAAACTGTTTTACCACAATTTTGGAATTCGTGAAAGAATAAGATCATAAACATCTAATCTTAACCATTGGAAAACTTCACATTGAAGAACGGTGTCAAGCGAGGTTACCAGAATATGGTGTGCAGAAGGGGTTGCAAACCGAAATTCTCCAGCAACTCCCACTGAAGAGTTCAAATTCTCAACCAGATAACTTAGGCTTGCCCTTTTCTTCTACCAAACGGTCTAATTGAAGTCCTAAACACAGGACTTTTGCCCGGAGCACGGGGTGCAGGGGATGCCCTTTTGTTCTACCAGACGATCTAATTGAAGTCCTAAACACAGGATTTTTACCTGGAACACACGGAAAAAGATACCTGGCTATGGCAACATCAGAGTGCCGGAGTAGAATGCAATGGATTGGAAGAAGAATACACTGGGAAGAAGAAAAATAAACAACTGGCAGCAGACATCTCGAGCTTTTGCAGGAGACATTATCTGGAACAAGCTTCGAGAACATCTGAAGCTTTTGAAAAAATCAGGTTGGATTAAGGAACACTGAAATTCAAATTTTGTTTTTTTTAAGCAAGCTGCAATGATGAATTAAGGAGCACTAACATAAGATCTCAATGAAAAAATAAGAGGGACGGAGTAGCTTGCTTCCAAAATATAGTCGACGCAAAGAAGATATGGAAAAGGTACATGACTGCAAATGCATCCTATAAAATGCATAAATACCTTGGTGTAAGAAGTATAAATATCTTGTATGCTCGATCATGACGGCCCAAATATATCTGGCTCGCTTGGATGTTCAAGAGGAAAGTCATAAGGTTATGAGAAATCAGCTGACAGTTTCAGAATTAGCATCAGATACTCATAAGACAAGTCAAAAATCAATAACCGTTTCAGATTTACCATCCAAAATATCATGAGAACAATGGTTTAATTTTCCATAAATCCATTTGTTTCAACTTCATGCATGAGGAGCACACCAAATCTATTTGTTGTCATAAAGCACCTCACATAAAGATCTTGAGAAATGAAGCGGCTCAGGAACTTACCTTCTCAGAAGCACATGCGAACCTATTTTCTGTCACTCCAAGAATCATATAACATGTCCAACCTTTCTACATGGATTGACAGATCTCTTAAGAAAGACAACAAAAAACTTACCTAAGGGATTAGACAAAGAATGTGAATTACTGAGCAGGCATACTAAAAGCTTGTTTGACTACCTTCATTATGACAGTAAATCTAAACGTAAAGTAGTTACAGGAAAAAAAATTACACGATAGAATTATTGCATTGAAATGAGACACACAAATTCCACAAGATAATGGAGCTGCTTCTTGGACACCAAAGCACTATATAGCACAGTAATTAAGCCATACAAATAATTCTACTAAAAATATCGAAATAAATCAGTCGAAGAGAGAACCTAAACAGGGTACTTGCAGAAAGTAGTTTCATGACAGCTATATTCTTCACAGCACGCACACTAAATTTTGTCAACCTTGTTGCCCTTCACGATTGGATTTGCTTTTGCAATGGCATCTCTTCCAGCTGCCTTATAGTCAAAAGAGCAAGCATGTTTGTCGGAGTAGCGATGTAAAGAGCAAAACAAATCCCCACATCGGCACTTAAACCCTGTCAGCCCCACCCGTTTTTTGCAAGAAGAACAGCGATTTGGTTGCTTTTGGAGAGTAACTTCTTCTGGGCCAATACTTGATGAGGGCATAACCATGCCACCACCTTCAATAGGACCATTAGATGCCATAGCTGTTACCATTTCCTTTTGCCTGTCCATATGCCCTTCTGCCTTCAAAGTCAACCCAGACTTTTCAAGCACAGCCTGTGCAGACGCAACGTTGGCCTGCACAGTCACAATGTCCCTGTAACATTTGGAGCAAAGATTCATGGTTGCCTTACTACCGAAAAATCCACAGTTATTTGCGCACAGAATAGGTCCTTCTGGCTGCTGACATTCTGTTTCTTCATTCCTATCCCAGCTCTCCTGTGCCATTTTCACTTATACCAAATGACTGCCTTATGTCTGTTTTTAGGGCAAATGCCAATTCGTAAGCCACTACGTTTTTTTCTGTTGAGTATGCTTCAATCACATAACTTTAGCAACGAATCATTGCAAACCGGTTCAAATTCAAAATTCCCAACAAAGATTTCATATTGAAAAGCAACCATGTGAAAGAAGCACTAAGGCTCTATATCTTAAACCGATCACGAAATTCAACTTCTGAAACAGCCCATTTTTGCAAGGGCAAAGCAAGAAGAAGAGGAAGAACCTTTTCTGCGAGGGGCCGAAGCGAGAAACAACGAATAGTGTGGATCCAGGGGCGCCGGAATAGACCGAGAAGCGCCTTACGACCGGGGCGGCAGCCCAAGCGGAGCGTCCAACGTTGGCGTCTAGAAATGAAGGCCGCGTCTATTATAAGACGAAGAGCTGCGTTTTTAACGGCTTGGATCAAAGGCCTGTTCAATGCTGACGATTCGGTCTACGTGGCTCCCAGCTGGCATCCACCCGCAATTTTATAACATTATATATATATGTGGTATAACATGTGGTATCATAACTTCGCCTTCAACTAATTACACAGAATTATCATTTTCTTCTATTTTGTTTGATAAAAAAAAAAAACCTAAGCTTGTCAACTGGAAAAAAAGTTGATGTTTTCTTCTATTTTGTGTGATAAAAAAAAAACCTAAGCTTGTCAACTGGAAAAAAAGTTGATGTTAACATGTGACGAACCTAAGCTTGTCACCTGGAAAAAAAGTTGACGTTAACATGTGACGTCATGGTTCCCCCTTTCTTGCTTTGCAAGCAATCCTTGGTTTTGTATGGTTTCTTGCTCTGCAAACTATCCCTCGGTAATCTGCACTGTAAGTGTGAGTGATCTATGTTCGGCCATAGCCAGAAGCTCGTTGTCGCCATTTGAAAGCAAGGAGGCGATATTTCTTCATATCTCTTATTCCGTTGTTCTTGGAGTCTCGGCTGGTTGAAACACCATACTTACATGGGTTTATTTATTCACTCTATTCTTTTGTTTTCGCTTAAAACCTCCAGCTAACTTAGCACTTGCACTTACAGATTGCTCCAGGTATGGGTTTGATAGCGGCCATAGCCAAGCTCCATGCTCCCTCCCCTTTTTAATCCTGTGGCACTGGCATTTTTGCTAAGCTGTAACGAATCGGCAAGCCTTGAGCTTCAATCTGAGCACGACCTTGCCTAAATCTAACTGTAACTCTTCTTAAAGCCTGCACAAGCCTACACCGTTTCTCACTGTCATTTTCTTTATTTTTGTTCTTTGTCCTGAACATTTTTATCTCTTAGAACGCAACCTAGATTTTGTTGAGCAGGCTGTAAGAGCTGTATCTGGCAACAAAAATACCAAAGTTGTAGTTATGTGTAGTATTCGTGGGACGTTGTTGACTTATGTTGAACTAGACCAAAGGCTAAACGATATGCAGACCCCGAGCGCATGTTTGGCCATCAATCAAGGTTAGGATGCTGAAAATTATTTTATTTCCCGATATTATATTCACACTGGACTTAAATTTTGCCGGTCACTTAAAGCAGCTTATGAGCTTCAGGAAGCTAGCTTCAAAAATGTGTTCCACCTTAAAGGTAGACTGAATGAGTGGATCCATGTGGGTCTTCCTACTGACAATATTTAAAAAAACTTGCACACTATATGGAACTGTAAAACTAAGTGAAAATTCTCCTCCCTGAGAATCATGACTCTGTTACCAGCCACAATCAGCCTTACCTGCAGGTACATCCTGTGCAAGTCACATATCGTCAATATGTTCCACAGATTCCTTATGTTGTGATTTGCTAATATTCACCATAAGATTGAATTGTGGATGACACTGAAGGCAGCAAAGATTCTTGTTTGCCACATTTAATAATACCTCATCCTTCTTGTTCAAATTCATATTTATGGTTAACCAAATGCATTAGGCAAGTGATACAATTGAAGAAATTGCAATATAACCACAGCTTATGTCCAACACCGATTCAAGAGTAAACAAAAGAAATCAAGATCTATTATTCAGAGTTACAATCGGCCCAAAGCCTGGACAACCGATAGGAGCTCTCTGTTAACCACCCAACCGGGCTCAAGCACAAGAAACCGTTATCTTGTCTTCAACAAGGATCCAACAACCTCTGTGGCAATAAATCTGCTGGGATTTCGCACTGGCAACAGCTATGGCAAGGATTTCTGAATACTACAGCAGGGATATCAACTCTAAGCGGAGCTGGGTTGGCAGATATAGGCAGGAGCAACGAACTGGGCTGTGCTAGGACCCGATGCCCTTAGGGCAGGGTTTAGCATTCATTTATACAGATTGAAGAGCCGCCCTTTTGCTGGATTCGTCCCTTTTTTTGCGAGAAATAGTTTATGAAAAAGGCAGCTAAGAATAGATAAGATAATTTCGGCCTTTTCCTATGCAGATCATCCCTTTTCTTTGCACTTTCGAAGAATCCAGCAGTTATCTAATATGTTTCGACTTGTTCAGAGCAGTTCCGGATCAGTTCCGGGAGGATTTGAGCTGTAATCTGTATCTGCAAGTTCGTCCGCCATTATCCGCCAGGTCATAACAATTTTGTAACATGGATACTTGGGTCAATTTATTATTTCTTTCCATAGACCATTGCCCTTGCCATTGGATCCTTGCGGCTTGAACCTCTCCCCCGAGCTGCTCCGTATCAGCAAGCAGTTGCTCTTGCTTTTGAGAAATAGTACAATGCCTTTCCTAGGGATCTTTAGAGTAAACCGGTGGCTGATCGTTACTAATACCATACTTTATAATAGTATACCTTTATACCAAAACAGTAGTGCCCAGCAAGAGAAATGGACCCCATAAGTAGATCCTCGAGCTATTCCAGCCAATTCAGCTTTATGATCCAACGGAAATATATGGCTTCAATGCTTGAGAAAACATGCACAGTTAACCTGTTGACTAAAGCATCCAACAAAAACCATTATACGACTCAGGTAAGGAACATTATTCACTAAAATCTTTAAATTGAAATAAAAAATTTCATCATCTCAGTTACCGTTGCAGACATAAGATGATACCTATCTAAAACTAAATGATCAAGCAGCAGAACTAAATGATCTTGCTCTAAACTACAACCTCTTTGATTAGCATCATCATCATCATCATCAGAATAAACAACAATTGGTAGCTAACCACCTCTTCTTAGTCTCTAATTGATGACCATGCCTTAGTATATTTAATATGTATCTAAGCTAAATCGCTTTCCGGAGCAGCTGGGCATGGCGATCTATGGCAACTAACAGAGCTCCTCAAACGGAGGCCATTTCTTAGGTGTTTGGTTATCTTCTTGCTAACAAATCTATCGTGGGTCTTCAAACCTCATTTTGTAAGCGGCCATAGTTTTTGGGACAGAATTGCACATCTACTCTCGAGTTGTGACGAAATTTTCTCACTTCATGTTGATTCAGGCCTATGAGGTGAAGGCTCATACGTACACAATAGAGTTCCAGAAACGAGGCTTGCCACACTGCCATCTCCTCATGATTCTTGAACAAGAAGACAAAATTCGAGACAGCGACACCATTGACAGCATCGCAAGCGCTGAGATACCGGGCCCAGAAAACCCCAACTTGCAAGAGAAGGTCATCAAACATATGATCCATGGCCCATGCGGTCCCCTCAACCCAACTACTCCTTGCATGAAAGTCACGGAAGGAAGTCCAACAAAGGAATGCACAAAGGGATTTCCAAAGCCATTTAATGAGAGTACAAGAGTCAACGCAAACGGCTATCCAGAGCACAAAAGACGAGATACAAGCGACTTCATGAGGGGTGACAAGCCTATTGACAACAGATGGATAGTTCCCCACAATCGATGGTTGCTTGAAAAATATGAGGCACATATCAATGTAGAGCAGTGCTTCAGTGTCGGTAGCGTGAAGTATATCTACAAGTACATCCACAAGGGGCATGATCGAGCATCCATCAAGGTCACTACAAAACCAACAGGGGAATCCACATCCACATTCAATTGAGACGAGGTGGAACAGTACCTTGACACAAGATACATCTCTGCACTTGAAGCCATGTGGAGGCTATACAGGTTCAAGATGCATGGCAACTCACACACAGTACACAGGCTACATGTTCACCTGCCAGACAACCAAGCTGTCTATTATCAAGAAGGCCATGAAAGAGAAGCCATCGAGTAACAGATGCAAAAGTGAACATGCTAACCACATGGTTTGAGCTCAACAAGAATGATCCAAATGCACGTGAATACACCTATCCAGAAATCCCCCAGCACTATAGGTTCACGAACCAAAAGTCTTGGAAAAAGAGGAAGGGGAAGTTCAAACTCATTACACGGATGTACAATGTGAGTCCTAAGGACAATGACCGCTACTACCTCCGCCTCCTGTTGCTACATATCAAGGGCGCAACGAGCTTCGAAGACATGCGCACTATCAACGGAAAACTATGTTCAACTTTCAATGAAGCTGCCAAAGAGCTCGGCTTACTGGAAGATGATGTCGAATGGGAGAAGACACTCAAAGATGCAAGCATCTTCCAGATGCCGATGCAGCTACGCCAAACGTTCGCATTCATTTGCCTATACAATGACCCATAAGATCCAATGTGGCTATGGCACCTCTTCAAGGACAGCATGCCAGAAGATTACCAACAGCAAATGCCACAAATCGCACACTAAAGGACATCGACAACATCTTCCAGATGAGCGGCTGCACATGCCAGCAACTTGGACTACCAGAACCACGACTATACCTTCTAAGCAACTCTCCAAATGAACTGACATTCGATACAGAAAAGGAGTCGAAAGAAGGACAGGAAAACTATAGCAAACTCAACAAGGAGCAGAAGCACATAGCTGACATTATCTTGAATGCAATCAACCATCATCAAGTCCAATATATCAATGTCGATGGCCCGGGAGGCACAGGCAAGACGTTCCTCTTTAATAGTCTAATCAGTATACTAAGAGGATGTGGCATTGGTGTTGTGTCAGTGGCTTGGACAGGAATTGCCAGCCTTCTCTTGAAGGGAGCACAAACAGTTCATTCGACATTTAAGTTACCACTCAACTTGACACAAGAGGTAACCTTCGCTCTGCGAGCAACGAGCCAACAAGCAAACCTACTAAAAAAGGCAAGCACCATGGTCTAGAATGAAATCGGGATGCCACACACGCAGGCACTCACTGCCGTCGACATGCTTTTACATGAGATACGCCAGGATGACAGGCCATTTGGCGGAATGATAATGCTCACCGGCGGCGATTTTCGACAGCAGCTGCCTGTGGTCAAGCATGCAACAAGGACGGAAGTCATCTCGAAGTGTGTCAAGAGCAACCCATTGTGGACTAAGTTCAAGACCTACAAACTGACGCAAAATATGCGGGTCGGAAAAGGAGAGCAAATCTTCTCAAATTGGCTACTACATCTCGGTAACGGGGAACAGATGAACAATGAGCCAGGGCTCGACCATGACTTGGTGGAGATACCCGAAGAATGCATTGTCCAAGACGACCTGATTGACAGCATCTTCGACAAGGAAATTACGGAGGCAAATGTGCACCTGTCGTATGACAAGACCATCCTAACACCAAAGAATGAAGACACGCTAAGGATCAACGATAAGATCCTCTTAAGGTTGAATGGACAACTCCATGCATATACGAGCATAGATGCCATCATTGCAGAAGGTGAAGATGCTACAAGGAAATTTCCAATCGAGTTCATCAACCACTTGACACCTTCTGACATGCCACCGCATAAGCTACACATCAAAGACGGCGCAACCATCATCCTACTCAGAAACATGAACCCAAAGGCCGGTCTCTGCAACGGCACCCGCCTTCGCGTCATCAAAGCACACCCAAGAATCATAGATGCAAAGATAATCATAGGCAACTATAAAGGAACACGAGTCCTCATACCAAGAATAACCCTAGAACCATCAGATAATGACCTCCTCCCCTTCAAGCGAATACAGTTCCCCACGCGACTCGCATTCTCGATGACCATAAACAAGTCACAAGGCCAGTCCATGACCTCCGTTGGCATCTACCTACCAATGCCAGTCTTCACACACGGTCAACTCTATGTCGCATTTTCAAGATGCACCACACAACACGGAGTGAAGGTATACACTCAAGACACCTCAAGACAAGGAGCACTGCTAAAAAATAATAGGAGGTTCACTCCAAATGTGGTCTACAAAGACATTCTACGGGATGAAATAGCCCCTAAACTTCTATAGATTTAATACCCATCAACTCTGGGCACCATTACTATGTTTGGATAATAAAACATAGATAGATTTTCAACATAATTTTGTGAACACATTACTTCACACTTTTCTCATTGTGGTCAAAACATTTACAAACTTCAAACACGTGAAACGACCACAAAAGATGAACGATCACATGTAAAGCCCACCATCGATGGGCAATTTACTAGTATTTAATGTTTTTGTCTTTATGGAGGAGATTTGCAGGTCCAACAACTTGTTCAAGTATGTCAGCAGTCAAATAAAGAGCTCAGGGAGTGGTTAGCTTCTCATGAATCAGCTTCTACCTCTGGATGAAGGCCATCATGGAATGCACGGTACCTCTTTGGATTCTATTCTATTCGAGAGAGCTTCTTGTAGCATTTCCTTTAGTCTCATTGCTAGCTACATGTGCCAATGGTCTTGGGTCTCCCTTGGCTCAAGTTTCATAATCCACAGATTGACTGGCGCTCTAGATCATTCCCGTTTACTAGTTCTAGCTCTAGTCTCAGTTCGTCTACAGTTCTTGCCTCTCAGCCAATGCTTACTCTAGTCTATATAATATCGCTGGTTCCTGATTCTACTCTTGTAAGTGTCTTAGGTCATGTTCCTACTCCACGTCCTGATCATGTTCTCGTCTTTGCTTCAGTTCATGTTTCAGATTCTTTCAGGTTCCAAATGATATCCCAATTCCTATATATGTTTAGGTTCCCATTTCTGTAGAGATTTCTTCATTTTAGTCACATCCTCAGTTCTATATCTTGAAGATTTCTCCATCGACTAGCTCTACACTAGCGAAGTCTGCTCTAATGCTCCCCGATAAATATGGAGACTTTTCTGAGGTTTTTCGAGTTAAGGCTATCAAACTTACAAAGCATTGCCCATATAATTGTCCTATCAATCTGCAGCCCAAGAATATACTTGCTATATGGTATTATTTATAATTTTATTTCTTGCTGAGAGGAGGTTTTGGGGGATTATATTAAGAAGAATATAGCTACTGGATTCATTCAACATTCTCACTCCCTTGTTGAAGTGCCAATTTTCATTGTACAAAAAGAAGGAAGGATGGTTCTTTGTACCTCACCGTTGATTATCACGACCTTAATGAAATTACAATGCCTAATTTGTATCCACTTTCACTGATCCCAGAGTTGTTGGAATGACTCCAAGATGCATGCTAAAGATTGATTGATCTTCATGGTTGATATGAGTTACACCAATAACTCAGATTGATCTTACTCTAGTTCACCAAAACTAGCAAAAGATTAAATGATTGAATCAAATTATGGTAGTTCACTACTCAAATGGGTCAATCGGTGCTCCAATTTCTATCGACTTCCTTCCTTTGACACACCCCACAGTAAAGAATGTGCCATTTAAATGGAATGTGAAAGAAAAAACTGCTTTCACTATCTTGAAGCATGCTTTTACCATGGCACCAGTTCTTGTCCATGCAGATCCTTTGTGTCATATATTATCGAAGCAGATACTTCTGATTTTGTTCTTGGGAGTATCATGTCACTAGAGGGAGATGATCATGAACTACATCCAATTGCCCATCATTTCGAAAGTTCCAGTCGCAGAAATCAATTATCTAATTTATGACAAGGAATGTTTTGCAATAGTTGATTCTTTCGAGGAATGGAGACGTTTCCTAAAGGAATCCCCTCATAAGGCCACAATCTATATTGATCATTGAAATCTAAAGTGTTCCCACTTTGCTCAAGTGCATAACCATCACCAAACTCGGTGGCATGCTCAAGTATTATTCTGCATTGATTTCATGATCAAGTACTATCCTAAATCCCTGCACGAAAAGTTTGATGCCTTCTCTCGATGCTCCTACCTTGAGCCTATGCTGGATGATCCTGCATTTCATTCAGCAATCACAAGTTATTCTAGGGTCTGATCGGTTCCAGCTTATGGCCATCACTTTGTTCGTTTAGCCTCATGATGACATCTTTGTTGGAGTCTGTTTTGGGGATCCCTCTTCTCTAACTCATTGGCTCAAGATGTATTTCCACATTTTGGCTCAATATCATCTTTTTGAAAAATGTGGTTGGAAATTATTTTGAGATTCGAGATGGATTTTTGTTCTGATATAGACTTTTATATGTTCCAGATGCTGCTTTTATGCTTCGCTTTCTTTAGGCTTGCCATGATTTGCCTATGGTCAGATATTTTAGAGTAGCCAAGACTCTTGAACTTATTAGTTGAAAGTATTGGTGTCTTGGGCTTCAGTGCTCTGTCAAAATTTTTATTCGATCTTGTGATATCTACTGCCGAGAAAAAGCTCCAAAACCTCTTTGTCATGGTTTTTTTCAGTCATAGCTTGTTCCTGGTAGACCTTGGAGAGTACTTTTGTAGATTTTATTTCGGAGCTGCCACTCTTTCGGGGTCATGATGTCATCATAATCGTTGTTGATTGATTCTCTAGGATGGTTTATTATATTCCTTGTAATGTCACCATCATCAGCAAGGGAACAACTGATTTTTTTCTTCATAAAATAGTCAAACTCTATGGATTGCCATATCATTGGTGATCGTGGACCTCAGTTCATCGCAGATTTTTGGAAGCAATTTTTCGGGCTACTATATGTCTATCGTTCATTGACTTCTAGGCATCATCTAGAAAGTAATGGAAAGAAGAGAATACTAATCAAACTCTGAAACATTTGAGATAGATGCTTTATTGAATATCGATAGGATGATTGGATCGATTGGGTTCCACTAGCCGTGTTTTCCTACAATAACTCACTATATACTTGCACTAGACAAACTCTGTTCTTTCTGAACTCTAACCAACATCCTCATTGGTCTCTCTGTGTCACTGGCAATGAGCTTCTACATCTCATGTTGGTGGTTTTGTCTAACTTCTGCGTAGGAACTTCCCTACGACATGCCTCTGCAAAAAGCTTGACTACCGTTGCTTCGATCCTTACTAAATCATAGTTCAGATCAGCGATGACATTTGTACAACTGCTGGTCGTATTATTCCGAATCAAGAAATAGAGTCAGCTCTACAAGGCATCTCCAAAGATTCTTCAATTCGAAATGGAGCACCGCCAGCTGTTGCATTCTGGCTCGAGCTCCGTCCAACTATTTGTCTACATCCTATATTTCATGTTTCACAATTGGAGCCCTCCACACCTAATCCCTTCCTGAATCAAGTTTCTTCGCCGCTGCCACCACTACTCGAAATTGATGATCACAAGGACTTCGAGGTTTGAAAGATTTTGGACTCTAAAATTTTTTGTCGCCGCTGCCACCACTACTCGAAATTGATGATCACAAGGACTTCGAGGTTTGAAAGATTTTGGACTCTAAAATTTTTTGTCGGCGATTGTATTACTTTATCGATTGAGAAGGATATTTCCCAGAGCTTGAGCCTGGTGACTTGCTGAGAATTTTCTAATGCTCCTAACAATCTTGCGGAGTTCCACTGACATTATCAAACAAGCCAAGTTCAAGTATTCTGGCTCCAGCCAAGTTCAAGTATTCCGGCTCTAGCTCCAGCTCTGAAAACTCGACGCCATCATAGAAGGAGGATGATGTAACGACCATACAAACATTATACTCGCATATATACAAAGATAGTTACACAAGACATAATTTGAACTCGCAACCTTCTAATTAGGAGATACACACCTTTACCAAACAAGCTACTAGAACTTATTAAAGATATTTTGTTGCATCTTCTTCATGTACAAAACTATTTCCAGGAGCCATCGTAAGAGGGGGGTGGTATAACAACTATACGCTTAAAAAAGTTCCTTGATCAATTAAGCATTTTGATGGACCAACAACATTATTGGATTACCATCTTTATATCATCTGAGAAACTAAATGAATGTTTATTGCCAATGAGAATAATAGATAGTGGTAGTTGATATGCAAAGAATGCTTCCACATCCAGAGTGAGAGAGCTTCCAAAAATTGTCCTGTTGATGTATATGTCTAGAGATTAGACTGTTGTCGATGTCATTGATGACATTAACTTTTGCTTTATTAATTTGAATCATCTTCAAGGCTATGCCAAGGTGCTTGGCGACTTATAAAAGCCAGAGAATTTGAAAAAGATACACCAGATGTGTACTGCTCTACATGTATGTTCTTCTTAAATTCGGCTACCATCCAATTTATTCTGTCTTTTAGCATGTTAGTTCTAAAGTTAATACCCTGCAGGCAATTTGGCTATATCATCCATGGGGTCAAAAACAATATAAAATGGTGGGCTTATTGAAGCAGTGCATATTTGTCGGATCAACTTTAAGCGAGGATATGCATGTGTCTGACTAAGCAGCTCATGATGGTGGGTTGCTCTTCCTAGATTTTTATCGGCTGAAGACTTTAGTCGAGCGGCTTATTGCGAGGGCTATAAAGCTTTATCATTCGAAATGAATGAGATGATACACAACAACTCCCTCGGCTTTTTGAGTAGCTTGAAGTAATGCTTGATGAGGAGAAGTCAAAGGCCTAGAAGATTATAAAAAGTAGTTGAGCAGAAAAAGAAAGTAGGTAGCTCCAAGCCCGCAACATCTATATCTCCAATTCTACAGAACTTCTCTCGAGAGGACTTGATGATTTGCAATCCGCACTAGGTATTGGAACCAAGGAGCTTGAGATGTTTAGAAGAAAAAAAGAGATGATCAACACTTTTACAGGCCAAAACCTAGTACCAGCTCAGGATGTTGTAATGGCCACTTCTAGACTTAACTTGTCACTTGGAGCTGGAGACGATCTGGTGGAAGAAGAGAAGAATGACGAGGTTCCTAAAGATCAAGAAGAAGGATCATGTCCTAAAAAGGATAGGCTACTCGATGGATAAGAAGCCGAATGTCTCCTTAAACTCTCAAGAGTTTCTACATAAGATGGACACAGTGAAAGAACTTGCCCTTCAAGATGGAGCACAGGTTGCGAACGAACAGCAAGTGCAATCACAAGAGATACTACCTGATCCAAATGATACTGATTAGTTGGCCAAGTTCCTTCAAATTGTGCATCCGTCCAATTTGAGGTCCCAGTATGTTGATTATTTATAGATACTATTTACTTCTATCTTATGTATTTTTTGTGTTTCGGAAAAAAAAATTGTGTTCAAAATGGACATGTGCCAAGTCCATATGTAATGAAATTGTGCTTGCTAGAGATGCTTGTGGCAAGCTTCTTGTATTTAATAATGGCAGTATATGCATTCTTTTGGTGGGAACTTTTGCTAAATTCCTTGAATGCTATAGCTCACGGTGTCTTGATATGTACATGAAGTACACACGTAGCACTAGTATACCCATTGGAGTAGCTCATAATAATAGAACTATGCAATTTCTAAATATCTCCCTTGTTCTACACACACGAACATTGGGATGAACGGAAATTTTGCCAATAAGTATCTTTATGGGACATGACCTTTGCTTAAACATGGTCCATTCTAATGTGAAAAATGCAAACCATCGTTCTTGCACACTTAATGTAAAATGTCTCTAATGCATAGGTGGGTTTTTTCATTCTCGTACTTTGTAAGAAGTTGTTTTTTTTTTTTCCTCGTCAACCATGTGCCCAAGGCATCTCTTTCTCCCTCCATTCTCTATTTCTTCTCTATTGTCTCTATATTTCTCCTCCCTATTTCTTCTTTATGCTCTCTCTATATATATTGTCTTTTCTCTGCATTTCTTAGTCTCTATATTCTCTCATTCTTTATATCCCCAGTCTCTCCTCCTCCTCCTCCTCCTCCTCCTCCTCCCCCTCCCCCTCCCCCCATGTTATTGGAAGAAAGACTAAGATAGATAGGTAGATATTATTTGAACGTCCATGGGGAGGGTAAAATGACTTTTTCGGTGGATCTCAAACCATCAAAGCTTCAGATATGCTCAAAATCTGCCCTAAGATGCCAAACATAACCCTCTCTGCCAAGGCTTCCCTCATTCACTTACCAGGGACAAGAGGTAGAGGTGGCTCCGACCTACAAGTACTTGGGGATCGAGTTCTCAACTACCACCCATTGGGATGCTGCCATCAGGTTGCGTGTCACGGCGGGTTGGAAAGCACTATATGCCATGCGAACAACCGCGACCACAAGGCAGAGTTGTATGCACGGGGCCACCCGATCACACTTGTTTCGGGCCTTGATCGAGCCGGTCCTTTTGTATGGGGCAGAAGTGTGGGGTCCGGTGATATCCCTCAACACCTGGAATGACCTCGAGCAGGTGCAGAAGGCCTTCTTGGCACGGGCCTTGGGGGTGAAGTCCACAGTTCCATACCAGATCCTACTCCAAGAGACAGCCTTTCTACCCCTTCAAGCGGCCGCATTGGAACGCCATATTGTTTACTTCGGAAGGTGGTCGCTATGGTCGATACACGCTTGCCCCACTTTGCTTTGGCCGCGGCAATGGGTCCTCAACGCTGAAATCCCATTGGAAAGACGAGCAAGCTCGGTGGTTCTCACGCCGGGGGTGTCGCGGGCAAAGCAGAATCGCCCAGTCGGGACAAAGAAAGATCGCAAAGGCACTTAAGTTGTACCTAGATGCTACTTTCCCTCGCAAGCTCACGGGATCGCGATGCTCGACGCGACGTTAAGGCGGCACACTATTAGCGGCAAGTCAATCCTAGGCTCACAAGAGGCCCACACCAAGTGCTTGTACACCCGGTTTGCCCATGAAGAAGCGCGGACTTATAGCTTCCATTCGCGACGGTGCACATCGCCTCCACATTGAAACAGGCGTTGGGCTCCGGGAAGCACGAGCAAAGGCTTTGCGATGTTGCCACCGGGCGATTGAGGATGAATGTCATGCCCTCAGTCCGCCCAAAGATTTGCCCATATCCGAGGCGATATGTTCGATTATTAGTGCACGGCGGCCGTTGCATCGATTATTGGCTTCTGGCGTCCGGTGGGTTTGTTGGGGTCATACCTCCGGGGAGGTTATGGATGCGGACTCATTTGTGTCCTACGGGGCGGTATTGAACTATCCTATACAATTGTACAGCGTTCCAGCATACTTATTACTGCTAAGGTTTTTCCCTCGAAAACCCTTCGGGGCGGGGGTTTTTTAATCCTGTCAGTAATATGCTTGCTGCTCTCTTTTTTGTTTGGGTCCCATAGGCCAATTCGTGGACGCTAAAATCTATTCTATTCTATTCTATTCTATTCTATTCTATTCTTGGACGACTTGCCAATTGATTGGGTGTTTGGGGGGGCGGCGGCCAGGCATCCAAAAACCAATGATATAGTTAAAAAAAAGATACATACATTTTTGTTCCATATGGTAACCCCCGCCCTCTTTTAACTCTACATATCGCATTTATAATACACTAGCACACTAAGGCTATGCTAAAGTTCAATGCAACTCAATTTAGACAAGTTTGCAACTGGCCAACTTTAGCATTATGAAGTGGCACTTACTCTGTAGCTAGTCCATGCTGAGGTGAGTGTTTCGAATGCCATGATAATTGACAAGTTGGAGTTGAAGCCAAAATGCAAACCTTTTTTGGACTATGCAAATAACATGTCGTGGAGTTCATGTACAAAAAATTGGAGGCCCTTGATCTGAGAATATTCCCCAGATCAATGGTCCACAAAACAAGATAAAAACATCCCATCTTATTTTCTCGGTTTTCTAAAAATAAATAAAGTAAATTGAGATATTAGACACAATCTTAAACGTCCAAAATTAGTGGCCAATCTAAACCCTCGGATGCGGATCTTGACGCTATATATATGCGGCTTCCACATGAATGCCAACGTTGGACGCTCGCCGCCAGGTCTTTGCTTGGCCGTCTTTATCCAGGTGCCTTTGATTAAAATCTCCTTTTCTTTGCCCTGTGCTCGGATCTGCTGATCCTATCTGTTTGTTAAATATTGTGTTCATGATTCTTTTTCTTCCCTTGCCAATTTCATAATTCGCTAAAATTTTTGAAGCTTGATTTGTAGATGTTATTTGTAAAACAAGTACCAACAATTAAGATGTTCAACAAAACTGCACAACGGTGCAGTAGTGAATGATTGAGTAAAGATGCTGTATTACTATCTGCGAGAAAAGAGGATTGGCAGCCCAAATTTGCATTTGCCCTAAAATTATATAAACCTCATTTAGTTTGTGCAAATGGCTCAGGAGAGTTTGGAGAGGAATGATGGAACAGGATGCCAGCAACCAGACAGACCTATTCTTTGCACAAATAAGTGTGGTTTTTTTGGTAGTAAAACCACCAGGAATCTATGTTCCAAGTGCTACAGAGATACTGTTACACTGCATGTTGCACAAACTGTATCAGAAAAATCTAAGCTAACGCTGCAAGCAGAGGTGCAAATAGAGAAGCGCGAGGAGGTTAATGATTCTAACACTGGAAGTGTTGTATCATCCTCTAGCACCAATCAACAAGATATGCAGCAGCAGCAGCAGTCGCAGCAGCCAAACCGTTGCTTGTCATGCAAGAAAAGGGTTGGATTGACAGGTTTCAAGTGCCGCTGCGGGCATGTGTTTTGTGCATTACACAGACACTTTGATAAGCATGCTTGCACATTTGATTATAAGGGAGCAGGAAGAGATGCAATTGCAGAAGCAAATCCTGTTGTCAAAGCTAGCAAGGTTGACAAAATATAGCATGTACAGAAGTCAGAATTCTTATTGTGGACATATGCAGAGGCAGATATCTTTGTATATCCAAGCGCTTGTAGCTTGTTAAAATTAGTTTGCCCTTCTGTTTAGCTTTGCCATATACCATACTGCTGTGAGCTCAATTTATGAAGTTTATTTCCTAAGCTTTTTATAACTCTATCCTCCAGTCTATTCATTTGCACTTGTCATTTATGTTGTTCATTATTATGTCCTTAATGTTGTTTTTGATCATAATATGAGCACAAGCACAGGCTTCTTTTTGTGGTTACTTAGTGGGTATGCATGAGACTTATTTCATGCATGCCTAAAAAATGTTCTTTGCACTCTAAACTGACGTTCTGTAATGGCCTGGTTAAAATAACTGCACTTCAGGATCTGCTGTATTTGTTTGGTTGAGCTTCAGTGTTATAAGTGCATTCCAGGGTATGCACTGTTTTGCTTGGATATACTTCAATGTTGTGGCTGCATTTTAAGTATGATTTCACTGATCGAACAAGTTGCTCTGATATTATGCTCAGTTGGCTCATAAAATTGCATTTTGCCTATTGGAAAAGGGCAGTGACTTTCTTGAGGGCTGATTTGTTTGATGCAAGAGCAGACTAAGTTTCCATCCATACAATCAGATACGCAGCAAATAAATTTATTGGCAGTCATTTACTGTGGGCTTTGCCGTTTTCAACAACTAGACGAACTTTTCTAGTCGTTAACACTACCTTGCACCTTTCGATTGATTTCTGAAAAATTTAATCTTAAGTTGTTTGTTTGATTTGGTAGACACGTATTTGACATTTTGTGGAATTTGATTTTGGATTTATGACATGTCCTACATCTTTTTGTCATAATATGCAAATAAAGAACAAAAGCTCTTTTTTTTATAAACTGCCAAGGCTGATGCAATCAGTTGTGCCACCTTGATGATTGGGCTTTCCCTTCCCAATAAGTGGATGTTTACGAGCTTCAAAACATTGATGTTTTGGACGATCTCATCCCTAGTGCTAGCTCGTCTCTACATAAGTTCATCTTTTGTTTTGCTTGAAAATATCTTATGCTAGCCCTTATAGCGAAGCATGAGTACGATATATGCCTCAATTGCTCCTTCATCCATTGCAAATATCGTTGAAGTCAAGTAATATCAATTGAAGTCAAGTAATATCAATGGTAGCTTTAGTTTTTGCATCATCATAGGTGATGTTTGTGAATTTTGGTTATGGATTGCCCGAAAAGTTTTTGTACCCTAGCAACATTTGATACGCCTCGGAGTCTCCATTTCTCTTAATCACCACAAACTCTTGTAGAAATCTCATCCTAGCAACAATTGATAGGCCTTGGAGTCTCCATTTCCCTTAATCACCACAAACTCTTGTAGAAATCTCATATCGGCTACTTTGACTAGGATCTATGAAATGGATCATTGTGTAGTGGGAAAAATGACTTAGAGAAAGAACGTTGAATGTTCATCAAATGTTGGTATCTTAGTGGTAAGAGTACTTTTCTTGCAATCAAGTGGTCTTGAATCCAATCCCTAGACAGTTGACGAATGTCCATCAAATGTTGGTATCTTAGTGGTAGAGTACTTGTCTTACAATCAAGTGGTCTTGGATTCAATACCTAGTTTGTCCATCCACGTATTTATAAAATGGATGTGCCATCTTTGTTCGTAAGGTAGCAAAGGCACTCCTCGTAGATCATGAGGCTTGTCGAACAAAGTGATGGCCATAAGCTAGAACCGATTAGACACTAGAATAACTTGTGATTGCTGATAAAATGCAGGATCACCTGGCTTAGGCTCAAGGTAGGAGCATCGAGAGAAGGCATCAAGCTTTTTGTGCAGGGATCTAGGATGGTACTTGATAAATCAATGCGGAATAATACTTGAGTATGCCAACGAGCTTGGTGATGGTTGAGCACTTGAGCAGAGTTGGAATATTTTAAATTTCAATGATCAATAGAGATTGTGGCCTTATGAAGGGATTTCTTTAGAAAACGTCTCTATTCCTCGAAAGAATCAATTATCGCTAAAAATTCCTCATCATAAATTAGATAATTGGTTTCTGGGCCTAGAACTTTTGAAATGATAGGCAATCGAAACAACGTTTAAATTAAAACGCACTTATTTAAGAAGTGCGTTTGAAAGAATCCTTAAATAATTTTAGAAAATTTTCAAATGAAGCCAAAATAGAGGCAATTTAGATAGCTAAGTACAATTTTTGCAAAATCGATCCTAAAAACAGCTTTTTTTATGAAAATATGCCACAAAAAAATTAATACAGAGAAAAAAATGTCATTTTTTGGGGGGCAAACAAACTTTTATGAAAGCAACTGAAATACCAGCGACAAAAATTGAGCTTATGAAAAAGGTTCTCTTTCATGTTTGTGTAACAATTGTTTTGTGGTTGCAGTTACAGAGGCAATAAAATATGTTCCTACACAGCAAATGTAAGTTGATCTAGAACAACATCACAAAAAGAACAATATGCAATGGAACAAACTTCTTAAAATTACCCACCTAGAAGAAAGGACACATATGCAGATGATACATTAATAAATTAGAAAAGAAATGTTACAAAGTTCCTCCTATAGGAAGTAATTAGGGAGTGGTACATGTCAGAAAAATTTGGTCGAAACAACACAGGAAAGAGAGGTATAAATTTATACCAAAATCCAGCGGTATAAATTTATACCGACATCAAGCAGTAAAGATTTATATGTTGTGTGGTGGCTCATCCCAGTCCATGGGACTCTCATCCCCTCTTCGTTCATCTTCTTGAGACAACACTTGGACAGAGACACATGTTTCTGCTTGCGCCAGAATTTCAAGGGGTTTCTCTGCAGTTTCTTCTTGTACTGGTTCGAGGTCAATGAACTCAACCTCGTCATCACGCCTCCCCGTGATAGGAGGCTGTACTTCTGTGTAAGTGCCTTTAACGTCTCCAGAGGCAATCTTAGCACCCAGTTCTTCGTTTTCATCAGGAAAAGACTCACAAGAACTTATTCTAGTTCTTATGAAACTGATTTTATCTAAATCTATATCAATGGACACCATATTGCGCCCCTGCTTGAGTGCACAAATTGCTGTGGTGCCAGTTCCAGAAAATGCATCAAGGACCCAGTCACCTGGGCAAGAGAACCACTGTATCAAGTTGTTAATTAGTCTCTGAGGTTTTTGGGAGTGAGAAACTACAACACCTTGACGTTGAGGATCTCTTAACTTTTGCAACACAACAGGAAATTGGAAAGCATTGCAAGGAGATGATTTCTCCTCTCGCCTGTTAAAGTGCACCATGGTTTTCTTAGTGTCAGCGCTATAATATCCTATGTGGAAGTGCTCGAAGCAGCTAACCAACCTAGGACCTCCACCATTTCCTTTTACATTCGTCTTCAACCTGGAAAGAGGAAGTTAGAAAACAAAAGAGACGGTATAAATTTATACTGCAACGCTCTAGACTTTACCAGATACAGTTCTCGAAGCTAGCATTGCAAACGACATCCATGGGCTTAAGTACAGACATTGTTTGCAAGTCTGAGTGGAAAACAATGACACGCCAATGGGAAGACAAGGTAACTTCTTTCAGGCCTTCCAAGAATTCTCAAACTTGAATGTGCAAGAAGGCCTCATCCTCAAAAAGACTGTTCTTAATCTTGAACCCATAAGGTATGTCAGCAATGCAAAGAGTAAAGTTTTGCTTTTCGACAAAAGTTTGCAGTTTTCTGCAGTCGCCATGCACTACTTTGTATAAGCAATCATGTCCAAAGGTTGTAAATCTTTCATAGTCACCCTCCAAGCTGCTTGTTGTAACTTGTTTTCCTTGTTCTATGGCCTTCAATCTCTGCCTTTCTTCTTTTGCTCTCCGAACTAGGTTCAAAAATCCTGTTGGTAGTCCTTTCTTTTTGTTCTGTAAAACTCCTCGAATATGAGCCTAAGTTTACGTACCCAGCCACTAAAGTTGCAGCATGCTCTCTTATAATACTGGCGGACGTACTTCCAGGGTAAAGAAGCTTGCACTCCTCCCATACCTCTAGGTTTAGTTGCTTCATAAGCTCAGACTGGCAGGTGACAATGTCTTTTTGACTACCATGAAACAGAAGGCGCCAATTACAAAATGACGAAAAGAACGTAGCAAATTAGGAAGACAACTCACGTCTTGGCTTCTTTTGCCATTTCATCAAGTGTAAACTCTTTTGCAACAACCTTCTCTAGCAGCCTGACAATTATTTCTTTGCTTTTTATTCCCTGAAGTTGCGTTCCATGGAACAATGCTCATATTTGTTTGTTTAGCCTCAGTGTTTTTCTTTGTTTTCTTGCCCGTGCTGCTTGTTTGTTCTTTCAATTCATCATCTTAAAATTCTTTCTTGTAGATCCCACACCTAGAAAACCAAATATATAACAAATATCTTAGTTACATAAGAAACAAGTACTGTTTTTGAGGAAAGCGGCAGGACCGTGTTCCAACGGTATAAATTTATACGAAGCATGTTGGTGGTATAAATTTATACCATAAACACAAGGGAAAGGAGTCTAGACACCAGCGGTATAAATTTATACCAAGTATGCCGGTGGTATGAATTTATACCATAAACACGAAAGAGAACCCTAGAACCTAAGCGGTATAAATTTATACTATGTATGTCGGTGGTATAAATTTATACCGTAAACACGAAAGAGAACCCTAGAACTTAATAGAACATAAGCGTCCGGGCATTTTGCTAAGAACTTCTAAGAACTCACCTGGCCATCTCGAAAAGCAAGTTGAAAGTAATTGTCGTACCGCTTCACGACCATGTGAGGCTTCTTATCTGTGTCATAGCTAAGGCAACATTCTGTGACACAAACCT
The DNA here is from genome assembly GCA_021234155.1 of Isoetes taiwanensis. NCBI lineage: Eukaryota > Viridiplantae > Streptophyta > Lycopodiopsida > Isoetales > Isoetaceae > Isoetes > Isoetes taiwanensis. Next base: position 56,293 of record JAJEKV010000259.1, read on the forward strand.
CTTGCAGTAGTTGCTGTAACATATTTTTCTGCTTTTTGAAGTCCTCACCATGTTCGTTTTTAAATTCCACAAACTCTCTGTGCATAAACCGGATTTTATCTATTAGGCTCTTCTTTAACCTGAAGTCGTTGTCTAAGTTGTGACTCACTGCTACTACTTTAGCTTCTTCATCGGCCAGTCCAACATAAATGTGTGCCTCAATACTTTTTCAAACTTCATTCCTGCTTTCTTCTTTCGACAACTCCTTTTTGGCCTTGTAACTGTGGGTGCCACCTAAAACAAAATATGTATAATCTTCAAAAAGTGCTATCTTATACTCTGATAGTTCTTGTATCTGATCTCGGCTGATCATACCCACTAGCAGGGATACATGCGCATGTGGATTTCTCCGCATTCTCTGCTTTAAGATAACAGCATGCGCAGCATAGAGTTTCCTCACTTGAAGCAACCTTACACCATTCTCATTCTTAGGAGGACTCTTAATTGTGTCTATGGACAATGAGATTGTTTGCTTTAACAACATTGTTTCATTGCCTTTTTTAGCAAGGCGCTAGATCTGTCAGCTAGTTTTAGCACAATGTCTGCTCCAGGTGCCTTCTTCAAAGCTTCTGCAGATTCCTCAATGGTGAGTGCCTTGGTTGTTCTCTGTTTTTTTAGTTTCTGTGGCTTTAGAAGCTGCAAGTCTTTTCTTAGAGGGCAGGACCACTTCTTTCTCAACCTCCTCTTCTTCTATCTCACTTCCTTTGTTTGAATCCTCCTTAACACGTGGATACCACATGCCCTTGACCATCACTTTTTCGTCGCAAAGGATAACTGATGCGGTATAAATTTACACCGTTCGCGTCACCACACTATTTGATTTGTGACGGCCAAGCATTTACGCGGTATAAATTTATACCGACAGAGGACAAACTAGAAAATATTTAAAGATCTAGTAGAATTTGTTTTTTACCAAACTAAAACTCAGCCAAGTTGGATACTTACGTGGCCATTGTGGTATACAGAGGTCTATAGAGTTGATGTTGTGCCCAAAAGGTCAACTATTTAAGGCGGAGTGCGAGCGCCTTCGTTCCGAACTCGCATATAAGTAAATAGTTGGGGAGCTTTCGTACAAATTTATACCGACGTATAAATTTATATTGCCTCTGTCTAAATTTGTACCGCCTCTGTATAAATTTATACCGTTCCACTCCTTCTACTGCTTACCATGGACCGCGAAAAGCGGAAGGTTTCACCATCATTGGCTCCATGATAGCTTCCTCCATGTGTGATGTTCACCCCTCCTCCAGCGGACATTAGTTCCTCTTCAGTGGTGTTCTCATTGGACGATGATGTTGATTCAGCTTCGCCCGACTCTTACTTGCAGACTGTTTCTCCACTACTGTCCACTCCAATCCCTCCTGTACCTGAACGCAGACTACCTCTTCCCGTTCAGTTTACTCCACCTCCACCTGTACCTAAAAGGAGGCTACCTCCTCCTGTTCAGTTTACTCCATCTAGTACCTGAACGCAGGCTATCTCCTCCTGTTCAGTTTACTCCAATCCCTTCCCCAGCCCAACGTCGACTTCCCTCACCTGTCCACTTCACTCCTGCGCCTTTGCAACTTAGTCCTTCCCCTTCTAACTCTACACATCCTGATCTTAGCGGTGGTAGTCATAAGCTTGCAACTCCTATGTTCTATGCCACTTCAGGAGCTGCTCAATTACGCCACCAACCTAGACTATTTTTTCCTAGGGACAGGCTCTCTCTTTCCTCTACAACATCAGCCTCTACACCTACTACTCTTATTTCAAATGAAGAATCATCTCGTGTAGTTCTCGTGTCTGATGAAGAAACACCTCGTGTAGGTTTTTCGGATGAGGATATAGCGCGATGAAAGATATTTTGTTCGAGTTCAAAGCTCCTGTTAGTCATAACCTCAAACAAGACTTACACAAGAAGGCTTGTACCTCACAAAGACGAAGGAAATTGATGGACGAGGGGCACTTGAGAGCAACTCATACAAAACATTGTTGCTCGCAGCGCTGTTTACTATAGGTCTCCGAGAATTAAGACTACTCCGTGACAACTACAGTTCCATGACTTTACTAGAACAAAGAGGTTACTTAGCATTGAATATTAGACCAGACATAGGTGACAAGTTTTCTTACACAGCTGGTGGGCGCAGTGTCTGTCAAGCAGCCTTTAAAACGATTCATGCTTTAGGCATCAGAAGACTTCATACATTGAAGAAATGGCTAGACAAGGACCCTGGCATCAACGACTACTGCCACACAGGAAGTGTCTCACGAATTCATGCACTTCAATGTGTTTCTTGGATGGAAGGCTTCTTCAAAGAGTCTTGCGAGAAACTACCTAACAACCCAATGTACCATTTAAGTGATAACTTCACTAAACATGAAGTTTATAACAACTACAAAGACTTATGTGTTGAAGCTGGTGAAAGGCATGTATGCCACTCTTACTTCACTGTCTTGTGGAAAAAGATTTGTACACTTGCATGTTGTTGGTGCCATGGTCTTCAATAGGAAACTTTCTTGCAAGACTTTCTTAAACTATCCAAACATTTCATGTTGATCCTACTCTCATTATTACAATCTTACACAAGATTCTTTCTAGTCTGGAGCATTTACCACCAGTTCTGTACCTCCAGCTAGACAACACAACGAGAGAGAATAAGAACCAAGCATTATTTACATACCGTGCTATATTGAGAAACAAAATTTTCAAGAAAGTGAAGATTGGTTTTTTTCTTGTTGGGTACACACATGATCAAATTGATAGATGTTTAGTAGGTTCTCCAAACGTCTTGCTCGAAAGAAAGCACTTAGCCTGCCAGCAATGATTGATGTTATTCAAGAATCCTACAATCCTCGTCCAGAAATTGAGTTGTTGGGTGAGACTTATGATTTCAAAGAACTGATTTTTTCAGAAAGACCTGTAGGTCACCGTGCTATTGAGCCTTTAAGAAATATCACGTTCTTGCATCAGATCAAAATCTCACTTAAAGATGGGAAAGCCAGCCTACAAGGCAAGAAATATGCTACATCGAAGAAGTGGCAGCCAGCAGAAGGAATTCAGTTCATTCGAACCATTCCTGATATTACTTCTATGATCTCAGCGGAGCAAATGCCTTTAAAAAGCTTGAAAGAAGTCACGAGGAGTAAAAAGGAAGGGAGAGCCTTTCAACCAGACAAGTCGTTGGATTGCATTGAAATGAGAATCTTGTCATGCTCTAACCATTTTGGAGAAGCAGGTACTTCATGGTGGCCTCAGTTTTTTGCTCAACAACGTGCGCTGCTCCATGCCATGTCACAAGGTCGCAGACCGATTGTCTTCAACTGGCTAAATGAAAATAAAATGGAACAAGTGCTGGCACAAAATGAAAATCCAGTGGAACAGGAACGGCTCGTGTCTAGCTCAGATGAAGATGATAGAGTGATTTATAAGGGCCCTAAACGCATGGCACAACATGTTGCTAGAGTTTTTGGTTCCGTCTCTGAGATTCAAAGAGGAATGCTTGTAGTTGTTCCAGCTAATGATGATGAGAGTGGGAAGCCATTCTGGTTGGCTAAAGTACTGGATGTAACCCGAGAGGATGGCATCCCTGTGAAACTAAAAGTACATTGGATGAGAACAAGTGGATTTAATGCATTTAATGGGACTTATAACATGGAGATGGTCAGAACTGGAGTGGGAAAGAGAGCCAAGACGAAAGCAAACGTTGGTACCATAGACCTTACTGAAGTGAAGGTGCTAGCATATGACTTCATTCTAACTGCTGCTAACAAGTTGCATGCTGTAACTCAAAAGTTGCTGAGGTCAGCATGTGGATTGGATAACGCACACAAAAAACATTCCAGAGATGATGACGAAGATTCACTGGTAGACAATGATGAAGAGGATCGTTCAAGCACATCCAGTTTTGAGAGTGAGGCCGGGGACACTAATAACTCTGATGATCTCGGTCTAAACGAGTCAGAGGATGAGATGCATCCCGACTTGCCTGCAAAATGTAAGTTTATTAGATAAGGTATATATGTAAATAGAAAAAAGTTTAGTGCACAGACAATGTCAAAATGTATCACATTTTTGACAATTTTGTTCATAAATTTTGTGATGTCTTTTAAAATGATATGGAGCATGCTAGGGGGAGTGAACAAGGGATTAAGGCAATGGGGCATAGGGACACCAATGGTTACAAGAAATGACAAATAAAAGGGGCAAGATGTTAGGCCATATTCAACTATTAAAGCCAAGTATAGGGAGAAATACTTTCGTCAAAAGTAAAGCAACGAAATAAGGCATGCAACTATTTTCTTAAAAGGGGAGACGAACTGGCAGACCAGGATTTGGAGAGCATGCCTTAATCTAAAAAAGGGGATCGATCTGTTATTAGAAGGGGCTGGCCAGCACAGAAAAAAAGGGAGGAGACTTCTGCCATTGAATCCGGCACCAGCAGCCGATTCCTGCCATCAATTTCGGCACCATCAAACCGGACTCTGGCTGTTGTTTCCAAAATCCGACCTGCAGGGACTCTAAGAAACTTGGGATCCAGACTTCAAGGTTTTTGCCTTTCTCTTGCAGCCGAAAATTGGATCAAGCCTAATCTATGTCGGTTTTATTGCCAAGCATATTAAAGCCCTTATGCTGTTGTAAATTGGAAGTTCATGTGCTAAAGGGGAATAAGCCTTGACCTTTCTTTTTCCTAAATCCCTTGGAATTGCCTTAATCTTTGGATCCGATTGGGTGGTAACTGGATGCTCCGTAGCTTGGTTGTGGAAACCAAGTACCTTTGTTATTGATCAAAGCTCTTAATGGACTCTAAGAACTATTTCTGTTGCTTCCTATCTATCTAACTGTGGTACAAAGTGGATAACATCTTTCAGAATCCTTAAACCATATCACAAAACTTTGAATGCAACGTGTTCTTGTTATTCCAGTGCACTAGCTGTTTTCTATGATGTCTGTTTTTTCGCGTTTTTGAATTTTTTACTATTTTTCGATACCAACCTGGGGGGCTGAAATGGGTATCGGAGATTTTTTCATGAAAGCTAAGTTCAATTGCACCCCCCGAAAATGGTACCCAGAATGTCCTAAATGTCACACTTGTCACGCAAAAACCACGAAAATGGATCTTTTTTAGGGAATTTTAGGGAATCTTTTAAAAATTCCTTTTAAAGTGCGTTTGGAGCAAATTAGTGCGTTTCAATTTAAACTTTGTCATGACCATCTCCCTGCTGCAGCATGATACTCCGAAGAACAAAATCAGAAGCATCTGCTTTGATAATATATGGACACGACTGGTGCTATGGTAAAAACATGCTTCAAGATAACGAAACCAGTTTTTGCTTCCTCCATATAAATGGCACACCCTTTGCTATGAGGTGTGTCAAAGGAAAGAAGCTGAAATTGGAAAATATGAAAAAATACTGAATCTCTCAGTCTGAAGAAGGTAGTTGCTAATTCAAGACAGTATTGACAATTACATGATCCATAGAGAATCCATACTCAGAAGCTTCTAGAGAAGCTGTCGAACATGCCTCTCGTGTTCTTCAAGAGTTTTAGAATAGACAAGGATATCATCCAGATAAATGATAACAAAGGTGTCCAAAAACTCCCAAAGATAGGCCATAGCTAAAACTCTGCTAGAGCATTGTTAAGTCCAAACGGCACAACTATATACTCAAAATGGCTATCCGAGTACGAAATGTCGTCTTCCATTCATCACCCTCACGGATTCGGATAAGATTGTAGGCACCATTGTTATGTAGCTCAGGAGAGTGGTCTTAGTGTTACTCTTGGTGGACTAGCATGGGTGTGTAAGTTTAGCAAATTATTGGCAAAGCAAGGCAATTAAATGGCAAAGATATCTTATATTGGCTATGGTTAAATAAGAATAGAATAGAATAGAATTATTGTCCCTAGTGCCCTGAGGCCCCCGGACTGATGTAGCATGGGCGAGCTCCCAAAGGGTGTTAACTTTTAAGATTATTTAAAGGTTAGACCTCCTAAGCCTTAATTTAAACTTACAGGTGCCAAAATTGAACAAAAGGATCAACGGCCTTTTTTCTAAAGGGACGGCTATCTATAATCGAATCTGCATCAAAATTAAGGGAACTCCATTGAATCAGCAGGGTGACCTGACCAGCGACCTCTCTAATAGTTTTGATAGTTCTACTACAACTTCCTTCGACGGATTAGCCAATGATATTGTCCAAATCGATTAACTCTTTATGTGGAATCAAGATCCTTACTAGAGAATTTTCTATTGCTTAAATCCCTACTATAATCTGCCAGTTCTTAGCATCGATTGATTTAGTTGGATGGTGAATTGCCATAATTTTAGTTCAATTATTTGTTCTTTCTCTAGTTTTAATGAACTAGAGCGAGATCAATCTGAGTTATTAGTGTAACTCGTATCAACTGATATCAGAGCCTATTAATTCCGCATCAGTTGACATTCATGACATCCAATTCAGGACCAACAGATGCAGAGATTTACTAGAAAGCAATTACCTCAGCTTATACAATGTCAAACTAGATGAGAATATGGGAATTCCTATGAACTTAAATCTTGGCATTGAAAACTTGATCAATGGATGTAGAACATTGACAATTATGGCATTTGAACCCATGCCCTTTCAGATTGGAGCCTAGATTCAACGCCTTAGATCACTTGGCCAAATTGTCTTGTAATGATTCCCAAGATGTACAGTTAAGCACGTTTTATTTTGTGATTAACTTCGTAGCAATTCATGATATTCAAATTCAATAGATTTTGTCACTTGATGAATATGACTAAAAGCCTAAAGGGTTTGCGTTTATCCTTGTGACATCCTTTAGTGAGTAGAGAGTATGACTCATCGATCAAGAAGAGCACTTTAAATATTGGACGATTTGTACCATTCCTTTAATCCACACTAATTCTTTCTCTTCCATTTCAGTCTCCTTTTTTTTTTCCCCTTTTTTTTTTGAAGGTAAGGTTGCTACTTCTTATTGATATAAAAGTTATATACAAACAACGTATTGTCAGTACTATAGATGAACAACATTAGAGCACCCATAGTGTGATATGAAGCAGACGGACAATTCTGACATAACATCTTGCTATTGAGCCACATCTGTTTTGATTTCTTCTTCTTCCGGTAGGATATTACCCGTAGATCAACCCTATATAGGAACCCTAATCATGGTTTTTTTACTGAATTTCCACGTGGCAAATACTAGTCGGGCTGCCCAAGAATTTTCGATTCTTCGTCAGGGTCTGGATCAAGAATCCTGACCATGCCCAAGAACTTTAGCATCTTGGTTGGGCTGTCATTTGATTCCATCCGTAGGCCATAAGTCGAGGCAAATTCCAAGGGCTGAGGGTGGAAGGAATCACACTAGTAAGCTTGGCCACATGCCAAGGTTTCTTGGTAGCCTCCGTATATGCCTCCGTAGACGATTATGATACGAGAGAGGGCTGTGCATCCAATCTTAAGGGGCCTCTCGAGATAACAACAGGTGAGAAACTGTTGTTCAATCTTCTTCTTCCTTTTCGCCTCTATCTCTTAACAACAGGTAACTGGCCTGTTAACAACGACAGTCAAGACACCCAGAAAAATGGTACACTAAAAATCGGGGCCTCTACCTCCAAAATAGAATAGAATAGAATAGAATAGAATAGAATAGAGTTATCGTCCACGGAGACCAATTGGCCTATGGGCCCAAACAGGAGGCGCAGCAAGCGTATTACTGTTCGGGTTTAAAAACCCCCCTCCCCGGCCTAAAGGGTTGTTTGGAGGAAAAACCGTGACAGGAATAAGTTTGCTGTCAAACTATACAAATACAAATACAAATATAGACAGAAATGTGTACATGTATCAGGTAAGTGCCTGAGGACCGAGCTAATCTCGGCGATCCATGATCTCTTGAATGTATGCGCCCAACCTCCGTACCGAGCTCGTGCTCAGCATCTCATGCAGGGGCTGGCCAGAACGGACCAGCTCAGCATACCGTATCCGAATGCCGCATCATATGCCGGACAACTCTAAAGGGTGTGGCATTCGTCTTCCACAGCTCCAACCTGGCAGCGTTGACAAAGCCTCTCCGGACGTAGCTCCCCAACCCATCTCCCTGTCTCAGTCTGGAGATGGTACCTGTGCGGATAGAGGCAATGGATCTGCGTTTTTTTATGGGTAGATGAGTGCGCAGGTAGCATTGCGGGCCCCGCTCCAACATGGGATTTAATGTGCCGTTGACAATGTGCCGTCTTGGCCTGTTCAAGGGTGCTGGCATCCCATAGTTTACTGAGAAAGCATGCGTCAAAGTACTGTCTGAGACTGCAACGATCTGCCTCCGTTTGCACTTGGATGCACCTGTGCTACTACACATTCCATCTGGCCAGTCACTGAGCTCTCTTTTCCCGTCAGCAGGCTTTCAGGCATTGAGGCCCCATTGCCATACTGTAAGCGACGTTAGGGAGACGAGTATCTTGCATGCTGACCACCTTCTGGAAGTAGATGATGTGTCTGTCAAGGGCCCCTTTTTGAAGAGGCAAGAAACCTGTTTCCTGCAACGGTATCTGGTATGGGACTGTGGACTTCACCCCCAAGGCCTGTGTCAAGAAAGCTTTCTGCACCTGCTCCAAGTCATTCCAAGTGGCGAGGTAAATCACCAGGCCCCAGACCTCGACCCCGTACAAAAGCACAGGTTCTACTAGCACCTTGAATAAGTGTGATTCGTGGGCTCAATCATACAGCTCTGCCTTGTGGCTATTGTTCTCCATTGCATAGAGTGCCTTCCAACTTGCTGCAGCTCGCAGCCGGATGGAATTGTCTCAGTTCATGGCTGACGGGACCTCCACCCCCAAATATTTGTAAGCGGACACCACTTCAACATTCTAGTCACAATAAGTGAGGATTGGAGGCCTTAGCTGGCGTGCGGACGATACCAGAACTACCTTGGTTTTGGCTAAGTTGACGTGCATGTCAATCACCTAGCAAAATGTATCCAGGGCGTCGAGATGGCGTTGCATGTCTGCCTGAGTGTACGCTAGGAGATCCATGTCGTCAGCATAGATCAGCTGCCTGATGATCTTGTATAGGAGATGAGCTCCAGTGCCTCCATTATCAGCGAGCCATCTCTCCAGCTGATCAATATACAGGCCAAATAGTGTGGGAGAGAGGGCATCCCTGGAGAACCCCGATACTGCTCTCGAATGGTTGGCCCGCTAGTTGCAGCCGGTCGGTGCATTTCTCATATAACCTGTACACCGTGTTCTGCAGTTCAGCAGGGACGTCTAGCTGCTGCAATCTTGCCCACAGCTTTTCCCGAGGCACAGTGTCAAAAGCCTTGGCGAAGTCTATGAAGCAGCAATACAAATCTTGCCGACGGTTCCTGCTGTCCTCAAACAGAGTCTGCAACGTGAAGATATGATCTATAGTTAAGTGCCTCGGCCTGAATCCTGCCTGTGTAAGTGCCCGCACTTCTGCTGCCTTTGCCCATCCTGTCAACTGCCGCTCGAGGATCCCGGCGAGGAGCTTTGCAAACACTGAGCTGATCATAATGGTCCGGTAATTGGCCGGGCAATGCGGGTCTCCTGCCTTGTAGAGGGTGAGCTCGCTAAAACAATGCATGTGGTCGTCACTAGTGACTGCCCAAAAAAGTAAATATTCTATGTCTTGGACGGGGTTGTAGATGCCCAAGATATGGCTATCACACCTGTGCCCAAGAACAAAATGCCACATCAAAAATTTCTAGCACTGTCATGAAGCAATCGATGAACCCTAAAATTCATCTTGCAGCTCTGATTCTGTTCTGGAATTGCCCAATTCCCTGAAAATCACCACGGATTAGCTTTCTGCCTCTAAATCATCTATGTCCCCTCTTCAACCGACGATTTTGGGCCGCTTCAGCTCGATTTTTAAGTTGTTAAAGTTCGGATATTTACAGTTCGGATTTTGATTGCTCATGCGTAATTGCAAGTGCCTTTTGCAAATTCGCAAGTGCCTTTTGCAAATTGGGCTCCATTCGAGTCAATCTCATCCTAAACTGAGTACCTGTTGAAGCACCAAGAACCCTATATCTTTTTTTGGGGTGACGTTTTTCTGCAACGTGGCTTTGACGAGGCAGAAAGGAACAAAAATCATGTTGCAGCTTGTATTGAATCTGCCAGACTAAGTGGTCTTCGTTTATGATTCATTTGAGGGTGTTTTCTATCACGTCCTATTCAAATATTGCAGTGTACTATGACATCCAAGAAGAAGCAATATTGCATTTGATCCAACAATTCAGAAAGCACCACATACCCTGCCAACAGACAGAAAAAAAATATTACTATTTCCAATTCACCCTTAATTCGATGGCCTAGTGCACATTTGAACAATCTTTTCTGCAGCTCGGAGCATGGCACTGCATAATGTTAGCGTCTAATGTTTTCTGGTATGGATTTTAAGATCGTCAGCAATAATTTGATGGATGGAGCAGTGGAAAGAAATATAATAGGTTTGAAATTTCAGAGAACCAGCGTTATAGCATAACATCCGTTGATGTTGTGAATAGGAGAAATATGTAACAGAACAAATGTACAGATACTATATACGTATACAAACTATAATGATGCTAAGCTCTTCATTATAGAAGGTTTATAATCGTACCTTATAATGATATTAAGCTTTTTATCATAAAAACAAACTTTATATCACCTTGTGCTGGTTGTGGCCATGTTGCTGCAGCTGGAGCCTTCACTATTTTATACCCTTCACTTATATATAGAGCTATTGCGCCTGAATTGGTGGCTTCACAATGTAAGGCAATTGAGCGACAGGCCCAGGATTTAGCAAGAAGGGTTGCTTCTTGTAAAAGTTTTCTTGCAATCCCCTTGCGTCTCATCTTTTTCCGCACTGCAACATTAGATATGTATGCAATTCCACTCCTAGTTAATGACAGGTAATGTCAGAAATAGCCTTCATCCAATTCCTTGGGTAACAGGATACATGGAAGTTCCTCAACAGTCATTGCCCAAAACCTTAGAAAAGGGAGCTTAGAACAGAATAACTATAGAAAAACGTATTCCCTAGACAGTAACATGCAGCTTTGTGCAATGCAAACTTGGCACATAACTGAACAGTTATGGAAACATTTATTGATAAGTTAAAAGTTTCACAAATTACCTGCGCTTTCCCATGAATTTCCGTCGTGGTAAGTACTCCCCCAATGTGTCTACTGTTAGAATGCCTAAAATTGCACCAGTATCTTGCTGCTCATCCATGCCAAATATGACTCTGAAATTGAATTGGTCCCAAATTGACCTGCTCGCATAGGATGCTCTGGTGACCTGCTCATGGACTGCTACTAGACACTTCCTTTGGCAGCCCGATGGCAAGGGGAATGATGCCAATAGAACCAACATCCTAGACAAAAGTCCAACAATGGCATGGCCTAGAATAAGACAGCATTAAGGTACTTACCTGCAATAGTTTGAGGCTAAGTAAGGACCTTACAGTAAAGCTACACAACTACTTATCTTACAACTGAAAACTTTAACATTCTTTTCACTATATGAGCAAAAAGAGAATGCCATGAAACGTGTACCTGTCAAGGCGAAACAGGAAATCCATCAAAAGGTCCTGATTAGGTACAAATGAGCTGCAATGAGTATCTGCAATCTGCCAATAATCCTGTGGCTGAGATTCTCTAACAAAGATTTCAGATGCACATGGAGAGTTTGCCACTCCAAGACTCGACCCTGTGTGGGCTATCTCTCCTGCCTTAGATGTTGCCATGCAAGATATCCTCAACAGCTGTTTTTGTTTCAGAAATAGCTTGCCTGTGAGTCACAAAGTGTCTATGAGAAGTTAAAAACTGCCCTTCATTGCCAAAAAAGAATAATATGACAGCCCTAAGAGAAATTCAGACATATATCAACAAAGTTAAATAACCATAATGGAAACGCTTTCGTTGGTCACGTTTAGACTTTATAATCTGCCCTTTATTAGACTGTCAAAGACGTTACTCAAAACTACACAGTCCCCTTAATGCTTCAGGATACGCAATGCACTTATCATTTGCTTATCCAGCAACCGGTCTCTTATCCATCAATATTAGTCTCCTATCCACGACGGGGAGCAATTTACCTTCCCTGGACCGACAACCAAAACCAAGCTTAGGCGAAGTCAAGTCACGATATAAGGTTGGAGAACCCGGTGCGTTCCAAATAGTATTAGATTGAAGCTCTGCCATCGCCGGAGGTAGCCCAAACATCCAAATATGATCCTTCATTTCAGTACAGGGATATTTTGGGCCCGGAATATACGCAAATCGGACCCGAATACCATACCATTGGCCTAATAAAGTTTTGTAGAAAATTACCAATATACCATTCTTAGCATGGGCCCTAGATCACACATATGTCCACCGAAGTGAAGTGGAGTTCTCGTTGAGCTTGAAATGTCTTAGTCCCAAATTGGGGTAGCCAAGAACCATAATTTCATATATAAAAAAATACTTCGAAACTAAACAATTATCGAGAGCATGACAATTAGTGCGAGTCAAAAGTTCACTATCAACAACAAAATTGGCCCTTCGATCTATGAAACATTCACATGTCTAGTCCCTGAGAGCATTGTTGCCATTATTGTGATAGTCAACCAGATAGGAACTCGATCCCTTATGTATCAACCACTGCTGTAATAGTGTTGAACATGTATCCACCCTTGCCACAATTCAAGAGTAAGTTGAGTCTAATAAGTCGAAAAAGCAAACGACTCATCAGTGATGGTTAAGTAATCAAAATGTAATAATCCCTATGAACAATGCGATATATTCAATCTTAAATGAGCTCGGCGGCCAGGAGGCGACGCCGAGAAAGAAAACACAGTCAACCAGTTGGAAAACCACTAATGAAAAGATGCACAAGAAACATCCAATTGGTACTGCCTCGGAGACTACAGTGCCACACCGAGAAAAATAGAAGTGCACACTCCAGAGGTCACAAAACCACGCTGGAGTACAACAAATAAGCAAGCCAATTAGAAGTTCCAGAGAGACCAACATATAATAGAAAGCAAAGACAAAGCAACAAAAATTATAGCCCACGACCTCAAGTGCGACCCTTAAGACCAACTGACTCAAGGGCAGGTGGGATGGGAGACTGGAAGAAGAAGAAGAGATGAGTAGGGTAGGAGCTCAAGAGAACGCCAATGGTTTAACAAAAGAAAAATGAACATATAAATAGGATGAGCATAGTATCGTCCCCATGCGAAGAATGTTGGTTATAGAACCATGGCATTCTTAGCATGGGTCCCAGATCATACATATCAAACTTTTTATCTGCAGAGATCGAAAGTAAAAGACTTATGAGCTTGAGGATTGAACTAATGGAGCAAAAGATGTGGTATGGAAGCAAAGGAATCAAATAAAAAAGGGGCCAAGGGTTCAAAGAAAATAAAAAAGGAAAGAAATGTACAAATCAAAGGAACATAAATACAAATAAAAGGGGATCATGGAAGAAGTAGTTCTATGAGAGATACGTAAGCCAATGACTCAGCTGAAATGTCCAAGGGCACGGAACAAAATGGATAGATTTGGAACTAGATACCGTGGACAGAAGTGACGCAATTGGAACCTAAAGGTGAAATGTAGCAACTGCGACTATGTCATGACAAATTTATGGACATACAAGGATTGCACAATATCAACAATGTATAAGAAAATCATAAACAAATGTAAAGCTTGTCACTTGTGGAAGATGGGAAGCTACGAAAGTATGGATGGACTTTTGCAATTACTAGTGCCAAATCAGAAAAATTGATGAAAAGTCATCACAGGAACTAGCGGTGTAAAAAACGAAACTAGTGGTGTAAAAGAAGCAAAAACTACAAAGAATAATAGAATAAAGGACCAATGGGGTAAGTGGTATATAACATAGAATAGAATAGAATGTATTTTTATCGTCCACGGAGACCAATTGGCCTATGGGACCCATATAAAGAAAAGAGAAGCAAGCATATTACTGTCAGGATTAAAAAACCTCCGCCCGAAGGATTTCGAGAGAAAAACCTTAACATTAATAAGTATGATAGTATATTGTACAATCATATACAACAATTCAAGACCGCCCTGAAGGGCATAGTTCAGTCCGTATGTCTATAACCTCCTGAAGATATGAACCCAACAAGCCCACTGTGGTCGTGCTCAATAGCACATGCAACGGCTGGTCTGGCAGAACTAACTAGTCATACCGTGCCCGTATATGATCTAATGTTGGGCAGGTTTGAAGGGCGTGACATTCATCTCAATGGCCCTCTGTTGGCAACGGTGACAGATCCTGTTCTCACGTGCCTCCTGAGTCCATCTACATGTTTCAATGCAGAGGCGATGTGCACCCGTGCAAATGGAAGCTATCACTCGGCGCTTCTTCATGGGCAAAGGGGTGCGCAAGTAGTGTTGTGGGCCTCTTGTGAGCATTGGATTGACTTGTTGCCGATAATGTGCCATTTTAACATGTGTCAGAGCCTCTACATCCCAGAGCTTGTGAAGAAAGCAAGCATCCAGATACTGCCTCAATGCATTGTGTTCTTTTTTGTCCATGCTTGCATGCATCTGTGTGCCTGTACATTCCAACGAGAGAACCACTGGGCCTGCTTATCCTTCCAGCAAGCTTTGAGATGTTGTGGACCCATTGCTACTGTCAAAGCAACACTAGGCAAAGGGGCATCACCCATACTGACTACCTTCTGGAAGTGAATGATATGGCATTTTGCAACCCTCTGAAGGGGTAGAAAACCCGTCTCATGGAGTAGGATCTGATATGGAACTGTGGACTTTACTCCTAGTGCTTGTGCCAAAGAGGCCTTCTGTACCTGCTCCAAGTCATTCCATGTGGCGAGGGATATCACCGAACCCTATACCTCTGCTCCGTACAAGGACTGGCTCGACCAAAGCCCTGAATAGGTGCGACTGATGACCCCAGGCATACGACTCTGCCTTGTGGCTATTGCTCTGCATGGCATAGTGCTTTCCAGTCTGTTGTGACATGCAACCTGATGGAAGCATGTGTGGTAGTAGAAAACTCGATCCCAAATACTTATAGGATGGAGCTACCTCCACATCTTGTCCCTAGTAAATGAATGAGGGAAGCCTTGGCTGACGGGATGATGGAACTAGCAGCACCCTAGTTTTGGCCAAGTTAACCCTCATGCCAGTGAACCGACAGAAAGTGTCTACAGCATCCAGGTGTCATTGCATGTCTTCTGGGGTATAGGGTAGAAGGTCAATGTCGTCAGCATATATGAGTTGCCGAATTATCTAGTGCATAAGCCGAGCACCCCTCCCCCCCCGCGTGTAGATTGCATTTTGCAAGCCGACGGGGATCTCCAGTTGCCTCAATATGTCCCACAACTTGTCCCCCGGTATTGTGTCAAAAGCTTTTGCGAAATCTACGAAACAACAGTACAGGTTTTGCCGGCGATTCCTGCTATCCTCAATTAGTGTTTGCAGAGTGAAGATATGGTCAATGGTGGAATGTCTGGGTCAGAAGCCTACCTGCATCAGAGCATGCACTTTGTGTCCTCTGCCCATATCGTCAGCCGCTGCTCAAGGATGCCAGCCAGCAATTTTGCAAAGGGAGAGCTGACCATAATGGTGTAATAGTTGCTGGGCTGTGAGGGTCACATGTCTTGTATATGGACACAACTCTGCTAGTAGTCCGCTGTGGGGGGAAGTCTTCTTGCAATGTTTTATTGAATAATTCCATGAGGACAGGCACCATTGGGGGCCCAGCTGCCAGCATGCCATCCAGATCTGCTGCCTTCCCATTAGCGAGGCATTGCATGCCTCTGTAATGACGATAAGCTTTATGACGACAAGCAATGGGTACAATACTTACAATAGCTTTATGATCCACTAAGGGTTCCCTTAGTGGATCATAAAGCTATTGTAAGTATTGTACCCATTGCTTCGAGGTGATGTTTCCTGTGGGTTGTGCTGGCTTGCTCAATACCTTTCTCTAGAATGTCATAGGGTGACGATCCAGGAGACCGAACATCTGTTGCTGGTGCTTCGTGAGGTATCTAGCTTTCTTGGTCTTGAGGAAGGAGCGGTATTGCCCGATGGCTTGTGTGCAGATGGTGGGGTCAATGACTTGCCAGAGCCAGCATTTCATCTCCCTACATTTGTCATCAAACCAGCAATTGTAGGGGAAGATGGTAGCTCCTGAGGGCCTTCGTGAGCGGTCTCTCCCGAAGCAACTGACATCGGTTGTCAGAAGAAACCAAGTCAGCTGGGCATTCTGCTGCTGAAGTGTGAAAAGCTGCCGCATTCCCTCCAGGTCATGCTCAAGCATCTGGGCATATTCCTCTGCATGGTCATAATCTAGGCGCAGCCGGGGCACATGTGGTGCTGAGGCAATGGTCGTGGGGGTGGCCAGCCAGTCTATATGCAAGAACAGGGGCTGGTGGTCTGAGTATACTTCCTCGTCTCGACTATTTATTCCAATGCTGAAATGGGTAATCAGGTGCAGACCTTGCTCCTCTGCCAGTACGTAATCCACCACAATGGTACCCCTCCCTAGTTCTCCTGTTTGCAAGTGCAGCGCGCCTAGAAGACGGCTATTGTGCTAGCCCATTGCAAATGACCAAGTCAAAGATACTGCCGAGCAACAACAACTGTCTGACATAATGTGCCACCTGGCTATCATCTGACATCCTTGGCCAAGCCACCTCTACAGTGTCTAGTTGCAACACATCCTCTGCGAGGGATTCAAATTTCGGGATCTGCTCGGCCCCTATGTGTGCATTAAAGTCTCCAAGCAACATGACCTTGCCTAATTGTTTGTGCTGTTGTATGTCATCATATAGATCGACATAGGGCTCCAACCTGTCCACGTCCAAGTGGGTGTGGTAGAAGTTGCTCTTGGCATGTGGGAAGTAGTAGGCTGCCACAAAGAGAGGGCTGCTGCCGCAGTTCTTCACGTGCACCCACAGATATCTGTTATGCCTATCCGTCTTACACATGGAAACTGACTGTGCCAAGGCTATTCGGTAGTAGCAGGCGCCCCCTCCATATCCCCGCTTTCCTGTGCATTCATTGGAGATGGAGTGGTTTTGGTATCTCGGTAAGCCGAGTAGCTTGTGTCCTGCATGTTCCCATGTTTCCATGAGGAAGACGAGAGGTTCATATCGGTGGCAATTGAGTTGAGACTGAGACTGTCACCCTTCTGCCATGGGAAGCCTCGACAATTCAAAGAGACCACGCGAAGGCACAATCCCTATTTGCTGGCAGGAGTTGTCGTTGCAAATCCGGTGATGGCGGCACAAGGGGTGGCGGGAGAGGTGGTGGCAGCATGTGGTGTGGTGGTAGTGGCAGGTGGGGCAACTGGAGCAGGATGTGCAGCTGGGATTCCATCAGAATGGCCTTGAGGGTTCGAGGAGCATGCATCAGCATTTGGTTGCTGGAAGACCTACATCCTTCTCCAGACCAGTCCTGCTGCTCCTCCCTGTTTGCGGAAGCTCCTGACTTTTTTCAAGTCGCACCTGCGGGCTTCTTGCTGTGCAGGGGCCAGATCCCGGTCAACGTACAGGGAGGTCCCCTTCAATTGCCTGCACTGACGCAGGATTACTGCGTCCCTTGCTATGAAGGTGACCACCAGAGGGTGGTCAGGGCGCTGAGCTCCATGGCGGCTTGCCCTAGTAATTTGTACGGGCGCCTGGAATGTCATCAAGCCAATGCACCTGAAAATCTGACACTGGATGTGAGAGTTATGACCGATCAAAATTCTGCCACAGAAACCCTAAGCATGAACCCGATACATATAGAGAAGAGAATAGAATAAAATAAAATATGGTAAAGGAAGCAAATAAGACGATGGTTACTAAAAGAACCAATGCAAAGGAACAGAATGGAATAAAGAGGATTAAATAAAGAAACTAAAAGAACCAATCCAAAGGAGCAAGAGGATTAAATAAAAGATTCTAATAGAACGACGGAATCAAAGCAATAAATGGGGCATAAAGAACAGCTGAAAATAATGGAATGAGGGAGCAAATGTAATAGATAGGGCCAATCCAATTATTGGTGCAAATTAAGCAAAGCTAAAAAGAATAAATGATCAGGCACGTTAAAAGGAAAAGGAAGAGCAAAAGGAGCTATATGATATCTAAGAGTAGAAAGGAAGAAAAGGTACAAAAAGCCACTAATGCCTAAATCCCAAGTTAGATACAAACTATCGACATTTTCCCTTGTACTAAGAGAATTAAAGCATATCACAGATCCCTTACATAGTCTGCGGATCAAAGAGGCAAAAACCACGAAGAATAGAACCAAAAGAGTAAAAAGAATAAAGATACAAAAGTTAAGGAGCTTGACAACGAGATAAAAAAGCAAACAGAACACTGCAAGTAGACGAACTAATGCAAAGGAGCAAAATGGAATAAATAAGATCTAAGGAACAATAGAACAATGGAACCAATGCGATAAAAGTGCAAAGTAAGAGGGAAGAAAAGATAAAACTAGCTGAAAATAATGGAACTCATGGAGCAAATGCAACAGATGGGGCTAATCGAATTACTGGTGCAGATAGAGTGAGAAGGGGCTAAAAGAGAATAATGGACTAAATGAAGAAACGGATTAAAGGAAATAGTAGAAAAAAGGAGCTTTATGATACGATCAGATGGTGGTCTAGTGGTAAGATCTTGGATTGGGGTCATCCCCACCGGGGTTCAAAACCCACTGGCCACCATCGAGTGGTAGACGTGGGCGGGTGCAAGTCCCACCAACCATGCCTTCAAACAATCCTTCAAACAAAAAGGGGAGGGAGATGAGGCTAACACACTTTAAGCAAAGAAGTTAGATCCCAAACCAAGTGCAAGCTGTCAATAATTTTATAATAAAAAGAATTATAGCACAATGCTAGGTTCTATGCACTGATCAAAGAATCCCTACAAAAAAGATGAAAATCACATCATGAAAAATGTACATAAACTAGTAGGATCATGGGAAGAAGTACATGCTTGATTACGCATGTTAGATTAGCCTTAGCCGCCTTATAGATTCTGGAATCAGAAGCCCTAACAAAGGAATCTAACCATGTATGTTTAGGTAGATAGATTAGATGTTATTCTGTATTTCAGTTCTATGTGATGATGTTCTACTATATGCGCACTCCTGTGTATTGGAAAGGGGGGTAGAGACCCTGAAAGCTTCAGTAGTTGATGTATGTAGATAGCCTCATTAATTCCCAATTAATGCGGCCTGTGCGCAAAAGCCCGTCTGGTTGTGAGTGGCGGGGCTAGACCAGTGGATAAGGAGGACATGTCCCATTGCAAATTGACCCCTCTGGTGTACAAAGCCTACCGAGGATCTTAGCGGGCTAGGCCTAATGGCTTGCCACTGCGTGTGGGCAAGGCATGGGCTCGACACCTCTTGGGTGATGCATTGCCTTCAATGAGGTTCAAATTATAGACGGGTAGTGGCCGCTTCTGATAGGCATGCATACCTCTGGAGGGGGATGATCCCCTCCTGCCTCATCGGGACGGGGGAGATGAAACCCAGTAGTAGCCCCCTTGGCTATGCACCCGGCACGCTACGGTCTAGTCCCAAGACTCTTCAACCTATTCTGCAAAGTACGCACAGGAGGGGCAGATGGAGAGGACTTTCCAACAGCCATGTTCCTATGCCAACCCAATCCATTCTCATGAATTCTGTCTGCAATGACTTCTGGAGACTCAAACCGTCACAGTCTATACCCTTGGAGTCTGAGCTTGGGTAGGATCTCCTATTGGATGATGATGTCGTTGATGTGCTTATACATGTATGCTATGGTAAACCACCCTTCAAGGTGGCTCTGTTTATACTTGATGTCATGTGCTTACGTTTATTTACGCTTCCGCAGCTAGGACGGTCTCGAGGGAAGAGGGGACAAATGACCCGTGCATTCTTCCTCATCGATTCTTTGCCAAGGGATTGGTGTCAGGTGGACGATCTCTGTCAGCTTGGCTGCCAGAGGGATGAACTCTGCCTTCTGATATGATGGAAGCATCGTAGATGAAGTAGGAGACGTCATATCAAAGCTATGGTCTTGGTAGACCAAGATCGAGCACTGACTGATTCCCTGATAGTACTAACAGTAGACCTTCAGTCTTGGGAATAACAACCCAAGCATGAACCTCTAAAATTGGGAAAAAAAGAATTCCAATCCTTAGAACAATAAATTAAGATAATGTTAATTAGAAAAGAAAAATTAGAAACCCTGAAAAATTTTGGCTATTAGGGAGTAACCCCTTACAGAGTGCACCTAGGCCCTTTTCAAAAATCTTGAACAGGCCTCTCATTCACTGTGTGAGTGTTTGACCAATTTTAACCCAAAAAAATGCATAATTAAAGTAATCCAATAGCTCAGGGCAGCTTAGAATTTGAATTTAAGTTAAGAAAACATGTTCTAGCACTAAGAAACTGTGTAGAAAACCTAAAATAGAGCCAAAAAAGGAGTAACCCCTCACAGAGTGCGCCCAGGCCCTTTCCAAAAATTTTGAACAGGTCTCTCGCGCACTATGTGAGTGGTAGCAGTAACCTAATGTCTTAATCCAGCAAACACTAATGTTTTAAATAATGGCATAACATGAAAATTGCAGGTCGGAACCCTAAAACTCCCAGACCTGTAAGTAACCCTTAGGGTTCTTCATTTTCACCGTACTCCTCCAGCTTGCTGTTCTCCGACTAAGAAGGTGATTTCTAGGCGCTCGGAAGGCGATCGAGATATTTCAAAACATGGCCCGCATCCAACAGACTACTCGGGTGGTTATGCCGGATGGATCTACCAGCATCCAAGTGCTCGACACAGGACAAAAGGCGAGAGAGGCTCGAAAGCGAGCCAGGAACGAGGAAACTTTAAACCCAAACCCTGATATCCAGGAGGACAACGAGCAGCATCACGATTAACAAGGCCCTTATCAGCAAGAGAACACGGAGAATCAGAAGCATGGGGACGAGGAGGACGAGAATGAGAAGGACAGCGTAGCAACAGAAGAGTTGGCCCGTCGCCAAAAGAAAGTCGGCAAGAAGAAGAGGGCAGCCAAAAGAAGGAGACTTGTAGAGAAGGCAGAACTTCTGAAGCAGAGGGAGATCAAGGGGAAAGACCCAGAGCTCCCAAAGAAACCCTGGAGGAGGAACAAGAGCACACCAAGCAAAGAGATCACGATAACAGAGCGGGAGCCCGATAGACCATCATCATCTTCATCTGAAACAGAGTCGGAGGATGACGCTTGGAGGATTCTCCACCCGACGGAAAGATAGGGACCTTCCAACCCCGAGAACCAAGAAGTTGCAGCACCACCTCCATACCCGCCATGGCCAAAGGCAACTGCATATCCCAAGAAGGTCAAGCTGGCAAGGGAGTCATATGTACTCAAGCATGAGCGAGAGTATAAGAAGAAACTGAGGGAGTACAAGGTGTACATGAAGATGTATGAGGCGTACCCTAAATATTATGAAGAAAATAAGGTGATGTACATTTCAGGAGTAAGGCCAATAAAAAGAGAACACCTTGAAGCCACCCCCAGAGAGATCCCTACTACCAAAGAAGCCCATGAAGCGGAAGATAGACTCATACTTCGCTAAAGCTGCTGGGGAGATTCGACATTTCTAGAGGAGCTATGGCCTTCTTATCCAAAGAGCTGCATTTGCAAGACTGGCTCGCGATATCTTGCAAGAGTTCGAAAAGGAGAAGCGAGTAACAGACGACATGTTGCTTGCATTACACGAGGCAGTCGAGCAGAAGCTAGTGCAGCAGTTTGAAGACTCCTTAGCATGTGGTCTCCATGTGAAAAGAGTCACGTGCATGCCCAGGGATATGAAACTGGCCAGATTTATAAAGAAGAGGATTAATAACTATGTACTTATGATTTTTTGTAAACATAAAAAGTATTTTAATTAAGTTGCAAAGTGTAAGAATGTAATTAATATGGTTGTATTGATATTATGTGTAACTTGTATAAATTAATTTAGGCAAGAAGTGACCAAATAGACCCTCACCCCTCACAGAGTGTGCCAGGACCCTTTTCAAAAATTTTGAACTGACCTCTCGTGCACTGAACTATGCCTAGACAAGTCCAAAACCAGAAACTAAGGAATAGCCCGGCTTAACTCCGCGAGATAAGTAGGAGTTTGTCTTCATACCAAAATTTTGGAGCCATCTAGGACCTAAACAGGAGCCCACCTCTCACAAAGTGTGCCCATGCCCTTTTCAAAAATTTTGAACAAGCCTCTCGCACACTGTGTGAGTGGTCCGAGTTAAATAGTCATAACTCATCCCAACTACCTCCAAATTAGATGAAATTTGTAGCAATAGGATCATTAGGAAGTCCTTTAGATACTTATAACATTAGATTACCTATCAAATATCTAGTAGGACTTCGAAGTGATAGATATATCCAAACCTTAAAAATTCCACATATTAAGGTTCTGCCTATAAATATGACTACCACCCTCGTACATCCTACAGTCTCACTCCTCACTCCAAGGCGATTTTCCTGCTCACAGAGACGCTTGTATATCCGTTTGTTAACCCCATCCACATCAGCACAATAGCCACTTCTTCATTCACGAGATAGTATAGCACCACTACTCATGTGGCAGAGGCTGACATCAATTCTGTCTTCACTATTTTCCAGAAGGATGGATGCTACCATAAATGCCACACCATTCTACCAAGATATCATGACAGAGTTCCAAGCCAAGATAGGCTCTTCATTGGTAGAAATTCCCCCATGCATAGGATACTTCACACCTAGAACAGCCCTTCGAGCAGCACTGAACGATGTTCCAAATGGGTGAAAGCATGTTGTAGTGGAACAAAAACGTGCATTTTAGCACCACATTTTTGGGTGCTAAGTGTGGTGGGAACTACCGAATTTGTAGTGGGAGAGGGAGTTATTTTTTCAAAAATACACATGATTACTTATTCAAAATTTTGTCCTTTCAGTCTTATTCAGGCTTATTCAAAGAACGTACCACGATCATTTTCCCTCAAAACTCGATCACGCTCCCTTAATCCGCAAGACCATTTTCGATTCGAATTATCATTTTCCCTCAAAAAACTCGATCACGCTCCCTTAATCCGGCAAGACCATTTTCGATTTCGGCAAGAAGATCGATCACGAAATGGCTCGATCATACCGGACTTGAATGCCACGGATACACCTACAAGGAAATGTAGGCAAGAAAAGCATTATGCCACACAAGAAGAAATCGAACTGTTTGGAGACCGAAAGTATTAGGAAAATCCACTTACGGGTGGGTTGCATTCTAGATTCGGGGGATGCCCATGATTCTCTGTTGTTTAGAATATTGTTTTGTTTCATCATGCAAGGTTGAAGAATCGAGCAAGGAGAGGTATAATGAATATATGTGCCTTTACAAAAAAAATCACAAAGTGTGAAGTGTGCCCGGGGAGGCATGGCCTCACGGACTATGGTCATTGCGTATTACCTTCACACAAAAGGAAAAGAAATAAACCGGGTTGAGTTTCGCAACAGATTAAGAGAAAAAGAGTCCAAGCCTCTCCGTCCCAACGTAAGAGGAAGAATGCAAGCATTTCAAATAGTGAGGAAGCAGAGCGACATGCCACAGATGATGCTTCCTCTCTTGAAATGACTAGGCCACAATTCAAGCCTCCTCAAGCTGTAAGAAGAATCTCGGGGAAAATCATTGAAAAAAAATAGGTACTTTTCAACCCTCTTCTTCGGAACCATCATATGATGCAATTTAATATTGGAACTGTTATTTTTCAAAGAAGGTCTAGCAAGCTTAAACAATCGTACACACCACTTACTTCTTCATTTGGGTGTGTTGTAAGTTATGTGTAGGAAATTTGTCTTTGCTAGTTTCGAGTTGTGGTGGATAATTTTAGTTCACAAAGAGTATGTAGCTCCAAATGTGTTACAGGACAGTCATATGGTGCCAATTATATGTTAATAATGTAGTTTGTAGCATATGTAGTGTCACATATAGTACCAAACGTGGTACCTTTTTCCGAATAGTGAATTGGCTTCCATATGTTTCTATACTTAGTGTCATATGTGATGTTAGATATGGTGATACTTGTGAATGGTGGATTGTGCGCCATATGTGGTGCCAATCGCTGCGCTAAATATTGCACCACGCTATCTGCCACATATGGGGTGGTGGATGCCCGCGGATGTGGTGCCTTACGTGCATTGTGGTGCCACATGTGGTGTCTAATGTGGCACCACTATAGATCCACATTTTGCACCACATGTAGTGTCTTTGACGCCATTTGTGGTCGGTAATGGATTGCCATATGTGGTGCCTTGGGTGCATTGTGGTGCCATATGTGGTGTGGCATGTGGCACCAGTTTGGTGCCACATGCCACACCACATGTGGTGAATATGACGCCATTTGTGGTGCAAAGTTTGCCATGATGGAATTTGTGGTGTGTAAAGTGGTGCCTGTTGTGTCATGTGGTATTGGATTACTTTCCAGATGAATTCAACAGACACTTTGGAGAATGGATCAACTCTACAAGATCGAAGTGATTGATTAGTAAGGCAAGGTTGCAAACTTGTGATCAAAACCCGCAGGTGCTACAAATGAAGGTTCAAAGAACTTGACGAGAAGATGAATAAAGATTTAAAAAATGGGAAGGAATGATTAAGGATAAACCAAGTCGCAAGGCGGTGATTAGGGCTATATGCCAAGATACGTAGGTCGAAATGAAGGAACTATTACCGTAACTTGAGCGGACAAAAAATCGAGGAGCTTAATCTGTCGCCCGGGAAGCGCAACACAACAAAGATTGAAAGTGCTTTGGAACCAAGGTTAGAGAGGTTTCGTCTTGCAAGGACCGTCTTCCTTTATTTGTCTTGGATCCACTACTTTCAGACCTTGATAAGGTGAAGATTATGGTAGTGGCTGTCCATTCCGTGGCAAGATCCTCCGGTGGATGGGGAAACCACTACCAACTTTGATTCTTGAATGCATTCACCAATACCATCTTCCATGTCTGCTCAGCCTCTTGAGGTACTTCATAACAAAATTCCTGAAGTGCTTAGTATAATTGTATTCTCATTGACAAATTTGCGTTCACTTTGCAGGATTTGTAATCACTGTTGCATTGAGAATTGCTGTCATGAATTTTCTACAGCATGGGTACAAGCCTTAGGTGTGAGTAGGGAGGATCAAAAGCAACTTCAAGCTACTGAGGCACTTGGCTGTGTGAGCACTTATAGGTAGCTCGAAAAAGAGAGTAAGCTCGGCTTAGTCTCCTTCGTTTTTTGTTTATTGTATCTAATTTGCCCCTAGGATGACATCGCCACTCGGTGGCTTAATTAGATACATCAAGCAGGAAACTCGAAAAGGAGTAAGCCCGACATAAAACAAGATCCTGGCTGGCTTAGTCTCTTTTGCTTCTCCTGTTTTGTGTATCTAAAGTGCCCCCTGGGATGAGATCGCTCGCTCATTTTAGGGGACACTTTAGATATATAAAAACAGGAACATCGTAAAGAGAGTAAAAAAGTCTGGAGCTTAGTTAAAAAAACCAAAGCATAGTTACAATCAATTGTGATTCAATTCCAGGTTTGCAGAGCATGGTGCCGTTTACTAATTCAGGTCTAACTGTTTTCATCATACCGGGTGGCAATGACTATGTGAGTCCATCTAGCACACCAAAAAGGGAATTATTTTCTACCCTCAAAGGTAACCAAGTCTTGTTTGATGCAATTGGGATATGTAGCTTACTTCTTCATCCCTACTTTGTAGATATAGATGTACAATGTGGTCAGTTAGGGGGACAAGACACTCACACCCCTTCGAAAGCATTAGACACAGATAGAAACTCGGGCAAATCAGAAGATGCATCAGGTTACAGGAAGTCGGACAAATCAGTAGATGTCAACAAATCAGTAGGTGCATCAAGTCAAGCTCCGATTAGGTGCTCCAAGCGGACAACAATCCGCCGGATCAATAGATGCATTAAGTCATGCTCCACACCAATCTGCCAAATCAGCAGATGCATCAGGTTATGATCTGAACAAATCGTTTCGTGAATGTAAGTCACAAGGTAACTTCCAACCTTTTGTGCCTGTCTTCTTTTTAATTTGACCCATATAGTTACCGAATGCATTTAAATTTTTGCATTTTGGAAGTGTCTCGGAGAAAAAAGCAAGAGCAGAATTCCAAGCAAAAGACACCTCCAAGACATTCTGAAGCAGAAGTTTCCAGCCCCGCTGACGAAGAGATCTTTGAAGCGGAAGTTTCCAGCCCGCACCAAGAAATGCTTTGGCGAAGTTTTCCAGCCCTGCACCAACTCTGTCCATGCAGAAGACTACAAGGTTAAGCCCAATCCTGCTTGTTTTTTACTACAATGGAGTTTTGGGTAGAAGCTATGACAAGAGTGAGTCCATACCCACTGCCAAAGAAGATGATGTTAAGTTGATCACACTTACTTGAGAACCAAGTGGGTAGTAACTAGACCGGTGGGCGAGTTCATAGATTGGTGCAGTCAGAATTTTCATATAGCACTTTGGTCCAGCCTGCAGGCTCAAAACTTGAGAGTCATAGTTAAGGGAGCATTGATGAAATACAAGGACAAATTCAAGTTCATATGGAGTCAGGATCAGTGTACCAACACAAATTTATTTAACAGTTAAAAGCCAATTTTTTTGAAGCACCTGAAAAAGGTCTCTGATTTAATTTCGGGTTTCACAAAAGAGAACGTGCTTCTCATTGATGTGATAGATACAAAGGGTACCTCAATGCGCCAAAACACCATGATCTGTCCAAGCAAATTTGGAGCCCCGATTGTGAGTAGATGGCAATTTTCTCATTAATGATCTAAAGGTTTGGCTTCAGGGGTTGCTGAATGCAGGGAATGTGCAAAGTTATGTCGAAAGCAATAAAATGCTGAATATGTTTGACACTGAGAGTCAAATTTGTATTAATATGATGAAAAATATAGAACTAAAGCCTAGAAATAGTATTATTGTGTATATGATGTAACCTCTCTTGACTTTTTTAATATAAACAAAGTTTTACTTCAATTGTTCATTTCTTGGCTATTTCAATGTTCCTCAAGGTTTTCAATGATCTTCTATTTCTTTGAATGTAAACTTACACCACCGGCCACGAGGACTGCAGAGTGTTAAGAGCGCACATCCCACCAGAACACTTGCCACTTGAAGTGTTTAAAGGATTAGAGGAGCCTCTTGTGCTTGATCAAGAGGCAATCGAGAATATTGGAGAAAAGTAGGGATTGGTTCGGTGATGGGATAGTCCATTTCTTCATGAGGTTAGTAATTTAATATAAACAACTCAGATTTGAAGTCTTACATTTGTTTCTTAAATCATCTTGTTTTACGGACCTTGGACTTTGGCAAGTGTATGCACCAATTCTGCATCAAGCATGACATGGAGCAGAGGTTCCATTTCATGGATCCGCTCATTTACACATTCTTGTCGAGCGAGCTTGCTTCAAAGGACAAACTATTTGCACCCTCAACTTGCAATTTCGAATGTACCATTACGCCAAGTATGTTATCAGCTAAACCTTGGGCGGTGTATGTCATTGTAGGTCTTGGAGGTCAGCCAGTTAAATGTCAGCCAGGTGTGTACCATTTTGACAGCCTAGAAATGTACAAGGGCTCCGAGCCTGTCATGAGTTTTGTTGAGGATGCAAACACAAAATTCCCAAGCACCATAAAGCTGCGCCACAAGAAAATTACAAGTTCCCCACTTTCGGTCGATTCTTTGGTCGCGTGTGGTCCCGCTATATGTGCCTTTGTAAAGAAAGTTGTGGCTGCAGTAATGCGAGACTTGGACATACTATCCCAATGCAAGGTGAGTTCGTAAATTTGAAGGTATTACTCATCCAATGTGAGGCCTGATATGTTTGTTGCAGGGTGTACCAATTTCTAGTTGCGAGCTATTGGACATGCGCAGAATGATGATTGATGTTGTGAAGCACAGTTGCTGTAGTAATGAAGCTGAGGTTGACAGATCAATAGATCTTTACTTGTAATCACATGTTTGTATTATTGTAACCAAAGAGGTTATTCTTGTAACCTATTCTTTCATTGACACTCTAATGTACATTGTTGTATACTATTGTATACAATAGACTTTTTTCGGGCTGACGAGCAACACTGTGGAGTTCAAATCTCGGAAAGAAATTGATGTATTCAAAGATTCATGACAATGTGGTGTTACATGTCGTGATAGATGTGGTGATGCAAATGGTGCATGTGGTGAATCATGTGGTGCATTTGGTGAACCGTGTGGTGAATCATGTGGTGAATCGTAGGTGGCATGTTGGAGCTTACGTGGCATGTTTGACTTTCATTGACCAACATGTTTGGTGATGCAAATGGTGCATGTGGTGAATCATGAGGTGCATTTGGTGAATCATGTGGTGCATCGTAGGTGGCATGTTGGAGCTTACGTGGCATGTTTGAGCCACCTTGGCATGTTGGAGCCTAGGTGGCATATTTGAGCCACCTTGGCATGCTTGAGCCTTTACATGACCTTTGTTACATGTTTGACTTTCATTGACCAACATGTTTGGTGATGCAAATGGTGCATGTGGTGAATCATGAGGTGCATTTGGTGAATCATGTGGTGAATCATGTGGTGCATCGTGAGGTGGCATGTTGGAGCTTACGTGGCATGTTTGAGCCACCTTGGCATGTTGGAGCCTAGGTGGCATATTTGAGCCACCTTGGCATGCTTGAGCCTTTACATGACCTTTGTTACATGTTTGACTTTCATTGACCAACATGTTTGGTGATGCAAATGGTGCATGTGGTGAATCATGAGGTGCATTTGGTGAATCATGTGGTGAATCATGTGGTGCATCGTAGGTGGCATGTTGGAGCTTACGTGGCATGTTTGAGCCACCTTGGCATGTTGGAGCCTAGGTGGCATATTTGAGCCACCTTGGCATGCTTGAGCCTTTACATGACCTTTGTTACATGTTTGACTTTCATTGACCAACATGTTTGGTGATGCAAATGGTGCATGTGGTGAATCATGAGGTGTGGTGCATCATAGGTGGCATGTTGGAGCTATTCATGAATGGCCAATTCAGGATAGATATATATATATTTTTTTTATGTTTTTTAGAAAATAAAATAATGGTCATTTCGAGGTTATTATTAGTTGCCTACTAAATCTTTAGGAATAAAGATGCTAATGGTACGAAATCCTAAAATCGTAGCCTACGAAATTAATTTCACGCTAGCCTTTATAGGCTATGGTCGTGAAGGAGAAGCATCGTCCAATTCCTTCCAACAGAATGTCGGCTGTTGGCATTTGCCGGGCCTCCCTCCCGACTCGCCTCTCCCTCTCGCTCTCGCTCTCCCTCCCCTAAGCTTTCAATTCCTTTGGCACAGGTGATGGCCAGTTATGAAATAGGATCTTGGCCAAATTACCATTTCCGGAGGCCGAACCCAGAGAGCCCGGTGCAGAGAGCCCCGAGCACGAGAGCTCGAGGCTGATTCCACCTCTTAAAGCTCAAGATCTTTTGAGCTTTCGAGTAAGAGGTGGAATCCTCCTCTAATTTTGATTCCTTCGATGAAGCTTCTTCCGGATGATCAATTTGATTCCCAAGATTCTCGATAACTTAATCGGCGAAGACCAGCAACCAAGAAGAAGAAGAAGAGGTAGAAGACTTAAGAAGAACATGAAGTTTTTGGAACTCCAAAATTTTCTACAGAGTAAGTAGCATGCATGCATTAAATTTTTGCTTTCTTTTATGTATTCTAAACTAATTTTCTTCACTTTTTCTTACGGATGAAGCTTGAAGTCCTTTTGTGCCACCTTTTTTTTTTTTCTTTTGATCAAGTTAGTCTACGTGCCTTTTGTGCCTTTGTATTTTTTTGAAAAAGCGGATGGTATATAGGCCTTAGTGCCTTCATTTGATCTCACCCCTTGTGAACTCACCCCTTGTGATCTGGGCCTTAGTGCCTCTTTGTAATATATGATGGCCTTAGTGCCTTTTTGAATATATGATGGCCTTGTGCCTTTTTGAACCTTGTGTAAATTTCTAATTGAAGTATTCGGTATCTTCGTTTTAACATATGATGGCCTTGTGCCGACTGTAATCCAGGCCTTGTGCCTTTTGTTTAATCCAGAAAATAGTTTGTAATGGCTTTGTGTCTTGTGTAAATTTGTGCCTTGTGTAAATTTCTAATTCTATTTTACCACAGGCCTGTTTCTAAAAACAGATACCACAGGCTTTAGTGCCTAAGTACAAATTTCTGTAACTGAAGCATAAAAAATGAGAATGCAAAATAGAAACTTCTTTATATTCATAAAAGTATCTATACAGTACCCTTTACACAATTGCCACAGTAAGTGGATTTTCCTAATACTTTCATATCAATTCAGGGACCTAACTTGGGATCCATATATTGATGTCACCAAAATCAGTCAAGATACTATCAGAAATCTGAGAGCCATTCCATTTTCTGACCGGGTCAAAAAATGGTCAATGCCCCTGGCTGATTATGGTGAAATCTGTGGTGAAAGCCGTGGTGAAAACTGTGGTGAAGCCGTGGTGATGCAAACGTTGTTTTTATATTTCAAAGGGAGAAAAATACATATGGAAATCTACCATTTTAGAGAATAGTTCATACTTCTTATGAAATGAAGTATTGAGAAAAATCGAGGGAAAACTATAACCCCCGAGCTTCTAGTATTATCAAAATGCATTAGAGATGACATACGATTATCGGGCCTCAATCGATCCCGCATTGTGAGATTCAGAACTCTTCTTCTTCCAAGTAACGTTCAAGACTTCATCAAGTGTTTTTCGCTGAATAGTTGGTGTAATCCAAAGAACACTAAAACATGAGCTTCTCGTTTTACGCTCCCACTTATGATCTGATTCATAAAGTATTGTCTCGGGTTGTTGTGTCTCCATGCATCCGGCCTGTCAAGCACTTTTTAATGGTTGAAGCATGGATCATTTCCTCGCTTTAGTTGGATGAACATATCCTCTTCCTCAAGCCGGGGAGAGCTGAGAACTCATCCTCGAATCATGCACCACCCCGAGAACCACCTAGGCTGGCTGCACCGACTCTGTTAAGTCTCCGACCGCGATCTGTAAACAACATCATCATCGTGTAAAACAACATCTACTACAAAGAAAGGCAACCGCCTATCACCGCCTTGGCTTCTAATTCTTTAAGCCCATCGGGAATTAACCTATGTTTTAAGCCTAGAATACCTCGGAATTCATGGGTCCTCCGCTCCTCTAATATCGCCTCGTTTCTGGTTTATTTGCTCAAAGATAGGTCCTACCGGATCATTCGCATTTGATTTGGGTGAAATTGTTTGTGCTCGTGTTCTCCTTCATTTTTCTTTCGCCGCCATTTGGATTGTGATAAGCCAATGTCCGCATGCAAAACTAGATTTATGGTTTTCCCCAATGCTTCTGGTTGACCCGACTTTTGAATGATTGACCTTGCATTTGATGTGAATGATTTCCAATGATTCTCTGGGTCCCATTCTCGCCCATCCTTAATGTAATTTTTCTCAGGTGTCACTTTCACCTGTCAATTAAACAATTGAGATTTCTATTAAACATAGCATATATTATGGACATTCATCTTACACCTCGTTATTCACCACACTAGGCACCACATAGAATATATTACAAAGATTTATTTTACACCATATTTTTAACCACACTAGGCACCACACTAGACACCACACCATGTTATTCACCACACTAGGGACCACATAGCATATATTACAAAGATTTATTTTACACCATGTTATTCACCACACTAGGCACCACAAAGCGTATATTTAGAGCATTTATTTTACACCATATTTTTCACCACACTAGGCACCACATAGCATATATTAAAGATGTATTTTACACCATGTTATTCACCACACTAGGCACCACAAAGCATATATTGACAAAGCATTTATTTCACACCACGTGCCTCACCACACTAGGCAAAGACATATCATATATCACAAAGATTAATAGGCACCACACACCACAAGCAATCACTAACCACAAAGAACCACATATCACAAGCAATCACTAACCACATACCACATTAACAATAAAAATGTGGTGAAGATGAAGAAATGAAATAACCCGTGATTCTTCGGATAGTGAGTGGCATGATCCTCTCTTACATTTCGTTTCCAATCTTGAACTTAACATCCTTTGCATTTGGAGAGACCCTCTTGTTTTGGGTCCAAAATTGCCACAAGTTCTATGTGAGAATTGGGAATTGCATCTGCTCTTCTAACTCTTTTTGTACAAAATCCATTTCCCCCTTTGCAATCTATCTCTTCCCTCTTCAATTTTGCTTTGGTAAGATTCCTAGGATGAACACCCGGCAGGTTTACCAAAACCCCAGAAAGCACCGATGGGATTAGCACTTTCGGTGATTAATGCTTCCTCTTACGGCCATAGCAAGGCAACTACTCTTGGCTGCTAAACTGTCATTGCTGTTAGACTTCTTCACAAGTTGAATGGAAGCCCCGAGGTTCTTGACCACAATGCTCTTGGCTTGCAAATCTTTCACTCTCTTCGCCAAGTACATTTGTCCATTGTGTCATCCCAGATAATCTAGTAAAACCTCTTTCTTATCATTTGTTAGACAAGCCTTTAGTGGTGCTATGAAATGAAGATAACAATTTTAATACCATCCGGCGCTTTGGTAGAGGCCGTTCGTGGATCCTCCCTCTATTTGTTGCAATTTTTGCTAATTCTTCTTTAGCTTCCCTTTGTCTTTTCCTTTGGCGTCTTTTATGATCCCGTTCTTGTTCTCGGAGTTCTCTTTCTCTTACCCGTGCTTTCGGTTTGAGATTTTAGGCAGATTTGCTTCCAAATTAAATGATTGAAGGTATGAACGGATTGATCCACAACCGGATTAAGCGCCATAGCCGCGGTGCTTGCGTGAAAGGCGGGTGGGTCGTGGGTTTAGAAATCGGTTCGGTGGAGATTGGAATGGGACGGGTGGCGTAGGAAATTGGAATGGGACGGGTGGCGTAGGAATCGGGTTGTTGCAGTTCAAGAAATGATTGAATCCGGGCAGTACATGCACTAGGCGCCAAACAAACATTTAAAATCGCACCACAAATTTGATATCTCCCACCACATTTTTAGGAGGACAGGGAGGACACCCAGGGTGTTCCACTACAACATGCTTTCACCCAAATATCGACAAGTACTTAGAAAATAGAGCTGCTCGCATGCTTGACTATATGATCATATCTATAAATAGGAAGAGATACTTCTCGTATACTGCTGCTATAGCCATCTTCTTGTCCCATAGAGCCCAAACGCAAAATAGGTGAACCCTCCATTCAGCCAATGGACATAGAACCCACTGCCTCAGCGGCAGAAGAGCAGCTGCTCTTAGAGTATGAAGGGTCAGGAGGAAGAACATGAGGAAAAGGAAGAAGAAGGACAAGGTTATAATGTCGAAGACCTCATCGATGTCGACCCTATCAAAGAACAGGAGCAAGAAGAACAAGGCCTTCAAGGCTTCGACGAAGGCTTGAGGGTGACGAAGACAGCTCCCTCGCTTGGATTAGGCATCACCAACCGAACTCCGGTCGTCATCGAAGGCCAAGAGTATTGGATGCTGCATGACATAAAGAACCTCCCAGAGTGCAGAGACAGAGAATATCGATTGGACGAGCTCCTACATCTCTTGTGCCAACAGCCCGACGACCTCGATGACTTCGTCGACGGGGAGAGGCAAGACTTCCCTATCAGCATCAGGAAAGCGCATACCTACACCAGACAATCATCATCCGACATTGAAGCCTACAACAGTATTCGGCAGATGACACAACAGGAGTTGCCCTCAGGTGAGGAGTTCATTGACATCCAAGAACGGATGGGCATTAGGGGCAAAACAACAAGCGCACTCCTGTCCAGCTCTTCATCAGCAGCGCCAACCGGAATCGAAAGAGGCGGGATCAACTTGACCTCTTCCAGATCCATGTTTGTAGATTACAGGGACCTGACAAACCGGTGGACGAATACTCCGAAAGAGACAGGGTCGGCATCAGAACTGGAGAAGAGGCAGCAGAGGGAGGACACGACAAGGCCCTCAAGTTTTACCTTCCACTCCTCACCCAGGGAAAGATAGCAGTGATATATCGACAGTTCAGCCCGCTGGGAGAAGAAGGGGTGTTCATGCTCATTGCCCTCTCGGGATTTGGTAGACATGCTCGGATGCCTCCGAACATCGACCACGTCATACTGGTGAAGAGGACAATAGCGCTGAGCATCTTCGACTTCGCAGTTCCATACAGATGTTAGGACAGATTAGCCGTCATTGCGGCCTACACGTCCAATAGAAGAGTGGAAGATCTAGTAATAGCATTGCAAGGTGGTACACCCACCAACAATCTCAGGAACTTGAGACGTATGGTTGGTACAAGCCAAGTGAAGAAGTTCTTGAAAGGCAAACTGGCATATCAAAGATTCCAAGAATAGATTAAAAATTTCTTCTCTCTATTAGTGATTGTCATAATATTATATTTTATGAATATAATTGTTGGCATTTTGAATATTCTTTGATATATTTTGTCCCCACAACTATATCATCAAACAACCAATGCAACAACAAACAAAAGCTAATCATAAGAGCGCAATCTAATGTATATGCAGCTAGAGCACCCAGGAACGTAGAGCAAGATCAACGCCTTTAGGAAGAGCAAACACCCGGAAGACAATTTCAATCAAGGAACCTATTCCAAGAGTTCGAGCCACCAACTCCAGAAGAGGAGATATCCCAGATGAGATCGGATATCTAAGAGATAAGAGCCTTGCTGGCAGGGAGGGCAGCA
The DNA here is from genome assembly GCA_021234155.1 of Isoetes taiwanensis. Lineage (NCBI taxonomy): Eukaryota > Viridiplantae > Streptophyta > Lycopodiopsida > Isoetales > Isoetaceae > Isoetes > Isoetes taiwanensis. The sequence continues at coordinate 91,122 of JAJEKV010000259.1, forward strand.
ATTGCATCAGACTAGAACGTCCAACTACCCCAAACACTTGCTGGCAGAACAGACAAGACAAGGAAGAGAAATCAGAGAAGGAGATCCCCCAGCACGGATTCCTCCAACACCAGTTTCAACTCCGACTCGAAATCAGAGGAGCAGGATAATGATCGGCAAGACTACGGAAAGGTTCCAACTGTGATAGAGGCAGGAATGAGGCTGACTATCAGAAGAAAGTCGACTCCGCACTAAGCAATGTGCGAAAAGCCAGGAAGTTAGAACAGTTCTCAGGAGATAACAGGTCAGGGATGGAAGCCGAGGCTTGGTTGGACGAGATGAGAGAGTACGGGAATGTTTGCAGATGAAAGATAAGGACAAGGGCAGAGTAGCGACAGCCAACCTTAAGGGAGTGGCCAAATTTTGGTGGAGTTATGCCAAGGCCCATGGGTTAAGATGGGATAGATGTAGATTCAAGGAGTTCTCCAAGGCATTTAAACGTCATTACGTAGTGAGGAAACACAAGTGCCATACAGGCTGGAGCAGGGCAACAAGACGGTGCAGAAGTACACCGAAGAGTTTATGAGGCTGAGGCTCTATGTGACAAAGTTGAGCGAAAGACATGCAGTAGAGGGGTACATTGAAGGCTTGCAACAAGGGGATCAGGAAGCTTATGAGGGCTATCAACCCTAGAACAATGTCTGAAGTAGAGTCCAAGGCCATGAGCTTACAAGGAACAGGTCCCCAAGTCAGTGGACAAAAGCAGCAATACTATTAAGACAAGGGATAAGCTATTGAAAGCTATAGCCCAAGAGCAACAAGCCCGGTAGCTGCTAGGCCTCCGTACAATGCAAACCAGGGAAGGCAAGGGAATGCAAATTTTAGAAAGCAGGTCAGCTTCAGGGACAAAGCACAAGAGGGTGGTTCAAACTACTCCAAGGCAGTGAAGTAGTTCTTGCAGTCCATTCTGAAGGAGAAGAGACAAGAATGTATTGAAAAGCGATTGTGCTTCAGGTGCTTCGACCAGGACATTGGACACACAACTGTCCCTTTGTGATGAATGCGGCACTAGTAGAGCTAGGAGGATGGGATACACCTTTGGAGAACGACGAAGAAGATGCTTGTGACTACATCCAGGGTGAGTGCCACATCTTTGCTGCCATTGACTCCGAGAATGCCGAGAGTCAATATCAGGTCATCTTGACAATAGGAAAGTTAAAGAAGACATGGGGAACACCCATAATTTTGCTTCGCCAAGGATGTTAGAGTTGTTGAAGCTGAAACCTTTGAAGTCCAAGCCTAGGTCTGTTGTGTTGGCAAGTGGGCAATCCGATACACAGCAGGAAAGAGGATCAATTTCGACATAGATTTGCCTGGTATCAACGTTGGAATAGGAGCAGAAGTCATGAACATCGGTAAGTATGACTTGATCATAGGCATGGAATACCTTGGTCCGGCTGGAGTTATAATTGATTGTGGGAAGCGAAAAGTCACCGTAATGGCGCCAAATGGCAAAGTCATTGAGATAGCAGGTAAAGAAGTCACCCCAATCATGCAATGCATGTCTAGTAAGAAGTTACCTAGGTGCATAAAGAAGGAGCAAGTGGCCTATGTCTTTAAGCTTGAAGTTGAGGAGCCAAAAACAGAGGAAGATAAGGGGGCCAAAGCATTGAACAAGCTGTAGAAGCCAATAGCAAAACTAGTAAAGGAATTCCATGATTTGTTTCCGGATGAGATCAAGCAACTTCCATCTTACAGGGGAGTCGAGTATGAAATAGCACTTGAGTCATTGAGTCAGGGACTAAGCCAACAAGTAAGGCACCCTACAGAATGTCACTTCAGGATATGATAGAATTGAAGAAGCAATTGCAGGAGTTGCTAGACCCAGGGTTTATAAGGCCTAGCGTCTCTCCATTTGGGGCGCCAATCCTTTTTGTCAAGAAGAAAGATGGAAGTCTCAGAATGTGCATTGACTATTTTCAACTGAACAAGCACACCATCAAGAACAAGTATGCGTTGCCTCAATTAGATGATTTGATGGATCAGCTGCAAGGAGCAAAAGTTTTCTCCAAGATAGACTTGAGATTAGGCTATCATTAGATCAGAATCAAGGAGGAAGACATCCATAAGACCGCATTCAAGACGAGATATGGCCATTACGAGTTCACAGTGATGCCATTTGGGCTGTCCAACGCTCCAGCAACATTCGTGAAGCTCATGAACGACGTTTTTCGTGAGTTTCTAAGACACATTCATCATAGTTTTCTTTGATGACATTCTAGTCTACAGCAAATCCTTGGAGGAGCATGCCTAACACGTGAGGAAAGTACTTGAAAAATTGAGGAGGCGTCAACTTTATGCGAAGCTATTCAAGTGTCACTTCGCATCCGAAAGAGAGTACTTGGGGCATGTAATTACAGCGAAAGGAATTTCCACCGATCCTGCAAAGATTGAGGCGGTAATTGATTGGCCAGTACCGAAGAACATCCATGAAGTGAGGATCTTTCTCGGCTTAGTAGGATTAGCAGCACCATTAATGGACCTCGCCAAAGCGGAGAAGATAAAAGATTGGGCGAGTCATTTGCAAAAGATGGCCCATGCAGCATTTGAGACAATTGCAACTGCCCCCGTCTTAATATTGCCCGGTCCAGAGAAAGATAAGTTGGTGGCAACCGATGCTAGCAAGATTGCAACAGGAGCGCTCTTGATGCAGGAGGAGAGGGTGGTAGCGTATGATTCAAGGAAGATGAACGATAACCAAAAGAGTAGGTAGTCAATCCTACAAGTTGGATTTGCTAGCACATCTCAAAATCCATAGGGTCTTTCACATAAGTCTCCTGAAAAGGCACACTCTTAATCCAGAGGAAGTATTGGAGACAAGGGAATTACTAGAAATGATGGACGACCAACTCGAGATCATCCCAAAGGTTCTTCTTGACAGGTCCTACAAGAAAACAAGAAGATCCCAATTTCTCCAATACCTAGTGAAGTGGACACATTTATCTGTGGAAGACGCTACTTGGGTACTACAATCAGATTTGGAGAAGCAGTACCCTCAATTCATGGAGCAATGCAAAGGTCGACTCGTCACCGAAGTAGGCGACAACGAACCGATAGTTGAGTGTGAGGTAGATTAAGAAGTCCACTTCGGTCGCCACAGAAGTAGACGAAATTGAGAGATGGGAGGTCATTTAGTTCATGCATTGATAGGAAACCACCTCTAGTCAATGCCTACTACGGGGAGGATGCCATCCTCCACGCTAAAGGCGATGAAAAGTGTAGGCATGAGTGATCATCCTAGGCATTATAGGGTGTTGTCTCCACGGCCACGATGGAAGAAGCATCCATTTCCTACGCCGGAAGATTAATCTTGCATCCATAAGTGGTAATTAAATGGGTAGTTTTCTAATAATCAATCTTAAAATAAATAAATGTCTACTAATGTAGTGTTGGACCTCCAGGCCAATAGGAGTGTATAGCGGCAGGAGGATCGCACTGCGAAGACTTGCAACACATGTTTTGTCATAATGTGTTGCAAAGAGATCAAATGGACCTTCAAATTATAAAATTTTAAAAAACTCTGTTAATGACAAGTGTGCAAATTATAAAAGTTTGGTGAATATTAAATGTTAATGTAAGTAAGGGTTAAGAAATCACCTTACTATAGCATGTTATGGAACAAGAGATGTGATTATAAAACTTAAACTTAAATATTACCATGGGGTAATTGTTATAAAAATTGCATGCATGAAATGTGTTGCAGGGATCATGCAGGTTTCCAACGTGGAGAGACGCGTAATGCCGAGGACAACATCAATTCAAAGTGGGGAGATTGCGATGTTCCAGCATAATATACGATCTGAACGTATATTATAATGCCACACCACTCGTACATATTATCTTGATGACATGTACTTGGGAACTGTAAAGGGTTGCACCCTAGGGGGCAACCTTGTATGTTGTACATGTCTATAAACATATGCATTTAGCCCCTTTGCCCCATGGCAAAACTCCACATGTCCTTTTAGCCCTAACCCTAAAAGGTCATGTAAAAGGAACAAAAGGGAAAACCCTAAACCTTTTTCATTTTCGCATTTCGGCTTCCTTGGGCCATTCCGTCCAAGCCAAGCTTTCGCCTTGCTAGATGCCGCCAAGCTGCCTTTACACAACAGATCTCCAAGATTCAGTAGCCTTTGCCTTGAATAGAAGCATGAAAGCATTTTGAGGAGCTGGAGCAAGCCAAGGTTCAGGTAAACGGTAATGCCGACTTTTAGTACGTCAATGAGCTGGGATAGCATGTTAGATTAGTCTTAGCAGCCTTATAGATTCTGAGATGACAAGCCCTAACAAAGGAACCTAACCATGTATGTTTAGGTAGATAGATTAGATGTTATTCTGTAGTTCTGTTCTATGTGATGATGTTCTATTCTATGCGCACTCCTGTGTATTGGGAAGGGGGGTAGAGATCCTGAAAGTTTCAGTAGTTGATGTATCTAGAGGTCTAAACACAATGGTGGGGACACTTTTTACGTCGCGACACATGGTGCTTGTGCTATGCTTTAAAAACTATTTTCTTTGTATTTTGGAAAAAAAAAATATTTTTTTCTTTTGATATTTTTCTCTAACACGTATTTATATTTCGCCTTAGAATATAAAATTTCAGCACAAATGGACTTCTAAAAAAAAAGAATAAAAATAAAAAACGATTCATTAAGGGGGTGTTGGCGCTGTGCTTGGATTTCGCAAAAATGCCCCCCCCTAGCTATGTGCGTTTACCCCTACATAGCCTCATGAATTCCCAATTAATGCGGCCTATGCATAAGAGCCCGCCTAGTTGTGAGTGGCGGGGCTAGACCGGTGGATAAGGAGGATATGTCCCATTGCAGATTGACCCCTCTGGTGTGTAAAGCCTACCGGGGATCTTAGCGGACTAGGCCTAATGGTTTCCCACTGCATGTGGGCAAGGCATGGGCTCGACTCCTCTTGGGTGATGCATCGCCTTCAATGAGGTTCAAGTCATAGACGGGCATTGGCCCTCTAACCGCCTGTGATGGACATAAATACCCCTGGAGGGGGATGATCCCCTCCTGCCTCATCGGGACTGGGGAGATGAAACCTGGTAGGTAGCCCCCTTGGCTATGCACTCGGCAGACTACAGTCCAGTCCCAAGACTCTTCAACCTATCCTGCAAAGTATACACAGAAGGGACAGATGGAGAGGAGTCCCCAACAGCCATGTTTCTATGCTGGCCCAATCCATTCTCATGAATTCTGTCTGCAATGACTTCTGGAGATCCAAACCGTCAGTCCATACCCTTGGAGTCTGAGCCTTACGTAGGATCTCCTATTGGACACTAATGTTTTAAATAATGGCATAACTGGCAAGAACTGAAGTTGGGACATCATCTAGACCATGGTCAGAATCTGAAATATGAACTGGAGCAGAGACAAGAGTTGAATCAGGATGTGGAGCAGAAACAGGAACAACAAGGACTGAATCAGGAGCCCACGATACTGCACGGACTGAAGTAGATGTTGGTGCAGAGGCCTAAGCTGCAGATGGGCTGGAACTAGAGCTAGCACCAGTAAACCAAAAAGATCTAGTATGCCAATCAATCTATGGGTTGCGTAGCTCGAGCCAGGGCAGACCCAAAGCTACTGACGCATGTGGGCTAGCGATGAGATTGAAGGAAATGCTACAAGAAGCTCCCTCGAACAAAACTTGGAGAAGTGAAGTACATTCTGTGACTGTGTCTGAGGAGGTCTCATGTCCATCAATCACACCGACAAAACTGGGATGCTTAACCTTGCTTCTAGGGATGCTTAACCTTGCATTCTTAGTGGTGAATGCACTATCTATAAAGCAAGCATTTGCACCACAATCATGTTGCGCCAATGCTTCCAACCTCCCAACCTCTGATTCCAATTATACAGAGTTAAAAAGTTACTTGCCGACCTTATCTGATGGGATAAACCTGTCATGAAGCGTGCAAGGAGTCTGAGAAATGGTGGCCAGCCGACGAGAGACTCCTACTACTCAGACCGGCCCCTGGAGTATTCGATTGATTTGGGTGCTTCACAGGGCATCCACACGCAATATGACCAGCTCCTCCACAATAGAGGCAAAGATTAGCCTCTCTCCGACGCTGCTTCTCGAGAGTAGATAAGGGCCCTCAGACTGCTCGATCAATCTGCATAGGCTTGGGTCTGGACCTGGTGGATTCTACAAATGGGACCGGGGCAGGCGTAGCAATAGGTGCTTGTGAGAATAGAAAGACGTGACTATGACTCTCTGCAAATCTGATTGCTTTTTTTAGAGTCTGAGGGTCCTCCATAGACAACAACATATCTTTGACATCTTCACGTAAACCCATTCGAAAGTAATCTCGAAGTGCAACATCATCCCAGGCTGTATCTACAGCAATTTGGTAAAATTTTGATGCATATATTGATGCTGGACGAGAGCCTTATTTGAGATTGCAGAGTTTTAAGAATGCTTGCACTGACGATCGGTGCCTCCGAAGCATACCTCGAGCTCTGAGGTGAAGGCAGCAAAATCCTATGATTCTGGGGCTCCTTTCTCCAATAAAGGAGCAAACCAACTTAGAGCTAGCCCTATGAGGAGGGAATCAATCAACTCAACTTGTTCCTGGGCCATGGGATATCTATGAGGATGGACTGGACCACAAGCTTGATCTGATTCAAAAAACCATGAAGCATGAACCGAGTGCCGTCTCGGCAAGCTAATTTTAGGCTCTGATGGCCTTAATCCAGAGCTAGAAGTAGATTCATGTGAAGCAACCCATTCTTTGAGCTCTTTCTGACTGCAACTGCTGGCATACTTGAACAAGCTATTGAACCTGTTGTAATAAGGATGAAATCTCCTCCATATAGATAATAACCACCAAATATGGATAAGGAATGCTTAAGATCAGAGCAGACAAGAACCGGTGATACAATTCTTAACTTTTGAAATGCTTATATGGTCTTGAAATAATATTTTAGTGGATAAATAAGATCGACTTATGTTCACAATTTCATCACAACTGATGAACAAGATCAAGAAAGAGATAGTCTTCCAGATACAGAAAATATAGGAGCACAATTAATCACTCAAACGGATCCACGAGGTTATGGCAAAATACAAGTGCTATAGTAAATACAAAGCTCTGGCATTTGTCTTATTGGCCCTCCAGGCTAATCTCGCTACTCCAAGTAGCCACAGATCAGAAAGTAATTGCAAATCTGTAATGTCGCTGTAGCAATAATCTGTGACCCCTTGTCACTTTTTCGGCCATTACTCCCCCATACGAACGAACTAGAAGATGTGCTGGCCCAATTCGGAAACTAGGCTCCGAGCCGGTTCCAACAAAATAAAAGTAACCTCAATGGGAGCTCTGATTGCGGAGATATCTCTAACTGAAGTTTAGGTTCTATTTATAGATCTCTCCACGACTTTAGCTTTTTTTAGCAGACAGTTGCCTTTTATATCAAACTTCTCCTTGCCTTTAATTAGAATACATGACTTATCATATCGAATATTATCTATGGGCCGCTCCCTCAACTAATAATCATCCCAATGATAGTGCCTTGACCAATATCACTGGTTCTTATAATCATCCCAATGATAGTGCCTCGACCCCTTCCATAAATATCAATGGTTCTTCACATCCAAATGTTATGTTATCCTATGCCCCTTTGGAGATACATTAGGACTAACATTCACACACTATTTGCCATATTTTTGCCGTATTCTTATAACCCATTCGCCGTGGACCACTCCCCCGTGCTTGTTCCGTATCAATCCATCCCTCCTCAAGATAGATCGTCCGCGATCATCCAAGATACGCCCCCAGTCAATCCATCCCTTCTCAAGATGGATCACCCCGCGACCATTACTAACCTGGAAGTTTCACAATTCCGCACAATCCAGCAATGATTATGGATATCCGTGTACTTCCAAAGTATGATATATCCCCTAGTTATAGATATCCACGTACTTCCAAAGTACGACATATCCTTTGTACTACCACAATACATCATTATCTTTCGTACCTCCGAGGTATTACTTGATTGTATCGCCACCACGATACAATGTATCTCCAAGATACAGATGCAACTTTTGTCAAGCCTATTGTATTGCAATCACAATTACTAGTCTTCAAAAGTATACATCTTATGCACTCTTGTTCAAGCCAATTGCGTTGCAGGCACAATTACTAATCTACCAAGAGGCATTCCCTATCTAGTATACCATGTTCAAGCCTACTACGTTGCAATCGTAGTTGTTAGTCTACCATAGATATACACAACAAAAGTATATATTTCTTTATTCCAAATAAATAAATTCAACTTACGATCTTTACCCATAAGCCTGTTCCGTATGAAGCAATTTGAGATTCCAAATCCAAATTTTGCATCCACATCCAATAGCTTACCCGTAAAGTTCTCCTCAATGCTTAACACTGAGCACCTACAAATAAAGTCAAGTATTAATATAGATGACTTTCAAAGTCGAATATTAATATGGACAACCCGCACGGCCAACCGGCCTCTCAGATCACCACGATCTAGATCCCCGCAAGCTTAAGCAATTTGCAGTTTTCCTACTCAGGCTAAAAGTTTGTAGAGGCTCAGATGATCAAAATAGGCTTTCAGAGTTTGCATGAGGTTATGGTAGGTAGTTCGGCTATTATGATAAAACAGGGCTCAATGGAGTTTGATAAGGAAAACAGCAGGTGTTACTTGTCTCTAAGACAAGCTACTTGTCCCCATGTCAATCTAGTAGCCGTCCTCCTCATTTCATAATCCAAAAGGATCATGGAAAACTTCTTCAGATCATCCAAATTTATTCGCAACAAGTCGCTTTGTGTACTTTGAGCAATCTCCACGATAGTTTTTTTTCCCTGTTGCTCAAGTCTCACTTGCAACAACTGTCGTTATGTTGCCAAGTCCACCTCAATTCATTAACCGCTCCAAGTCCATCTCAGTTCCACTAACCGCCTTAATATTGAAATCATATGATTTTTCATCATGCATAAGGCTTTCACTCCATCAAGACAATTCAAACATGTTCTTGTGGACTCCACAAAAATAATCTCCTCTTCATTCTGATGCCATGCTCCAACAAAATAAGAACTAATAGTAGTTCTTGCAGCATATACAAGAACAATGATCTTTACGGCCCTCTGAGAAATTCCTAGCTCCATCGTTTCCAACTTCTTTAATTCCTCTCACAGATTAGAGAGTCCAAATTCCACTGGTGATCCCATTGCCCATAGTTCCCAAAAGAATCGCAAGCCTCCGCTCTGATACCATTTGATACGATTCATAACTTTTTAGATGCTTGTATGGTCTTGAAATAATATTTTAGTGGATAAACAAGATCGACTTGTATTCACAACTTCATCACAACTGATGAACAAGATCAGGAAAGAGATAGTCTTCTAGATACAAAGAATATAGGAGCACAATTAATCACTCAACCGGATCCACTAGGTTATGGCAAAATACAAGTGTTATAGCAAATACAAAGCTCTGGCATCTGGCTTATTGGCCCTCCAGGCTAATCTTGCTACTCCAAGTCCCGGGGGATTCACTTATAACAAAGGGGATATGCCATCTGCGTTCAGGGGGTAGTAAAAAACCCCCTAGTATACTGACTTATGAAAGCTATTTTAACCCCTTTAAGTATATGGTTTACCCCAAATAGTGGTTAAAAAACCCCTAGTATGGTACGTATGCCTACGTAAAGTGGTCGAAAAAACCCCCTATAGTTGAACTCACATGTTCTGTACGCCCAACAAATGTGAATCCCCCAGGCTCCAAGTAGCCACAGATCAGAAAGTAATTGCAAATTTGTCATGTCGTTGTAGCAGTAATCTGTGACTCCTTGTCACGTTTTTGGCCATTACTCCCCCATACGGACAATTTAGAAAATGTGCCACTCCAATTTGGAAACTAGGATCCGAGATGGTTCCAACAAAGTAAAAGTCGTCTTAATGGGAGCTCTGGTTGAGGAGATATCTCTAACTAAATTTTAGGTTCTATTTATAGATCTCTCCATGACTAACTTTTTTTTTAGCAGACAGTTGCCTTTTATATCAAAATATCTCCTTGCCTTTAATTAGAATACATGACTTATCATATGGGATATTATCTATAGGCCGCTCCCTCAACTAATAGTCATTCCAATGATAGTGCCTTGACCCCTTCCATAAATATCAATGGTTCTTATAATCATCCCAATGATAGTGCCTTGACCCCTTTCATAAATATCAATGGTTCTTCACACCCAAATGTTATGTTATCCTATGCCCCTTTTTTCTATACACTTGGGGATACATTAGGACTAACATTCATACACTATTTGCCATATTTTTGCCATATTCTTATAACCCATTCGCCGTTCAACCCAGTAAGGGATTCCGATTCAAAGGATTCCGGTTCAAACTGTTATGAACCTACACGAAAACAAAGAAAATACTTGGAAAATACATAAGAAATACAAAGGAATTACGCCAAGATGGGCGAAGAATCTAATATAACAAGAATCAAGAGTACAATGGCCCGAACGCAAACAGAAACACGAGACAGATGCCTAAAAGACTCAAGACTGGCGTTGAACCGGAATGCTTTGACAAGTCCTACCAGTTTTCCTCACCCTCCCTCCCTTTATTTGTTGGCAATAGGTCGGGTCCATTTTTGTCGTCTACATTATTCCGTTCCATTATTGAAGTTGCTCCAGTTCTTTTTGGTCGGTTGGCCATCTTTACTTCTCGGGTCGCCCTCCAACCTCTGACATCCTCCATGTATTCCTTTCGATGTTCTTAGCAAGTGCGTATGTGCTTATGTTTTCATTTTTCATGGCGTGGCACAGTAGCCTCTAAGGCATACTTATTATTTAATTCTTTCTCCGCAGTGATGTTCCAACATAATCTACGGTCCGAATACGCATATTATACTACCACGCCACTCGTATATGTCACCTTGATGACATGTACTTGGGAACCGTAAAGGGTTGCACCCTGGGGGCAACCTTGTATGTTGCACATGTCTATGAACATATGCATTTAGCCCCTTTGCCCCATGGCAAAACCCCATATGTCCTTTTAGCCCTAACCCTAAAAGATCATGTAAAAGTAACAAAAGGGAAAACCCTAAACCTTTTCCATTTTCACATTTCGGCTTACTTGAGCCATTCTGGCCAAAGCCAAGCCGCTAGTTCGCATTGCCAGACACTGCCAAGCCGCCTTTGCACAACAGATCTCCAAGATTCGATCGCCTTCGCCTTGAATAGAAGCATGGACGCATTCTGAGGAGCTAAAGCTAGCCAAGGTTCAGGTAAACGGCAGTTCTGTTATGCAATGCCGACTTTTAGTTCGACAATGAGCTGGGATAGCATGTTATATAGCCTTAGCAGCCTTATAGATTATGAGATCAGAAGCCCTAGCAAAGGAACCTAATCATGTATGTTTAGGTAGATAGATTAGATGTTATTCTGTATTTCAGTTCTATGTGATGATATTCTATTCTATGCGCACTCCTGTGTATTGGGAAGGGGGGTAGACACCCTGAAAGCTTCAGTAGTTGATGTATCTAGATAGCCTCATTAATTCCCAATTAATGTGGCATGTGCATAAGAGCCCACCTGGCTGTGAGTGGCGGGGCTAGACCGGTGGATAAGGAGGACATGTCCCATTGTAGATTGACCCCTCTGGTGTGTAAAGCCTACGGAGGATCTTAGCGGGATAGGCCTAATGGTTTGCCACTGCGTGTGGGCAAGGCATGGGCTCGACGCCTCTTGGGTGATGCGTCGACTTCAATGAGGTTTAAGTCGTAGACAGGCATCGGCCCTCTAGCCGCCTGTGATGGACATGCATACCTCTGGAGGGGGATGATCCCCTCCTGCCTCATCGGGACTGGGGAGATGAAACCCAGTAGTAGCCCCCTTGGCTATGCACCTGACAGGCTACGGTCCAGTCCCAAGACTCTTCAACCTATTCTGCAAAGTATGCACAGGAGGGGCGGATGGAGAGGACTTTCCAACAGCCATGTTCCCATGCCAGCCCAATCCATTCTCATGAATTCTGTCTGCAATGACTCCTGGAGACCCAAATCGTCAGTCCATACCCTTGGAGTCTGAGCCTTGGGTAGGATCTCCTCTTGGACGATGACATTGTTGATGTGCTTATACATGTATGCTATGGTAAACCACCCTTTGAGGTGGCTCTGTTTATAATTGATGTCATGTGCTTACGTCTATTTATGCTTCCGCAGCTAGGACAGTCCTGAGGGAAGACGGGAAAAATGACCTGTCCATTCTTCCTCATCGATTCCTTGCCAAGGGATTGGTGTTAGATGGACGGCCTCTATCAGCTTGGCTGCCAAAGGAATGAACTCTGCCTTCTGATACAATTGGGAGCATCGTAGCAGAAGTAGGGGACGCCACAATGGTATCAGAGCTATGATCCAATAGTTCAGCAGCTTAGAATTTGAATTTAGGCTAGGAAAACATGTTATAACACTAAGAAAACTGCTTAGAAAACCTAAAATAGAGCAAAAAAGGAGTAACCCCTCACAGAGTGCACCCAGGCCCTTTTCAAAAATTTTGAACAGGCCTCTCGCACACTGTGTGAGTGGTAGCAGTACTTTTTGTCTAAAAGAACCTAATGTTTTCATCCAGCAAACACTAATGTTTTAAATAATGGCATTACTAGCAAGAACTGGAGTTGGGACATCATCTAGACCATGGACAGAATCTGAGATATGAACTGGAGCAGAGACAAGAGTTGAATCAGGACGTGGAGCAAAAACAGGAACAACAAGGACTGAATCAGGAGCCCACGATACTGCACGAACTGAAGAAGATGTTGGTGCAGAGGCCTGAACTGCAGATGGACTGGAACTAGAGCTAGCACCAACAAACCAAAAAGATCTAGTACGCCAATCAATCTGTGGGTTGCATAGCTCGAGCCAGGGTCCTTCACATCCAAATGTTATGTTAAGCTATGCCCGTTCTTTCTATACACTTGGAGATACATTAGGACTAATATTCACACACTATTTGCCATATTTTTGCCATATTCTTATAACCCATTCGCCGAGGACCACTCCCCCATGCTTGTTCTGTATCAATCCATCCCTTCTCAAAATAGATCGTCCGCGATCGTCCAAGATACGCCCCCTGTCAATCCATCCCATCTGCAATGACTTCTGGAGACCCAAACCGTCAGTCCATATCCTTGGAGTCTGAGCTTTGGGTAGGATCTCCTATTGCTTATACATGTATGCTATGGTAAAGCACCCTTCGAGGAGGCTCTGTTTATACTTGATGTCATGTGCTTACATTTATTTACGCTTCCGCAGCTAGGATGGTCCCAAAGGAAGACGGGACAAATGACCCATCCATTATTCCTCATCGATTCCTTGCCAAGGGATTGATGTCAGGTGGATGGCCTCTGTCAGCTTGGCTGCCAGAGGGATGAACTCCGCCTTCTGATACGGTGGACCATAGTAGGGGACGTCACATCGGCATGGCCCTCTAGACCCTGAGACATGCTTCTTTTTCATTCTCTCTCGGCATGGTGATGTAGCCTCCAAGACATCACTAATCGGATGTTTTTTCCCACGATGGTCATTCTGCAGATGGTTCCTGATTGGTCGGTTGTTGCCCGAGCTTTCTTAGATATTTGATACTCTAATGCGCAAGATGCCTAACTCCTTGACGGGTCATTCCCTTTTGTCATCCTTGACATTGCAAGTTATTTATGGAGGTCTCTTTTTGCTGGGGTGTGCGAGATCCAGGGAAAAAAGAGTCATGATATGTCTTCATGAAGATATAGGGATCAAACTACTAGATCTGGGAGTCTATCATCATCATGCACTTCTTTAAATAAGAAGAAAAAAATGCATCCTGACTCTACAACTTCTTATGTTCCTCTGCAGCAGATTTAGATGGCATGCAGGCAGAACTTCTGAAATGGGCTGGGCCTCCACTGGTGCCTGTCCTCACGACATTGTTCAATAAAGCATTGCGAGAAGGCTTCCCTACGCAATGGACCACTAGCAGAGTAGTGCCCATATACAAAGCAGGGGACCCTCAATGCCCGGCCAACTACCGTACTATTATGGTCAGCTCTCTCTTTGCAAAGCGTTATTGGCATCCTTGAGCGGCGGCCGACAATATGGGCGGAGGGAAGCGGAGGTGCGAGCTCTTACACAGGCAGGTTTCCGGCCCAGACATTCCACCATCGATCATATCTTCACTCTGCGCACATTGATTGAGGATAGCAGGAATCGCCGAACACACATCTTGTTGTTTTCGTCGATTTTGCAAAAGCATTCGACGCGGTACCCGCAACAAACTACGGGACGATTGCGGCGACTAGGGACCCCCGGACTTGCGGAATGCGGTATATGGGCATGCGAGGCATGCTCAGGGCCAGTATCACATCAGCAAGGCCATGCCCGTGTCGGTAGCATTGGAGTGCGTCGGGGTTGCCCCCTCTCCCCACACTCTTTGGCCTATACATTGATCCGGTTGGAAGATTGGCTCTCTCTCGAGCATGGAGGGGGCGGGCACATCTCATGCATCACACAATCCGCAACTCATATATGCCGGCGATGTCAACCTCATGGCCTATACTCCGGAGGACATGTAGTGTCACCTGGATGCTCTTGACACTTTTGCCAATTCACGGCATGCGAAGTTAACTTGGCCAAAACTAGGTCTTTGCTAGTTGCATCGTCCGTCGACCAAGGCTTCCCACCTTCACTTACCAGGGGCAAGAGGTAGAGGTGGCTCCGACCTACAAGTACTTGGGGATTGAGTTCTCAACTACCACCCATTGGGATGCGGCTATTAGGTTGCGGGTCACAGCGGGTTGGAAAGCACTATATGCCATGCGAACAAATGACCACAAAGGCGAGTTATACGCTGGGGCCACCAGTCACATTTGTTTTGGGCCTTGGTTGAGCCGGTCCTTTTGTATGGGGCGAAAGTGTGGGGCCTGGTGATATCCCTCAACACCTGGAATGACCTCGAGCAGGTGCAGAAGGCCTTCTTGGCACGGGCCCTGGGGGTGAAGTCCATAGTTCCGTACCAGATCCTACTCCAAAAGACATGCTTTCTACCCCTTCAACGGGCTGCATTGGAACGCCATATCGTTTACTTCCAAAAGGTGGTCGCTATGGCTGATACACGCTTGCCCCATCTTGCTTTGGCCACAGCGATGGGTCCCCAACGCCTGAAATCATGCTGGAAAGTCAGGCAAGCTCAGTGGTTCTCACGCTGAGGCATACAGGCAAACAGATGCGTCCAGGTCAGGACAAAGGAAGATCGCGAGGCACTTAAACTGTACCTAGATGCTACTTTTCCTTCGCAAGCTCTGGGATGCAGAGGCTCGACGCGCGTTAAGGCGGGCACACTATCGCCAAACAAGTCAATCCCTAGGCTCACAAGAGGCCCACACCGATTACTTGTACACCCGGTGCCCATGGAGAAGGCGGACTTATAGCTTCCATTCAAGACGGGTGCACATCGCCGTGCATTGAAAGCAGGCGTTGGGCTCCGGGAAGCACGAGCAAAGGCTTTGCCGGTGTTGCCACCCGTGGCGATTGAGGATGAATGTCATACCCTCCGGATACGCGGCATTTGCCCATATCAGAGAGGTATGTTCGACTACTAGTGCCGGCGGCCCGTTGTATCGATTATTGACTACGGCGTCGGTGGGTTTCGTTGGGGTCATACCTCCGAGGAGGTTATAGATGCGCGGACTTCGTTTGTGTCCTACGGGACGGTCTTGAACTGCCCTATGCAATTTATGCGGTGTGCCGGCATGCTTATTACTGCTAAGGTTTTTCCCTCGAAAACCCTTGGTGAGGGGTTTTTAATCACGTCAAGAATCGCTTTGTCGCTCTCTTTTGTTTGGGTCCCATAGGCCAATTGGTCTCCGTGGACGCTAAAAACCTATTCTATTCTATTCTATTCTTATTTTTTCTACACACAACTCCAACATAACAAATGGCCTATTTCTATATGTGAATCGATCGAACCAAATTTGTTTATTAGAAGGTCGCTATCCAGCCCAATGTTGCTGCCCGACTCTATGTGATTTCCATGGAGTTAATAACTTTGCTAATGATATTGTCTAATTTTGGTATGCTCCACTTTGCATCTGTGGCTAGGATCATATAAGCACCGGACTTTGTGGTTCCTTTCATGGCCATTGGATAAAGATACTGAGATGGAAAAGTTTATAGTTCTGCATAAATTACATTTCATAAATGCATAATAATCCTTATCATGACAAGAAATCGTAAGTCATTGTATGTTTAAAGGCCCAGTACCGCCACAAAAGACGCCTTTCTTAGAAAGAGGAAATACCTAGCGCATGATGCATCGTCATTTTTGAGATACAAACTACCTTTCTCTGGGCAAGAAAGTTGGGAATGGAGAAGTGCCAAAATTTATTTTGTGTCGAAGGCTTCTAAATCTTAGCTCTGCCATAGGCAGAAATAAGCACAATAGTGCATGTATCATTCTCCCTTTTGTATTTTTTGATAAGCGTCGGCCTTTCTGTGTGAATGTGGTATATGAATAAATAACAAGTGTGATGAATAAATGACTCAAGTTTGAAAGTCTAGCTTTATATGAATGTGATATCGTGATTTACCCAATGTAATGCAAAAAATACAAAATCCAAGATATGATATCTTGACTTACACAATGCAATGTCGGTAGCAACATGAAGATAGATTTCCTAACCAAATGCAATGCACATATTGCATGTAACAATACGTATAATTTTCTTGACCAAATGTAATGCACATTGTCGTGTGCGAAAAAACGAGAAAGAAGATTTCATGACCCAAAACACAAAGCTAATGTGCATTTGAGTTCAAAGCATCAATGGACAGAGAACATGTTAAATGAATGAAACATCATAAGGTGCAAGGGTAAAATTTATTGTGAGGACTAAGACAAATAAATGATACATACAAGACAACGTAATTCACCAGCTCATGTTAATTAGATTATGAAGATAATGTGCCAAGTTATTTATCGTTTGTGGACTATGCATGTATCGTCTTCCTTTTCATATTTCTTGTAGATAATTGCAAATAAACAAGCTACTAACATAATGTATATTGTTGTTACGACTTAAAAGGGGGTGTGTTTTTGCTTGATCTACCCACTTTTTGTACTTGCTAGCATCTGCCAAGCACACTTTTCTATTCATTTCATGTGATGGATGCACGAAACCGATGTACTATATTCATCATTTTTGAGGGTCTAGTATGCAATATGACAGGCATTAAATTTCATGCCGCCAAATTCCACTTTTTTCAGCACCTCTATCCGAATTGCTGAGGTGGCAAATTCTCATCGTTTGGATTAATAAACAATTCTCCTACCTAAATAATGACTTTTATGACTATAGATGGGTGCTCTGACATGTTGAAAAAAATTAACACGTCGAATCTCAGAGCACAGACGTGGATAATTCTGGTTCTACAGATAAAAAGAACAAAATTTCTAGCTCAAATAGCATGTTTTTTGGATGATTGGTGAAGGGCTTGGCATGCTGCAAAAAAACTCAGGTGAAGTGTGTTCGAGCACCCATGTTGCGACATGCTTTTTTTGCATATGTCAAGTAAAAACACCCAAGGGCAGACAATGCAACAAACAAATTACTATCTTAAGGCATATTATTGTTATGTCCATGTAAGACATAAAGAATAGAATAGAATATGTTTTTTAGCGTCCGGAAAAACTACTACTTGCAAAAATGGAACACATATTGTTATTGAATGTTATTCCTTGCCACTTACCTCTACAACATGTTGCTTTGGAGCAACACATACTCTAGTCCTACAAGGTGGTGAACATGAGAAACACTTTCTTAATCTGGCCTACACACTGATCATGGGACCACAACATTTTAAAGCCAGTTGGAAGGAGAAATGTGCAGGTTAGTGCACCGGATAGAGTATACAGAAGTCGGGATGTATACAGATGCAGAATAATTAAGACCATTCACTTGAAACAGTTTCTCGATACTAAGTGTAGGGTCGAAGTTGCATACATAAAATATCGATATCTACACGAATGCGTCTAGTGGCGATGCAGATGTGCCAGAATTAGTTTTTTGGTTGAGGTTTAAAACAACCAAAAATATGTTTTATACATCTGAAATACATTTTTTTTGTTAAAAATACATACAGAAGTTTTGTTAAAATGTACAGAACCTATTCCTGGTTGGTACATAATTCATTGGTAAGCTTTGTGACGTGAATGCTTTAGAAAAAAATTAAACGACATGTTCATGGGGATTGGGTTCGGTATTTGCATTTAATGATGGGTTTGGCATCTCATTCTTCTCATTTGTGCTTACTGGGACCTTTGACTCTATGATATGCATGTTCATTTGCCTATATTCATGGGATCATCTCATTTATCTGGCGTTTGTTCCTCTTTTCAAAATATTTTCTCCATCGGTTATTATTTGTCTTATGCCCCCTATATTACTTATCATGGCCTTTTCCTAGCCTTTGTTATTTTATATTGGTTCCATAGATTATCTTATGCCATCCCCGTATTTCTTGCCCGTTGTTGAAATATTGTTACCTGACTGGTGTATGCCATCTTAGTTATTTTCAATATTGCTCCATGGCTTGTGTTCCGAGTATTCCATATGTTGGGGGTTTTTTGCTTGGGGTCATATCGATGCTTGTTGTTCACATATTTACTATGGGAAGTTCCTTTGTAGTATTCTTTTACGATTATTGATTTTTGATGGTTCTTATGAGTGCTATAATGGGTTCTTTTCTTGTTTTCACACAGCCATCAATTTAATTGCCTCATCATTTATGCATCTAGAGTTGCCTTGACATTGCTAGACGTAATGGGACCTACTTTTGACGGTTTCTTGTCTTACACTACGATCACTGACAACATTTTTTGGCATCATATGGCTCCTCCATTTTGCTTAGATACATGCATTTTTTCTATGTGTTCGATGATTTTTATTCTATTGGTTCTTTATGGGCTTTAGGGTGGTGGGTCGATATCTCTGCCACTTTTTCATTACGTGGTGGCCGCTAGGAGATTTTGTAATGGGGTTCTCGATTGGGTTGTGTATATCTTTTCATCTGTTCCTTTTTCCATTTTTGTTTTAGTTGCCCTGAGGTTTCTTTATATGTCGCCTGATCTTATAAATTTTATGTTTTCCCATGGTGGTTTTGGATTTTTTCTCTTTTGCAATTCTGTTTTTCTTTTGGATGTCGATGCAATTATTTATATATGTCGCATGATCTTCTAAATTTTACGTTTTCCCATGGTGGTTTTGGATTTTTCTCTTTTGCAATCGTGTTTTTCTCTTGGATGTCGATGTAACTAGGGGGTTTTGTAATCGGGTTCTTCATTTGGTTGTGTATATTTTTTCCTATGGTCCTTTTTACATTTTTCGTTTTAGTTGCCCCCGTGGTTTCTTTATATGTAGCGTGATCTTATAAAATTTGTGTTTTCCCATGATGGTTTCGGATTTCTCCTTTGCAATTGTCTTTGGCTCTAGATGCTCCACGCTATTCAAGGTTGTTGTGCTATTCGGATTATCTTTTCCCCTTTATGTTCTGGCCGTGTTTTGTTTTCAAATTTTGGCCTACGTTGTCATTCTCTTGGGTTTGTCGTTCTTCTCATGGGTGGTACCCTGTATTACCGTGGTTTTATTTCTTTTTATTCCCTATATTGTGAGTTTGATGCTGCCACCTATGTCGCTTACGGTTTTTTGACGTTTTTTTCAGGTCATGCCATCTATTGCGAGCACTTCCAGCTCTTTTCCCTCCGCTTCGCTTTCTCCCCCACGCCTCGCTCGTGCTGCTGGTTGTCGTCGTCAACGCGAATTTCATCAAATTTTCCACTTCCCTCTCCCGCCATTTTACCTTTACCCTCTTTGGCTCGTCGTGATCTTTCGTTTTCCTTGTCGCAGGTTGATGTTCTTATTCGCCACTCCACACGAGACCAACTTGCCCGTGGTCATCTGATTTCTTTAGCTAGCTTGCCTTCGTTCGCGTGTCCCGTCACTATCCTTCAGCGCCTAGTTTCTACCGGTTCTTGTTATCTCCTCGATCCTCCGTCCGGCGGTCCTCTTTTTCGCTCCTCTCCTTCCTCTCCGTGTCCTTATTCTATCCGACTGCTCGAGGGTGGTGGGCGGAGTGTCTTCTTGCTATCGGCTTAAATCCATCCCAGTATGGTCCTCATTCGGCTCGTCGCGGCCGGGGCCTTGGCTTTCTTGCCATTTCGGGGGGTTCCACATGATCTTTGCTTGGCGCGCTCACGGTCGTTGTCATATTCGCGGTGGGGCTTATTTTTTCGTGCCTAGCTTTGCTCACCATATGATAGTGGGCTTATTTTTTCGTGCATAGCTTTGCTCACCATATATCATATTACATCCTCACTGTGTAAGTTTAGAGACGTTGCTTTTTATGTTATTAGACGTGGTTGACTTTTCATGTTCTTTTAGCCCATAGTTTTTATTATTTTCCTCGTTTCCTCCGTTTTTGCTCAATATCACGGGGTCCACATCTTTGGGGTTACTTAAATTTGCTTTGGCGGTCCTCGTCTTCTCCGCGCTTCGTCATCGTGAATTGCGACTCTACTCAACCTCGCCATGTTTCTCGTCCGATCTTTATGTCTATACATTTTTATATTCCTATGCGCATTCATATATTCTGTGATTTATTCATATCATATGTGCATTGTACGTATTAACGTGGTTTGTTTTGTCTTCGCCTTGTTGCCGTTCTCGTTGGCATGCCGGGGCGCTTCCTTCGATTCATCATCGTGGCGGCGTTCCTTCCTTTTCATTGTTTTTGTTCTCTAATGTCCTTCCTTTTTTTCAGGTCATTGCGCTGAGGCCGTCTAGCCAGGGCGCTTCCTTAGATTCGTCATCGGCGCGGCGTCCTTGTCTTTTCATTGTTTTTCTCTAATATCCTTTCCTTTTTCAGGTCATTGAGCTGATATCGTCCATAGCCGGCACTTCTGGTTTTCGTTGTCAACGTGTAGCTTCCTTCTCACTTGAACCAGACTCTTCGGATCCGGGTTTCCTTTCTTCCCCTGCCCGCTTGCCTTCATTCGCCTGCCCGTCACTATCCTTCAGTGCCTAATTTCTATCGGTTCCTATCATCTCCTCGATACTCCGTCCGACGGCCCTCTTTTTCGTTCCTCTCTTTTCTCTCTGCGTCCTTTATCCTATCCGACTACTCGGGGGTGGTGGCGGGCATGTCTTCTTGCTATCGGCTTATCTTTGGAGGTTTTCGCGGTGGCCTTATAGTTGAGGAAGTCCTTTGGTAGTCGGCGGTTTTGTGTCTCTCATGAGTCCCTTCCCGAATCCCATCGATCCGAGCCAGCCGGATCGCCATTCTAGGAAGGGGCGGGCACTCTATAAGGCCATTTCCGTTTTGGCTCGGTTATCGGCGTCTTCTCCACGGCCTGACTTCCTTCCTTCTCGTAGCTTCCCTCCCTTCCCCTTTCGGTGGGGAATGGCGCGTCTGTCATTTTCATTTGTGTTTTTAGGCCTTGCACTTTTGTTGTTGTTCTTTGCATTTACTATAATTATGTTTTTGCATCACTATCATGTCATTTTTTCATATGTTATTTTCCACCCGTTGGGTGATGCTTTCTCCACCTTTCAGGTGATGCTATTTATTTCCACCTTGAGGGTGATGCTATTTATTTCCACCTTGAGGGTGACGCTATTTATTTCCACCTTGAGAGTGATGCTATTTATTTCCACCTTGAGGGTGATGCTATTTATTTCCACCTTGAGGGTGACGCATAATTGTTTTCCACCCGCTGGGTGATGCTTCTCCACCTTTTTGGGTGCTGCTTTTTATGTTTCTAATTTGCTCTTCTTTGCAGGTTTTTTATTGTGCGGCTTGCCTTGTCCCTGCCATGCATGGTAGTTTTTCTAACCATTCACGGGTATTTTTTGGGTTCATTTGAGTTGCTGCAGGTTTCCGCGGTCTTCTGGGGTCCTGCTATATTTGTGTTCGCCATCAACCCACCTTTTCGGCTCTCGAGCAACACACATTCGGGATTTCGCCGTCTTAGGGGTCCTGCTATATTTCTGTTCGCCATCAATCCATCTCCTTCGGTTTTCCAGGCAACACATTCAAGGTTGTTGGCGACCATTTCTCATTAGGGTTTTCCTCGAAAACCCGAAAGGGCGGGGTTTTTTATCCCGGTGAGAAGTTGTCGCCATTACCCTTCTATATTGCCTGTGCACATTTCTTTTTACGGGGTAGTCCGATATTGTTCCTATGGTCGGCTACCCCTCTCTATTCTTCAAAACATTGTATACTGCTGCTGTGATGAATGACAAGCCTATCTATATCGGCCGGTTTTGTGTCTCTCGCGAGTCCCTTCCCAGAATTAGATCCAACTAAGTAGGGCCATCCATCTAAGTATGACAATATAATGCAACTTTCTTCTAAGCAAAAGAATAGAATAGAATAGAATAGAATAGAATAGAATAGAATAGAATAATATATAATCATATCTTCAAAAGGGATAACCTTCAACGAGAACGAAATTTCAAATCCATAGAATTATTAATAATGACTTGATCTGCTCCCTGATGTCTCAATGCCACTATATCAGAGTCCAGAATGTAGTCACCATATTATCATTTTGATCGCATTGTGCTTATCGTTGTACTTGATCGCCTCCCTGATGTCTCAATGCCACTATATCAGAGTCCAGAATGTAGTCATTCTAGTGGTTTAATATATTCCTATATTCTTCAAAAAAAAAAAAATTTATAATTTTGATTGTTTAAGAGTGCCAACATTTCTCCATTGGGGACATTTTGTCTATCATTAAGTGTGCTCTGAACATTTTATCTTGTTCAGTGTTATGCACAGATGGTTCAAAGCAAACTGTAAATATTTTATCATATTCTCAGTGACATGGCATGAACAGATAATCAGTGCGATCAAACAACCTAGCCCCATGGTGCAGAGAGAGAATATCTAGCATTATAACATGGGGTTTTTTTGTGATTTTATATGCTTTTTGGCATGGTTTTCCTATGATTTTAGTGCTGTATTCATTGGGCCATACTAAATAGTATTTCTAGAGTGCGGCTTTTTTCAAGCGTTGATCTGGATTACCTTCAACAATCTAACGGTTGTTATTTTGACCTCCTTATTCATATGCATGAAACCAGAAAAGTTCTCTTCTTTGAAAAGTTCTCTTCTCTGAAAAGTTCTTGTGGTGGTATTATCGATCCCTCCTGTTGATCCGTCTTGCTATCGATCCCTCCTGTTGATCCGTCTTGCTCTGTCTTCATTCAACAGTTTTGATATGCAAGATTTTGCTTTTTTGTTTGCTAACAATGTTTTCTGTTTTAATCGTATTTGGAATATAGCATGAGCATGGCGAACAAGCATTCATAAGAAAATCTGTTCTTGATTATGTTTCACAGCGTTAGTTCCCTGAATTCCATAATCTTTCATGGCAGATATTAAAACAATTCATGATCTTTCATGGCAGATATTAGAAAAAACCGTTCTTATTCTGTTTTTGTTCTTCATTCATCTTCTTATAACATTTCAGATTTGGTGTTGTGTTATCTGATCTTGCTTTTCAGAATCCGAAACCTGCAAGCAAATATTTAGCATGAAAATTGGAGATGGAGACAGATCTTGCAGTTTTTCCCTATGTTTATGTTCCTCAACTTTACCTCTGAAAAGCATTGAGCCCTTAGTCCGAAACTGGAGCCATGAATATCTAGCCTGCCATAGCCAGAATCGGCCTGACACAGCTTGGCCGCCATAGCCAGATCTTGAAGTTTTATCCTAAGTCTATGTTCCTGGAGTTTATCTCTGAAAACCATTCGCCCATAGGCCGAAACTGGAGCCATTAGCCGCCATAGCCACATCTGCTGAGCAAAACTTCTGTAAACCCCATGTCTTGAAGCAAGCAGAAATCTAATTTTTGTGAGAGTGCTCCTAGCAGCCCCTGTAGATCTGCTCATATCTCTTTAAAATTGTCGTGCTACTAGTATGATATGGTATCAATCAAAAGAATATGAAACAGATATCAAATGAGCAGCTGGCCTTGCTTGTTTTCCTCGGTCCGCCGGGCAGGAATCGGGCTCAAATCTGCAATTAGGGTTCTGAGCAATTATTCTATGAAAAAAACAATTTTATTGTGAAGGGCGGCAAAATGCATAACTTAGAAAATGAGAAAGAAGCAGATGGATCGCAGGAGGGGCATAGCTGCAACTACGGCGATGCCATCATCGAATGCAGAAACCCTAACCGTGCCCTAATTTCTAAAGTCTCGAAAATCCCATTCTTTCCTTAACTATTTTCCTTAGGAGCACATCAACCCCGTGTTAGCGGGGCCCTTGACTCTCTACCGCGTTCCCGGTACCCCCGAAAAGCTTGCAGACTCATTGCCTCCATTCGCACGGGTGCCCACCATCTTCGCATCGAGGCAGGCGGTGGATTGGGGAGCCCCGCCGGGACGAGCTCTGTCGGTCTTTGTCAAGCGGGTGCCATTGAGGATGAGTCTCACACTTTCGAGTTGCCCAAAGATTCGGTCAGATCCGGGCGGATCGCTCCCTTAGTAATGCGGCCGGGCTTGCCCCTACATTTGCCGATGAACACACCGTCGATGCGTGCTCGGGGTCGTTACATTTAGGGAGGTAATTGGATCTGCGAAGCTCACCTGCCCTTGCGCACCGGGCTGCCTTTGATCAGGCACTACGGGTGCGGTGCATGAGTGTATATATTTCTGTGTTTTTGCATTTTGTATATTGGAACAGTTTGTCAGCAGCTGATTGCTGCCACGGTTTTTCCCTCGAAAACCCTTCGGGGCGGGGGTTTTTTAATCTGGGTAGTAATCCGCTTGCTGCGCTTTTGTATTGGGTCCCATAGACCGATTGGTCTCCGTGGACGATAAAAATACCTTCCTTCCTTTAAAATTTTAAATGTCGCCCCTCCTTTCAATATCTAGTGCCCATTCTTTAAGCTTCAAAATTTAAAATGTCACCCTTCCTTTCAATATCTACCATTATGCTAGATATTGGCCATTGTTTAAGATTCTGGACCTACACTAGATATTTCTAAGAAACTCAAAAAGGCAGCTCCACTCGTGGTATATACACGCTGGATGGCCACATTATTCCTGCTATGGACTCGTTCGATGGCCATTTGTACATTTCAAATGTTTCTAACATAAAACATTGTCATATCCAGATGAATGGTCACATTGCAACAAACTATTTCAGCTAAAAATGCATTGTATTAAATGAAAATGTAATGTAATGTCCTTGATGTTTTATACAATCTCTTGAATTAATAATTATTATTTACGCCCTTAAAGTTTTTCTATTCTTCTTTTGTTAGGGCCCGAAGGGCCCAAAAACTTTTTTGATATAACAACCAATACATAATTACCATTAACATTATTAACACAAACCATTCCATTCAATGCATTTAAATTAAAATCCCCTTAAAACCCCCTTTACTTTGGGTGCATATTCACACGGGGGGTTACGTAGGGCAGCGAGAGCCCCTAAAAACTTACAATACATGTACAAAATCAACACCATTAAGTACATTCCTTCAAACCTTATAATATTTTGCAAACCTCAATATACAGTACACAAAAACTTGTACATGCATACCCCACAAACGAGGATCGCTATGTACGGTCCAGATCGAGGAATAAAGAGCAAATATACCCATCCAACAGCTCTCGATGCTCGGAGTAACCCCCCGTGTGAATATGCATAAGGGACTTCATGATATTACCATAAGGGTTATCCATTGGTAATAGTTAAAAGGTTGTGAATAATACATAGTAAATATAAATGTGTATTCAGGAGATTGAGACGAATTCCCTGGAAGGAATTTCTTTCAAACAAGAAAGAAAGAAAGAAACAATGATTTTTATCGTCCACTGAGACCAGTCGACCTAGACAAATACCTCGACCGAATGCTGACTCCAAATAGGTCAAAGGCATTTCTTATTCTAAGAAGTAATACTACATGGTGGATTGGACGAACAGAGGTGACCGGATTGATAGCCTAACTTGAAGTTAGGGTTCGGGTTCTCTAGACATTGTATATCTAGCATAATAACAGGTTTTTTTTTTTATGTTTTTGTACAATTTCTACTAAGGTTTTTCTATGATTTCGGTGCTGTATTTGATGAGGTGTACTAAATAGTATTTCTAGAGTGCGCCCTTTCTGGATCCTTGATTTTTGTGCCACTTTTTAATGGTCACCTATGAATGTTCAATATTATATTAGGGTTCTTTGCATCTGTACCTCTGTTTAGGGTTCTATGGCAGACTGGCCCAGATCTGTGCCAAGGAGGTCAGCAAAGATGCCCTGCCTTTTTCGGCGTAGCTTGCCTTGTTTGATCTGGAACCAGCTATGAAACTTTTCTATCAGTCATTCTAAAGCTAACAAAGACAGATAAAAATTTTTGTGGCTTTATGATCTGCCAACTCCGGTCCAGAAGCCCTGTTCGGCCTTTATAGCAACAAATATGGTTTTTGGAAATTTCTATGGCAACTAAAAAAGCTTTGGAATGCACAGATGAATGCTTGAAGCTTGTTCTTCTTCCTTCTACTTGGGCAGGGGAGCTAAAAAGGGGCAGGGAAGATCTAAGATCCAAAGATCCGAAGTGTTATCAAGATTTTTTGCCAAGCAAAATTTCAAATCCATCATCTGTGTCTCAGATATTCGTTGTCTCATTCTTCGTCTCATTCTGGAAAGCAGGATCGAAACAAATTCTGGAACAAGTAGGTCTTCTCATTCTGGAAACAAAGTCAAAACAGGGGATCTAAAGACCTGAATCCGTTAGCTTTGTGTGGTGATGGGATCTGCTTTTACCACTTTTTTTTCCAGCACAGGTAATATCTTCATCTTGTTTCCTTCCGTTTCTACAGAGTCCAGACAAAGGATGATAACTCGGCATCCATAGTTACAACTAGCTACAATCTCTGCCACTGTTGCATTTTCTTCAAAGGTTTTTCAAGCTTAAGTGTTACTGGCCTTAAGTCGGCCATCTATTTTCTAGCCCCATTTGTGGATTCTGCATTTTTCGCCAGAACTATCGCTCAGGACTGTACAAACGAAGTTGTATGCAATAATTGTGGAGTTTCAAGGTAATTTTTCTGTATGATTCATTATGCATCTTCCAATAAGTTCTTAATGAAGTTACTAAATCTCTTTGGTTTTGTGGACAACCACCTTGTTGCAGATTGCCCTATAGAACCATTATGCCGTATATAAGAATCACCTCTTACCTGTGATTCTGGTGTGGAAACGCTGCCGACGCCGTTAGGCGGAGGCGGCGTTGACACACCAGAATCACAGGTAAGAGGTGATTCTTAAAACGTGAAATCAAAGGTAGCAGCAATTCAGCGAGGTAAAATCTGGCAGAATGCGAGGTGAATCGGCCAGAATTCGAGGTGAAAGCTCCAGAATGTGGGGTGAAAACTCAGAATCTTCGGCTGAAAGAAGAACGCAGGAAGAACGCCGCAGTAAAACTTCGCTCGTCCTTGCTTGAAATTTTCTTTGACATTCTTCAAAAGAATAGGTGACACGTGGCGAGGCGTGATTGATGGACGCAGCTGAATTGCTGCTACCTTGATTTTACGTAATTGTAAGAAGCCTGGTCATATTGCTAGTAAACGTCGCAATGAATCTGTTTGTAACATCTGCAGCAAGCCTGGACACTTTGCAAAAGGGTGTCCTGTACAGGAGATATCTCTGTACATTGCCCTAATGAAAAGGCATGTAATAACTGCCGGCAATCAGGACATCTTGCACGGGATTGTATAAATAGTCCAATCTGTAATAGTTGCAGCCAACCTGGCCATATTGCTCGTGACTGTCCTCACTAGCTAAGTACTTTTGAATAAGTGCTTTTGGTTAAGTGCTTTTGTGCATCCGGTGTTGCCACTTAATTGTGCTGTGCAGATTCCACTAAGCTTGCTCCCTTATGATCTTCAATTTGTTGTATACTTATGATCTTCAGAGAAACTTTTACATTAATTGTGTCCTCTACTTTCGTTTATAAATTGAAATTATATATTGCAATCTGAGATCTGCTATTAGATGGTTTCACATGAAGAAGGTGTAACCCTGATTGCAGATAATGTTTTCTATAATCTATAAACATTTCCATATATGCAGATGGTCTTGTTTGCTGATCTTTGTAAAACACATGTCAATATGGAATTAAAACTCCTATATTATTGTTCCCTTTATTGTTTTTGTTTAATACTTGCATAAACAAGCTAACTGGCCGATAAAGTTTACCTATGTTTGCTTTAGTTAGAGCCCGAAGGGCCCAAATTTTTTTTTTTAATATAACAATCAACACACAACTACCATTAACATTATTAACACAAACCATTGCATTTAACACATTTAAATTAAAATCCCCCTTAAACCCCCTTTGGTTTGGGTGCATATTCACACGGGGGGCTACGTAGGGCAGCGAGAGCCCCAAGAATATATTTATAATACATGTACAAAATTAACACCATTAAGTACATTCTCTCAAACCTTATAGTATTTTGCAAACCTTATATATAGTATACAAAAACTTGTATATGCATACCCCACAAACGAGGATCCCTACGTACGGTCCAGATCTTGGAATAAAGTGCAAATATGCCCATCTGACAGCTCTCGTTGCCCGGAGTAACCCCCCCCGTGTGAATATGCACCCAAACCAAAGGGGGTTTAAGGGGGATTTTAATTTAAATGTGTTAAATGCAATGGTTTGTGTTAATAATGTTAATGGTAGTTGTGTGTTGATTGTTATATTATGATTTCTAGTTAAAGTTGCTACAGTAACTAAGCCATTACCTTTGCTATAGTACTTCTCAAATAATTCTTCAAAGGTTTATAACTAAGTATTTTCTTCAAGTGATTTATAACTTGGTCGTATGCCTTAAGTTGTGCTAAAATGCATCACCGAGGTACTTAAGGTTGAGATCTTCATTGTGATTATCTGGCATTGGTATTAGAGCAGGTCCCAGGATCAATCATATCAAGTCGTTTTGGTGCTGGCTTATTGAGCACAATAGAAGTGTTACCAACAAGAAGGAGAGAGATTCAAGATGAGGATGAGGTATGTGGTGTTTTCCCCTTGATTGATAAAAATACTAGAGCTAATATTATGTATAACCCTCTTGTAGTTGATAGTGGAGCTGAGAGATCAGTAGTACAATCTACTGATCTACTTAAGGACATAAAGCAAACGAGATCTAGAAGCATCCAATTTGGAAATGGAGAGTTACAGTCCATAGAAGGGAGTGGTCTATTGCAGCTAACAGATTTGGAAGGGAACATAGTTGATATTGAAAATGTTTTATGTGCACCAAGCATAATAAAAAATTTGATTTCAGTTTGTCAACTAGTGGATTTGGGATATCGAGTCAATTTTAACTCCAAAGCATGTAGAATTTATTTTGGCAATGAATTAAAGTTTTTGGCTAAAAGACATGGAAATCTTTTTCAAATGGGATTTGCAGATTGTGACAGCATAAATATAGCTAATATTCCTAATGTGGAACTTTAACACAATATATTGGAACACACTAATCATAATAATCCGAAATATCTAGTTTAGAAGGGGTGGATTAAATGTGATGAATTACAAATGGAAAAATGTCTGTGTGAATGTTGTATGCCAGTGAAAACTAACAGGCTACCTTTCTCAAAGTCAAAGCATAGAACAAGTCAAGTTCTTAGCTCGTGCACACTGATTTGTGTGGTCTCCTGAATATTAGAAGTAGGACAAATAAGAGATATTACCACTAGCACAAAATTACCACTAGCATTAGCATTCTTCTTCTTAGTAGTCTTTTAATATTTGGTTATTATGTTTGGTAATGGGGCCTAGTCCCCAGGTTCTAGATGGGCTGTTGCCCTTGCATGTGCCGTCCCATAACCCGTTGGGTTTCCGTAGACGTAAAAATCCATCTTATCTTATCTTATTCATTGATGACTTTAGTAGAAAATGCAAATGTTATGGCTTGGAGAGAAAATCTCAAGCATTTGCTGCCTTGAAGCATTTTGTGACATAATTAGAGCCGGAAACTAGCAAAAAATTAAAAATGCATGAGGTTAGACCATAGAGGGGAGTATCTGTCTCACAAAAGTTCAAGCAATATTGCATTACTAATGGCATCCAAAGGCAGTTAACATGAAGGTACAGTCCCCAATAAAATGGAGTTGCAGAAAGGAAGAACAGAACAATTATAGATGTTGTAAGAACCATAATAAAACAGGCCATTTATTCATCTGCACACAGTGTTATTACAGTGGCCCAGAAAAAGATATTGACAGCCTACGAGTGTTCCTCCCTTGACTCAGAACTGGTGGAACGCATCTGGATTCAATATCTTCGAATTGATTCTTATCATTAGTCTCCTATTCTGGAGTAAGTACATTGTGCTCCAGGCTCGTGCTCCTGTGGCATCTTTGTGTGCTTATACAGTTAGATGAGACATGTAAATTTTGTACTTTTTCTCTGATTAATAAACTTTTTGGCTTTCGTCCTTAAAAAAAAAAATAAAATAATAAAACACAGTGGATTGCCAACTACCTTTGGGAAGAGCTTTAATGACTGCCATCAAAATATAAAATAAGCTACCATCAGAAATACTAAAAGGTAAAGTTCCTGAAAACCTTTGGCATAATTTCTGAGAATGATATTGATTTCAGTATGTACAAGATATATGAGTGTCTTGCTTATATTCATGTGCCAACTGAACTGAGGAGGAAGCTAGATAACAAAGCCCAAATAGGTTATTTAGTTGAATGTGGCTCAGAGTCCAAAGGATATAGACTGTTCATACCTGATACCAAGCAGGTAATTGCCTGTCGAGATATTGTCTTCAACGAGAGTATATTGTACAAGGACAGGCACAAAAGGGAAAAGATATAAAGCCTAGAACCTAGGATTGAAAAGAAAGTACATTTCGTAGTAGATTTGGACTCGAATCATGGAAATGAAAACATTGAAGAAAATGACATCAGAAATGATTATGTCAGTCAAGAACATGATAATGGTGACAAGCTTGAGCAGGCTGATTTGCAAATAATGCACAAGGGCAACCAAAGAGGAGGAGAACACATGATGGAAGTCTGATATTTTCACAGTTGGGGACAACTTTGCTGTAGTTTTAGAGTATAACAATAAAGAGAATATGGACTTCTATATTTGTAAGTGCATTAAAGTCAAATATGTTGCAGAGAAGGTGCTCAAAAATCCATGATGGGAAATGTTTGGCAGATAAGGTAGTGGTTGCTGGTCAATTCCACAAGTTCTTAAGGGGCAACACATATGAGTTACTGTTATAATGATCCAGAGTGTAATGTTTATGGTCATTTGACTATATTATTTGTTTTGAGATGAAGAAGACTAATGGAAACTGCTACGATCTGCTAGAGGAAATATATAATTACATCTTTGAACAGCTGCCACAAAATAGGGCTTACATTACTCAAAATTCAGATCAATGTACATCAAGTGAGCAGAACACATTCAAAAGTAAAAGAAACTCTAAGAAATCCGCAAAGGGGAGGAAGAAGACGACATATTACTCATTTAGGACTATGCTAAATTGAATTGGAACAAAGTGAATGCAAAGCAAATAGGGAATTTGTACTTTAATTCACTTCCATTGAATTTTGAAAATACTAAATTTAATTGAAACAAAGAGAATTAGAAGCGCTTGAAATACTAAATAGAATTAGAAAATAATTCAAGAAAAAATAGCTCAAAGAGTAGATCAATGGAATTATCTAAAAACAAATTATATTCCAAAGAATAGAATAGCATAGAATAGAATATAACATTTTCCTTGACAAAGAAGCAAGCAAATAAGCTTGTGGCCCTGCTGCCAAAGTGGGGTTTATGTGTGCATGATAATGACCAGTTTGACTTGGGCTATCCCATATCCTTTGAAAAAAACGAGCATCCAAATAGTAATCTAGGGATCATCAGAACTTGCAAGTGCCATGCAAAAGAACTATTATACCAAATAGTTACAATAATTGCACCTAAGGGAAAACATTGGTGGAATCATATTAAACATTAACTTAAAGATGAATCTTTTAATAAAACTTCTTCTTCACAGTTGCATCATTTGCCTACTTTGTATGTGAGAATAACACTTATAGCAAACACTCCACCATCGACCACATCTTCACCTTGCACGCTTTGATAGATGACATCAGATACAAACGACAAGATTTGTATTGTTGCTTTATGGACTTTGCCAAAGCTCTTGACGCGGTCGCCAGGGAGAAGTTGTTGGAAAGGTTGGTAGCATTGGAAGTTCTCCAGGAAATGCCAAATGCAGTTTATAGGCTATGTGAAACCTACTTAGCTCAAATGTCACTCTTAAGCACAATTATCGATAGTAGTATTGGAGTCCGGCAAGGATGCCCACTATCTTCCACATTGTTTGGGTTCTACATCGACCAACTTGAGGATTGGCTCACACATCATTGGGGGGGGGGGGCTTGCTCACTATATCGTCCAACAAATAATATAATATGGATGATATGGACCTCCTAGCATACACTCCAACAACTATGCTACAACATTTGGATGCTTTGAGTACTTTCTGCCAAGCAACTAGAATGCGCGTCAATTTAGTCAAAATCAAAGTGTTCCTAGTGTCATCCTCGAGGCAATAGAGGCAATATTGTTTCACTTACCAAGGCCAAGGTATGGAGATAGTCCAAACATACAATTGTCTGGGAGGGAATTCACTACAACCACATATTGTGATACTTGATTAGGCAGCGGGTGATGACAGGTTGGAAGGCTTTCTATGTGATGCAGAACAACTGTCACGGAGCATAGCTCTACAACCGGTCACACCAATTCAATGGAGTTGGTGGAGCCGGTTCTTCTATGTGGAAGTATAGGGACCAGTGATATCACTTACTACTTGGGATGACTTGGTAAAGAAATCTTTGTTGGCCCAAGCACTTGGGGTCAACTCTATAGTCCCATATCAAATTCTTACCGGGCTCCTACCTCTTCAAAGAGCTGCTGTAGAGTGTCACATATTATACTTCCAATTAAAAGTGGTAAACATGGGAGATTCACGCCTTCCAAACCTCGCGTACATAATGGTCATGGGTCCACAACAGCTTAAGGCCAGTTGGAAGGAGAAACGAGCCACCTGGTTCTCCATATAGAATGTACAGAAATAGAGGTGTATATAAGTCCATAATATGGGGATCACAACCAAAACAATATTTGAACACATGTTTTCAAAGTAAGCTTTGGGATAACAATGCCTTGGAGTTGATAAAAGCCTTGCACTAATAAAATGATGAGGCCCATACTTCAACACTACCCAACATTTGCATCTATTCAGATACGTTATGAGGGGTTGGTTACACTTGACCAGCCGCTACATGTGATGATGAACACACCAGTGGTAGGGGCCCTGGCATCCTATAACCAAGAGATACTGGACATGTGGGGTCAATTATGCCCCTGAACATCACATAATCATGTAAAGTATGTGTAGTTTCTTAATAACCCTATTATTGCTAAGGTTTTACCTTGAAAATACTTCAGGGGAGGTTTTCTATCCTGGACTATAATAGATCTGCGATATTTTTGTGGGGAGGCTGATTGGCCTCCGTGGACAATAAAATTCAATTCAATTCTATGATGGAGAAAGTATTATTGGTGAAAGCACCACAATGTTCAATATTTGACGTGCAATTTAGTAAAGGCAAAAGCAAGTTAGACCAACGCACTTTAGTAAAAGCACTTTAATCAAGTTAACTCTTATATGTGTTGAGGGAAGTTGGAATTTCATCAGATTTAGCTTTTGCTTGTGAATCTAGCTCATCTGATCCATGAGGACCTACATGATGCAAATTATATTAGGCTACAAATTAAAGTCCTCAAACACAAGCCAAAAAACTGTTTGTTTTTAAGTGAAGCATTAATATGGGAGAGACATTAACTTTGTCTACAACCTCAGATTCTGCATGATGCAAATATCCATGTTAGATCTTTAAAAAGGTGTTAGTTTCCCTAATACAATGTTGAGGAACTGGTTACCTTTGTAAATTGGACTATCGCTAGACTTTTCTGGAACGTGAGTACTTGCATGATGCAAATTCTCCCTTGGAGTGTCAATATCATTATCTGCAACCTCACCTGCATTAGAAATCTTCTGTAACACAAGGAATTGTTGTAAGTTTTGATATTACAATCTTATAAAGTGTTGCATCATGAGGGAAGTTCACTATTACCACATATTTGGATATTTGTATCAGACAATGGGTGATGGAAGACTGGAAGGCTTTATATGCAATGCAGAACAATGTTACAGAGAAGAGCTTTATGACTGGTCCCACTAGTTAAGCTTATTCACAGCTTTGGTGGAGCTAGTTCTTCGATATGAAGTGGAAATATGGGGCTGATGACATCATTAGTCACATGGGATCTTTTTTCTTTCTTTTTTTGAAGGACGGCAAGCTTTATTTACCAATCAAAACTATAACAACAAAAAATGCATAGACGGATTATAACCACAGTGGACAAGCTAATCCAACTGAGCACAACCATCTATGTATGCATAAGAATGGATTTGAACGTAAGTGTGCCAAATCAGTACTTTATTCTCTTGATCAAGAGAAGAACAATTTTATTATATGTCCACTGAAGAAGAATCTCATATGCAGAATCCATGCCCTTAAAGATAAATAGTCTCCTTCTCTTCCAGATCGACCATAAAAGCCAGCCATATACAAGATGAAAAGCTCATTTCCGCAGTTTATGTCATGCATCAGGATAGATAGCGAGCAGAATTTGCTGGCTAGATCGAGACGTGTCAAATAGGGTTCACAACCAAGACCATGCCTGCCAAAGCCACTCACACAAGAAAACACAATGCTCAATACTCTCAATCCTTTGCTTACATAGAGCTCTGAAGTCCGATTAAGAGGCATCTATGAATCACAGCCACTTTGGAAAGCAACTTATCCCATACCCATGTTCAAACACTTCTCCATTGTGGTTGAGGGACCTGAAGATGCCATCTATTAGATGGAAGCAAGATTTTAGAATGTAGAAGCAATTTATACACAGAAGAGTCACATGGACTGACTTGGAGTGGGTTCAAAAAGCTATTCTGATTTGAGCACTTGGAGTCAAGTACATAGTCCCATAACAAATTCTTCTGCATAGATATGGTTCTTACCTCTTTAGAGGGTTGCACTAGAGCGTCACATAACATACTTCTAGAAGATAGCCAATATGGGAGGCACTCGCATTCTAAACCTTGCCTACACAATGGCCATGCGCCCACAATGTTTTAAAGCATGCTGGAAGTAGAAAAGAGCCATTTGGCTTTCCAGATGAAATGTGCAACATAAATGCATATAGGCAAATGGCAATGAGGACCACAACATCTAACACAATTTCTAGATGCATGCTTTTTAAGTAAGCTTTGGGATACTAGGGTTTTAGGAGTCGCGAAAATGTCACACTACAAAACCCAGATTAGTCCCACACTTGCCAGAGGTCCACATCAATACCTATTAGCGCATTTTCCCGTTAAAAAAAATATAGAATGATTGCGTCCATTTACACAATGCACTGCCTCAGAATTGAGACATGCAGATGGGCCCGGGAAGGACGATTATTAACGTTACCAACTGGGAATTATTTAAGATGAGTCCCACACTCTTCAAAATTGCCCAGACTTTTGGCTCATCAAAGCTCATTATGCCGGGTTGGTTACACCTTTAGTGGATGACGGTTTTAGTGGGGATACTAGCATCAAATATTCAGGATGTAACGGGGATGTGAACTTAGTTGTGTTAATAATGTTAGTTGTGTTTTAATGGTTTGTGTTAACTAAAATGTTTTTGGCCCCTTCGGGGCCTTAAGGATGGTGTAGGGGTGTAGATATAGACATTATTTAATACTCTAATGATGGATGGTATATCATTGCCTCACAAATCTAACAAACTAAAGGTGCTCAAATTATGGAAACGAAAACATTGCATAGAATTAGACATATAATATTATACCAATACATGAGGTAGCATGTAATAATAGAATTTATTAATAATGAACAAACAGTTAAATCCTCGTTGTTTTTTCTCGAAGTTGCATACATACCCTAAAGTCTATATGGTGCTGGATTTCTCTGAGAATCATAATCTGCCAAATTGGAAGTACCTTGATGGGAAAAATGTGTTGACCCTGCACCAGTCCCAGTGCTCCTTTGAGCCACTCTGGAACCCGGCATGGTTCAGTTCTTCCCATTTCCACAACAGACCATGATATGTGTACAAGGCACCCACTTAGCGCTGCCTTCTCTTGCACGATAACTCAGAAGATGGAAAAAGCGGTTGTCAATTAACCATAAGAATTGGAAATCCTAAGGCATCTTCACCCCCTTCCTGTTCACCCCATTATTTGGCATACAAGCCATTGCCCATGTTTCAATTGCAAGGCTATCATCTTTTAAAAAATCAGATGTCTCCATAGCAGTCCTCCTAAAGAAACGTTTGTAACCCCTGCACATTAAATAAAAACTCAACGTAAATGAGACAATTAGAGGCATCATCAACACTTTACCTAAAGGGTTGTTAGAGGCTCACCACATACTGCCTCTATATTTCAGAGTGTAAGGACCGCTTTCTAAAGAGCGATCAAAATGGCTATGAACCTCATGTTTTCCTTTCCCGCTTTGGTCTAAAAGAGTAAGCTCAAAAAGCGCCCTCACATCTGTGCCCTCACTGGTAACGGCTATAAAAACTGAAACATATAAAGAATTATCTTGACATTTTTGCCATCGGATAAAAGTAGATCGCCCATTGAAAACCCGCAGAATCGTAAAGGTTTAGAAAGAAGCGCATCAACTCTGCTTTGTCTTGGAAATCTTGTTGAAATTGCATCTACGGGTCATTTTTTGCGAGAGAAAAATAGGATTAGACATAGACCACGAACTACTGTGTTACAATTCATATAAGATGCATACGTTAATATCAACATCTGAGTAGGATTTCTCCACCTCATCTCCAGCATAATCCTGTCCCAGTTCCTTCTTGATATTTTCACCCAAAACCTGCAGGCACAAAAGTTGTCACTTGACCATCGTGAACCAGGGGCATTTAAAAGCACAGACTCTTGCCGTTGTTGGCAGTTTCACATCAGGCTTTAGAAAAGAATGCCTCTTTCAAATCTAGCTCTGGTATTTTTTTTCAACAAAGACATGGTTTGACGGTTTGAGTAAAGCTCCGATTGCAGAGCGAGAAAATAAGAAATGATTCAAAGCCAGTGGTTTCTTGTAGAGCAAGAACCTTGTAGAGCAAGAACCTCAACATCAACATAGTGCTAGACAGATAATTTTACCTGTTGAGAAAATCGAATCTTGCCATACCCCACCTTAAGACAATAGCCAAGGTTCCAATGCTCCATAGTTACGACCTCCTCTCAAAAATCCAGCCAGATGCACTGACGGATTTGCAAACTGAAGATAATCAGCAACAGGGCTTAGCTCCGGATCTACCTCGAACCCTGATTCCAGAGTTATATCTATGAAGCAAGGGGGGTTCGAGCAAGGGAATGTTTTAGGGATCTGTATAACGGCAAGAGTTCAATGCGAGAAGGAAATTTATGGCAAGGGAGCGTATCTGTCATTAAGTCTGCAGCACCAGAACCTGGAATCTGTAAGCAAAGATCCAATAGCTTAAGCACTCTGTATAAATCGGAAAGAATTAGGAAGGAAGAACATGCTTTCCATGGCTTTACCGTGCTGGTGCGGTTCTTCTGGAGACAGTCTGGATGCTCGAATGTTGATGCTGAGGCCTGACTAGCTGCCGGATGCCGAAGGAAGCCAATAAGTTCCCAACTCATAACCCTAAAATGGGTTATATGTCGAGCAGAATATGATACTACAAGAAAATACAATAATATAATAAAGAAATATATGACATATGGGTCTAAGCCATTGGAATTAGGCATCAAAATTAGTTTAAGCGTATGCGCACTCTAGATATACTAATTAGTATACCTCATCAAATACATCCATGAAATCATATAAAAACCTTAGGAAAAAACGTACAAAAATACAAAAGAAACCCCCTGTTATTTTGCTACATATTAGGTATGTTGTGTTCTTTATTTCGGTCATATAGGTCTTTTTTGTCTCCATGGACAAAAATCCAATTCACTTCTTCTAAGTGGAAATCTCAAATGACCTGCTAAAAGAACCAAAATAATTCTCCTTTTACAAGTTAAAGCACACATACATGGATCAACTAGGGCAAATCAATTAAATAAGCATTGTATCATCCCGATAGTACTTTTTTCATATATCGATAAAATGAGCTACAAAGAAGAGGAATACTGCACCATATAAAATAGTAATTTTGCAAATGAAAAGTTTCAACCTTCAAAAAATAAAAAAAATAAAAAATGGTCGTCGTAGCAATAGGAATTCAAATCAGAGAACATTGTCCCATAAAATGACTTATAGTACCGAAACAATAGGAACATCCGTCATGAGTCAGGATATCCTCCACATATAATGCTTGTGCCTAAAAAAAGAAACATATTATGAGAACATCAAGAAAATCCATCCACAAAGAATCCATGTTCTCATATTGTCAACCCCTAAAATTGTGTCTGTCTTTATACAAGAAATGCGCTTTCTCATAGGCCAAATTTTGGGTCCATAAGCTATCTGATTTTCGTGGACAATAAAATTCAATTTAATTCAATTCTTACTAGCCTGCTACAAGTATCATTCCGAGGACAATCAAAACTCAGACAAAATGTCCCAATACTATCGTCCACAAAAGAAACAACACAAGCAATAAATTTCAGAAAAGGACCAACGAAAAAACAATATCTTCAAAAATGTTGGAAAAAAGAGAATAACTCAGATTGCCTAAAGTGTCCCCAGTACAAAAACATTTTACATGAAGAGATATAGCTCCAAGCCTTCAAACTTAGACAACTGGAAAAGTCATACAAGAATAAATATGATTACTGTTTTCATTAATGTTATTGTCGCTACAAATTTTCCAAACTGAATGCCAACCAATATCCACATGGTACACTCAGTTCTAGATTTGACAACACAAGTTGTTGGCATGAGTCAGTCCTCTACCCCAAATGCCTTGGACAAGGAGATAGGAAGGGGTGGGGCATGCCTACGGTTGAAGAACATGCCTCTAACTTGCTTCTACCTAACATTAAATTCTTGTTGACGAAGCACAAACATCAAGTGGAAAACACAATGTACTTCACATGTTTTGCCAGAGTTGTTCTTATGTTTGTTTTGTATAAAAATATTGGCATTTTAAACTTTTAAGTCATATTTTCTTTCCCTTTTTCTTCTTGACCACAAGGTTCTAATCCAAGAGTTGTTCTTATGTTTAATCTGTACAAAAACATATTGGCATTTTAAACTTTTAAGTCATATTTTCTTTCTCTTTTTCTTTGTGACCACAAGATTCTAATCCAATACCTCGTCACTGCAGTTTATGTCTTCCTATATGACATAAAATTGGAAGGATATCAAGGACACAAAAAACATTAGCATAATTGTTGTGCAGGGATAATTAACCTTTAACTGGCAGCATTGAAAAGATATATCAATATAGAGAGACAAGCAACCAATTGGAACATATGATATTGCAATTGTTTACAAGTCATGCGGTTGAAGCTCTTGGTTTACACTGCAATTTTGCTTTACAGTCGTGCGATCAATATTGAGCACTACATGGCCACAAACTAAATAAAATAGGCAACTCAACTCCAACCTATGGATTGTTCAAGTGGCCAAGAGGCAAATGACCTTGCAAATATGTGGCTAGTTTTAGGCTTGGTGGAGAGAGTATGGGCGTCTATCCCATGTGTAAGGAGGTTAGGTAACAACATAAATATTGAGGACCACATGGACACTAGGTTCAAATGTCAAACTTATGCATATACTAAGACACATACAATAAGAATGTCAAAGGAAATGCGTGATTTTTGGGAAGGCGTGATCTTAGCCACCAAAATGAGCAAGCACGTCGGAGGTTAACGTTCATTGTTTATGAAGTGGATATTCTACCAAGGTTTTCACGTTTTGCAAACGTTATTTAGTTGTTAATAACTCTTTAAAGATGTTGAAGTCTAACAAAGTTTTTTACTTAATTCTACACAAAGGTTCAAGTCTCATTATTTTATCTTAATGGTAAACTATTTCTTTATGGAAGGTTATTTGAGGATTTAAATAAGCATATCTTAATAATTGCTAGCATTTTTGCTAATTCACGATTGAATCATTAGCTCCATGGAGTTGAATTTAGCTCCGTGGTGGAATTGAATTGTGTTAATTTTTCACGAATGAAGCTTCGTGAAGGAATTGAATTGAATTGAATTGAATGCCGAGGAAAACACGAGAGAATCAAGTATGAATGGACTTCCGAGTTCTCGGATGGCAGTCTCATTTAGTGCCAACTGGAGGAGAGATATTTCAACAGTTGCATTCTCGTAAGGTTGTGTGTAGTAATAGAGAAAAAGAAAGATCACAGGAAGCAGCTGCCTGCTAAAGCAAGAGCAAGGAAATCACCATAGCCATAAAGTCAACCGGTGAAATAAGAGGTCAAATGGACGAGGTCAACGGCCATGAAATAATAGTCACTGCTATGTGGCAACCTACGATTTCCGGTGGCCTTGTATGTTTTTTGTCATTTCCAAATAACTGCCATCTCTACGCGTCTGTCACGCGCAGGCCATTTAATGCTCTTCTCCTACTATAAATCCGTCCCCTGCTTCCATCTAGCTCATTCTCCATCTCCAATTCTTCTTTGATCTGCAAAAAAAGTCGCTGATTCTAGTTCCACCATCACGGATTAATCCTTCTCTTCTCTGTAAAAATTCTTTCATTCTGTTTCCATCACCCAGCATCGGTTCCTCGCTATTGTCAGCCGTATCTTTCTTGCAAATCTGTGTTTTTTTATGGGCGGTTACCGACATTCTTCCTCTTCTTCGGCGCAGCGGTTTGATTTTCATGGGTTGTGGGCTGTAAATTTCATCTGGGTTTATCTTAAGCGCATGTTTATGGGTACCAGAAAGATACATTCATGGAGCAGCTTCAACAGACGAAATCTTGGATTTGATTTTGATATTCAAGAAGAAAATGGCCAAGCTATGGTCTGTGATCTAGAGGGAGCTCTGCTCAAATCTGCATGTCCGTTTCCGTACTTCTTTCTCATGGCATTGGAAGCGGGAAGCATTTTTCGCGCTTTTCTTTTATTTCTGTTATATCCTCTGTACTGGTTCTTGCACAAATATGTATGTGAAGCAGCGGCCATGAAGCTCATAATCTTTGTTTCTCTAGCTGGCCTAAAAGAATCTAGCATAGAAGGAGTTGCCCGCGCAGTTTTGCCCAAATTTTACCTCGAAGATCTGCATCCGACATCTTTTAAGGCATTCAAGGCATGCACAAGAAGAATAGTCATCACTTCCTGCCCAAAAATCATGTCCCAGGCATTTCTGATGGATTATCTTGAAGCAGAACAAATCGTTGGCCTAGAGCTTCAATTTTCAAGAACCGGCTATTGCAAAGGGGTCGCAAAAGGCGAAGATCTTTCGAGGCTGAAAGATGTATTCGCAAGCCAGGAGGCAGAAATAGGCATCTTTGCAAAAGATTCAAGCTCCCAGGCTATGGCGTCGGAATCGTGCAAAACATGCTATGCTGTAAGTTCCAAGAATGATGCAGGGAAGGTGCCGAAAGAAGATTACATAAGGCCTCTGATTTTTCACGACGGAAGGCTGGCCATAAGGCCAACTCCGGCGAAAGCGTTGATGATTTTTCTCTGGTTACCAATAGGGTTCATGTTAGCGCTTCTCAGAGTCATGGCAGCTTTGGTCCCAAGCGTCGGATTAGCCATAGCTTTAGAAGCTCTGCTTGGCATAACAATACGCCTGAAAGGGAAACCGCCAGCGCCAGGAAAGCAGGGAGTTCTTTTTGTATGCAACCACAGAACACTTCTTGATCCGGTAATGCTATCTGCGGTGCTAAAAAGAAGAGTTACGGCACTAACCTACAGCATAAGCAGAGTATCAGAAATCCTGGCGCCGATCAAGACAGTAAGGTTAACAAGATGCAGAACGCAAGACGCAAAATCAATGGAAAATCTACTCCGGCAAGGGGATCTAGCAGTGTGTCCAGAGGGGACAACCTGCAGGGAGCCATATCTGTTGAGGTTCAGCTCACTGTTTGCAGAATTAGCAGAGAATATAGTTCCGGTGGCGATGAATGCAAGGGTACAGCTATTCCACGGGACGAGCGCGAGGGGCTGGAAAGCGTTTGATCCATTTTTTTTCGCCATGAATCCATCGCCAGTGTATGAGATCGAGTTCTTGGAGCCCTTGGCGCCGGAGTTGGGCAAAGCCGGAGAAAGGAGCGGGTTCGAGGTCGCAAATCTGATCCAGAAACAACTGGCTGCCAAATTAGGGTTCCAATGCACTGCCCTAACCCGACGTGATAAGTATAGAATGTTGGCTGGTAATGAAGGCATTGTTCGGCAGACCAGCGTCAGGCCCATCAGGCTCATGAGTTGGTAACCTGCCTCTCTTGCCTTGTATTTTTATGTATCATTTATTTGCTCTTGGACCTCGTCCTCTCTATCAATTTTACCCTTGCTTCATTCATTTAGCATGTTCTCTAGCCATTCATTTAGAATGTTCTCTAGCCATTCATACTTTGTATT
Organism: Isoetes taiwanensis; assembly: GCA_021234155.1. Lineage (NCBI taxonomy): Eukaryota > Viridiplantae > Streptophyta > Lycopodiopsida > Isoetales > Isoetaceae > Isoetes > Isoetes taiwanensis. The sequence continues at coordinate 133,913 of JAJEKV010000259.1, forward strand.
CTCTTGTACATTTCATTTCTATTTTTTTTTTCTGTTGTTCCATTGACTACAATTTGCTTTGCATTTGGTATCCTTGTTGTTCCTTGCAATATCTGCATTGCATTTGGTCATGAAATCTATCTTCATCCCTTACCATGCATTTCATTCTCTACGTCAAAATATCACATCTGTATAAAGCTAGATTTCGCTTTTCTGCATTGCCTTGTGCAAAGCAAGATATCACATTCACATAAAACTAGACTTTTGGATTTGGATTCATTTATTGATCACAATCGGCTTGAATGCCTTATACTAGAAGCTCCTCCATTCTTTACAAGTGATTGATCCCTATAGCAAATCCAACATTGATCAACCATGGAACAACCTACCTCCCCATGGCATATAAAGTTGGAACTTTTGTATGGGGGGATGGAAGTTGGGAAGCTAATTCTAGGGGGTCTTGCGCCGGGGGGACCCGGGAGCGGGTCCTGGAATCAGCGGCCCAGCTCCATACCCCCACAACATGGCGGGGTTTGGCAACTGATTACCGATTGATGACCTGCTGAGCGGAATTGGAGCGCAGTTTTCCATTCCACAGACAGAATGAGCTCCCCAATTGCCATGTTGTATAGGAGAATGGCTTTTGCGATGCCATTTTAGCACATAAGAAGAGGAAGAGGCTCGCGATTGCGGCAGCCTCTCGCTATGCTGGAATGGCAGAACAAAGGCCATTCCTCAAGAAGTTGGCGAGGCCATTTGGCCGCAAATCCGGTAGATTTTGGAGGTTTTTGGCAAATGACTACCCAAATAGAAGCTAGGAAGACCTTTTGGGCACAGATTCGATGGATTTTGCAGGTTTTTGGCAAGCTCCAACAAACCCATCAAGCATAGGCCTGATGACTTCCAAGTGAGGAGAAGCTTTGATCATATGCAATGGGGCTTTCGACAAGTTTTCTAAACCTGTAGACCTTCGTGTAAATCAGGTCTTTTAATGCTGTTAGCTTCAGGGCATGATCTATGGCTGCACTTTTCAGGCTTGAATTGGTCTAGAGTTGCAGAAAGAGCAAGAGGTTTTGGATCCTGAAAGAGGAAAATAGAGCATTTCTATCTAGAATAAAAGCATTCTGTTGGAGCGCAGAAGGATGGCAGAAGCAAAACTGTAAGAGCAGATAAGGTTTGCCAAGCATCCTACTTACCTCCTAAACTGGTTCTATACCTCTATTCTATCTATTCTTACTTGCTAAGTAGGATCGGTGGGCCACTTTCCATTCAACAATGTAGGAAGGATGCTACGTGGCGCAACCAAATATATGCCAGGAGAAAAGGTCGACCAACTTCTATTTTGTCTCCACTTTAAGCTCCAAGACTTTGGTAGATAATTATGGTCTAATGTTCTCTTTACGTAGACAGTAATAAGTTTGTAGCGCTCCTTCTGGTCCCATAGGTCGATTGATCTCAGTGGACGATAAAAAACATTCTTTTTTTTACTTTCTTTCTTTACGCGATATGACCTTTATGCTTCAACAATATGTATTCTATTATCTTGCAAAATAGTAGTTTGCCATGGACGTAACAACAAAATCGCATTAAGTTAGTAATTTGTTTGTTGCATTGCCAATGCATGCAGCGTGAAATCGAGTTCTTGAAGCCATTAGTGCTAGAGTTGGGAAGGGCTGGAGAAGGGAGCGGGGTTTGAAGCTGCAAATTCGATGTGGTAAAGGGAGTCGTATACGAATCCAATATATGAAGTTGCAAATTCGATTCAGAAACAATTGGCTGCCAAATTAGGATTTCTGCACTAGCCTAACCCGACATGATAATGAAGCGTTGGGTGGTAATGAAGGCATTGTTCATCAGACCAACATCAGACTTATGAATTGGTAAACTACCTTGCCTTGTATGTATCATTTATTTGTTTGGACCATTTCTTTCACTTGGTTCTCACAATAAATATGACCCATCCAGCTTATACGTTTCATTCATTTAACATGTTCTCCGTCTCTTGATACTTTTGTAGTCAAATTTGCATTGAATTTGTGTTTTGAGTCATCAAATCTTCTTTTCTTATTGTTCCATGCAGGACAATGTGCTTGGTCAAGAAATCTATCCATGTGTTCCATGCAATATGTGCATTGCATGCATGTGCATTGCATCTAGTCAGTAAATCCATCTTCATGTTGTTGTATTGCATTGCGTAAGCCAAGATATCACATCGATATAAAGCTAGATTTTGTTTTTTTGCATTGGGTTGTGCATGTCATGATATTGCCTTTATATAAAGCTACACTTTTGGACATGAGTCATTCATTCGTCACACTTGTCTCTAGTACCTTATACGAGGAGCTATAAGGGATTGTATATTACATGCAGTAAATTTTATGTATATTAATTCTAGAATTGGGCTCGCGTGAAAAGCTTCCATAGATAGGTTTCTCATTCATCTCAGGAGATTTTTGTGACGTTCCAGCACAGTATACGGTCCCAGGACGTATACTGTACTGCACCGTCACGCGTACACGCCGTCCCAATCGACGTGTACGCCGATGTGTACCCAAGCAAGGGCGCCCTAGGGGGCAACTTGCAATGGTGCGCACACTTAGCAATGTGCGCACTTTTAGACCTTTAACCCATTAAAGGTAGACCAAGGGTCATGGAAACCCTAAACCTAACTGATAGCCTACATAAGGCAAACTTTCCCTTTTCGCCCACAGACCTTCCGAGCTCCGATTCGCGCGCCTGAGGAGTCAATTCTAACTCCCACGATCTGTCCGTGTGCCCCAGCTTGTCAGATCATCCTCCCGACCGCATTTCGAAGCAGAACAGAGACATGGACACCTTTGGATCGAGAGGAGTGAACCAGGGATCAGGTATTTGGTCGATCAAATAACATAAACCTTACTCCAGCCTTCGAATCAGTAGGTTTAGCCTATTAGATCACCCCTAGCAGCCAAGTAGATCCCGAGATTGACCTAACTAAAGAACCTAACTCTATGAGATAGATTAGTTCTTTATTATTTATTATGTTGATATGATGGACGGATGGATTCTGTGAACTCATTGTATGGGGAAGGGGGGTAGAGACTTAAAGCTTAGTAGATGACGCTCCTAGTTAGTCCCTCTTAGTGCATTACTAGATTTCGGCCTGTGTACAAGAACCCCACCTGGTTGTGGGTGAAGGGGCCAGACTGGCTTAATGGCTAAGCCTTAGACTTAGAACCAAGACCCTTAAGCTAGATAGAGACAGCATCTTGATAGACACCAGGACTCCGATCGACATGATGCGCACCAAACAGACCGCTCGACTTTCTCGACAAGGCGAAACAGCCAGAGGCCAAGGAGGCCGAAGGAAACAAGAAGAAGAGAGGGCAGAACGAGAGCGGGAGGCCAAGGCTCAAGAAGCAGCAGAGCAGAAGCTGGTCCAACATTTTGAAGACTCAACAGCCTGCACTGTTCATGCGAAGCGAGTAACCCTCATGAGGAAGGACATGCAATTAGCTAGTTTAATTAAGGGAGATCCCCAGTAGATATGTTGTAAATAATCAATAATTTTGTTAATACATGATAATTTTGAGTGGTTTATGTGTCAAATCTTGCTTAATTAGGACGAGTTAGCAAGTAGTAGTTTTTATTTTAGTAAAATAGGATATTCTCAGACCAAAAAGTGTGATGTCTCACAGCTCGCGCCTTGTCAAGAAACTAAAGTTTAGTTTTTGAACGAGGCGCAACCTGTGAGACCTTCATACCTAGACCGTGTCCAAACTAGACCAAAACACCTCCAAATTGACCAAGTAAGGGGTCCATTACGCCTAACTTCGAGGAGACTAGCATGAATTGACCCTTAGATCACCCAAATTGGACAAGTTTAACCCAATTTACAGCCAATGTCTCACAGCTCGCGCCTGATCAAAGAACTAAACTTTAGTTTTTGAGCAGGGCGCAACCTGTGAGACCTCCAAACTTTGAACCTCCATAACTTGAGCTACAGAGCTCAAATCGCCTGAAATTTGTTGCAATAGGACCGTTAGACAGCCTAGAATCCATTTATGACCTCAAATTAGGCTAGAAATGTCAAACCCTAGCTCAAAATGACCAAAATTGCTCAAACCCTTGAATTGTTTTTCCAAACTGTAGTTTGTTTGTAGATAGAAGCATACCCCATTAGTAGCTCTTCATAAAGTATTGCTCTCGGCTCGAAGCTGATGCCTTACTCCTAGATAGAAGTGCCCAAGAACACCCTTTTGTTATAGTCATCTAGACCTCAGCATAGCAACCCAAGTCCAACTGTTAGTACATCACCTCTGCTCATGCCAAAGGCATAAACCTTGACCTAATTCTGTGTCCTTCTAATAGAATTTGACTTATATAGCCGCCACATTGACACTCCCTATTGTCAGGGTACCTAGAAAGGAGCTAGAGTCTAGAGCTGCCCAAGCCGCTCCATGTGTAGAGATGGGACCCCTCCCTCAAACCAACTTTGCTAGGACCTTAGAGTATGCCTCAAACATCATGGAGGTCTTGCAAAACAACCCTCATGTCATGCCATACCACATGTCCTAATGTCCATAGACTTGTATATCATAGATACGTCTTGATAATCTTTGCTCAAGCCATCTTGTTTGCATATAGAGCCCAAAATGTTGTAGGAGAGCCCTTCAAGTAGACCTTAGACTCTAGGATATACGAGCGTTGCTTTCGAAGTACAGGGCCAGAGCCACAGAAGAGCTAGAGGCGCAACTTCTTGAAGACATCAAGGTCCCAGCCGATGTATGCATTGCATGATAAGGAGAGGAGACAGGAAAGGCGCACCAAGAGAGAGGGAAGCACAACGACAAACACCTCAACCGACAAACGAGTAGAACAGGACACCACCGGCCTATCATCAATCTTCATCAAATGGGAAGAATAATTGGTAACCAACGGCATCAAGAATTTTCTAGATGTCAACCTCCCGGCTACCACGTCCACGAGGTCACATCAGGAAGAGGATCTCGACGCCTTCACCAACTCGACGCCCATGAGTTTCAAATGGAAGAACGCAAGGCAGCAAAACATAGGTGCAGGAAGACGTTAGACATCGATGCCGCGTTAGCATCACGAGCTAGGGCCAGAGGGCATAATCTTCCGTCGAGGAGAGAAGTCATGGCGACACAGGAGTGTATAGAAACCAGAGAGAAGACCACCACGACCTTGCAGCCCAGCAGCTCAAGCGAATGTCAGGCAACGCCAACAAAAGGAGCGACCAAGCTAGGCAACCACAAGCACCTAAGGCTGACCAGGACGAGCTTCCAGCTCCCTTGCACGAGCAGGAGAACTTTCATCGGTTCCAAAAAGTAGGAGACCATGAGGGGGAGGAGACGCATACCACGGAAGGAACATCTCCGACTTGAAGGCCTATATCAGCATTAGGGGCAAGATCAAGGAGGAGAATATTCCGCTCGAACAAGAATTCCGGACCCAGAAACACCTAGAAACCAAAGGAAGGACAGCTTTACTACGTCAGCCAAGGAGTGCGAGACTCGAATGGATAGGACCCAAAGGATGGAGGAGACGACCTAGCCAGCAGGTACAAATCACGCAAAGGTGACCAGAAGGAGCTATGGTAGGTGCAATGGAGATGATCACACTTCTAGGCACGGGAGCGGCACTTCAGAATGAAGCAAAGCCCAAGCAACATGAGTCGACTTTCGGAAATTCAACCCAAGGAGGAATCACAATGCACGCCACCGACCACGATCTCGAGCTTCAAGACATTCAAGAATGCCCAACCCGCAACAGCCTAGGTGATCCTACTCAAGCGATCAACGGCACGCGACAACGGCAACCTTGCAACGACACACGCGCATGTAGGGACGTTGAGCGGTCACCGCATTCCTCACGGCGAATATACACATTAAGGAGGAGCATCTTTCTCAAGGGATCACATCGACGAACACTCTTTCATGAATCGGCGTGTGGACGAGCTCGGATCAGACATGAACCTCAACAATAGAAGGAGGAATGACCCGACATCAACGAGCCAACTAAGAAGGCAACATCTCGACGACCATAATTCCACCTTGTGGTAATATAGGGTGATGCGCTATGACATGTGTATTAGATGGAGATGCACTTACGAAAGGCACCACGACGAGGAGATATGCCTTCAACAACTAGGTGATGGCTTCGTCAGGTACTCCTACCAGTAATTAGAAGAGAAGAAGCCGATCATATCTCCGACATGTGGCACGTCAAACGCCCAAGGTAGAAGCATTCGACACCTTAACGACAAGGATAGCAACTGAAGCACCTTCGGCAAAAAGAGAGTTCAAGATAATAGCCAGGCTATTCAACGACAGGAGTGTATTTAAGGCAGGTACTCCTTCAACTCAAGGGTCAAGCTGCGCAGATATAAGGATCCATCATCCCGACAATATAACCAGCAGGGAGGAGAGCCATGATGCCTTACTTGCCAGAGAGGCCGACATGCATAGAGGGACAAAGGCCAGGAACTGAAAGCTGGAGAAGTGCTAGCAACCGACTTCTTCCACGAGCTCCCTAGAGGCAACAAGAGGATCAAAACTGACGAGCACAATCTAAGCCACCGGAAGGTACCTCAAGACAGGAAGACAGCATAGCACAGTGGAACGTGACAACGTCCAAGCCATGTGATCGAGGGATCAAACAAGGAAGTTTGGAAACTTCGATGGAGAAGCAACTAAGCGGTAGGCGAAGCCGATGACTTGCACGCGGATTTGCATGCAACTTGGTGAACCCAAGGATGGACGATTCAAAGAACAACTGCAGAAGAGCACAACTCCAGAGGAGTATAGCCAAAGGAATCACGCACAGCCTCAAGAGACGCCTTCAAATAGCTTCAAGTATCATGAAGGGGGGAACAGTTACCGCCGAGAACGGGATCGAAAGTAGGCCAAAATGTCGAAGCATCAAGCGACCACCACACCTTTAGTTAGAATGTGATGCAAAGCGTGTTGTGCCATAGCCGACAAACATCGGAGGGCCCAAGTACATCAACAAGTTACCCCGGAGTACGAGCTGACGTACAAATAGGAGGATATGGATCGTCAACACCATTGCACCGGGAGGAACACCGATGACATTGCCAAGGAGTAGGTGTGCAACTCGGAGGGAGGCACAAGGGGGACCTAATAGCTCTAGTAGTAATTGTAATTATGTAAGTTATATGCTTTGCATATATAGTTCCCTTGTTATTCCCCCCCATAGCGTAACAGATCAAAGGAAGAGATGTCAGGCAATTTGCAGGGGTGAAGCAATCAACATCCTCAACACTCTTTGGGCAACAAGAGGACTCGATGTATGAGACGTCGATGGAGTCGAAGAAACAATATCGGATACAGAGTCGTCCTTTAGCCGCCAAGACAAAGAGTTCAAGATGAAAAACCTTTTTTTTCAACGGCGCCACCTTCAGGCTTTTGAAAAGAGGCATGGAAGATTTCAAGTGATCAACTACACCAGCAAGCCACCAGCAATGAGAGGCTTCTAACGAACAAAGTCAACCTCTACATCAAAGAGGATCCACCGTCAAGGAGACTGAAGTATCGAGCGACTCGGAAGAACGTTACCTTGCTATTTCAAGCAGGCAATGAGTGGATGAGCTTCTAGCAAGCTCAAGCATCTAAGGCCATGGGGCCTAGTAGGTTAAATGTAGGGATGGTAACATCCATATTGGGATTAGAAGGCATTGTTAGACATTCTCGCCGAAAGGATTGCCCCAATATTGAGCTAAGCGTCAAATATTGGGAAGGAAACGCATAGGAGTAACTAAAATTATACACGATTGTTAACAGACATCCAACATATTGAAACCACTTGGTGAGATTGATCACCTCGCTAAGAAGGAATCATTACTAGGATAATTGTGACCATGTATAAATCTAGTACCTCCAAAAGAATAATCCAACCGAAAGAAAAGAAGTAATCTAACAAGTCCGCCAACTTGTTACTTACGACATCAATTCGATTGGTAGGAATATTCCAAGAACTTAAATAACTAAGAAAGGGGAATCTCTAGAATATAAAAGAATAGTACATGTAAGATACATCTAAAATAACAATTATAGTAATCAAATAGTCTTTTTGAGACAAAAGGAATTGTCATGATGACAAAACCTTGTGGTTTAGAATCGTTCTAACTAAGTAGGTAACCCATAACTATATTGAAATAAATGATAACATAATATGTGCATCCATCTTAGATGATTATATATGTCAGCTAAGGCTCGTAAATTAATGCGCTAAGTAAGAAGCGTATAACCTCTTAAGGGGAGGGAATAGATATGACGTTGTGTACAACGTCATTAAAAAGGAGTGAGGACCATTTTCTTTTCGAAGAAAGTGGGAGGGCTCAATCTTATGATTGAACGCACTTGCATCAAATTGACCAGAATCTGGTAGAATAGAGTTCACTCCGGCAATGGCCGAAGAGAATAGAGCGTAAGCTAGATAGATACCTTAGTGCTCAGGTGGCCTTCAACGTGCGAGACCGACGTAGTAGCTAACTACACCAAGGAATGGAGCAAAACTATGGGAGCAACGCAACGACCAAGTCATCTCCAAATTACTCGACGCCGGCTCAATGGGTGGATGCATTCTAGCCTTAGGTAAGGCGTGTGCATGCATTATAAGCTTTAATGCGTCTTATAAATAAGAATATAGATCCTAATAACTGGATAGAAATTGTTGTACGTATATGTACCATAGGGAAATAAGTAAATAACAACGATAATGTGAGGTAGCATATTAATTAATCCTTCGCAAGGATGCAATTCCTTCCAAGGATAGCTATATGACCTCGGGTCCTTATAAAAATAAATAGAAAATAGAATTCAGATATACTTAAGTGCATCTTAGGGATATACTTCCAAGGGTAATGCAGGACCCAAGGAAGAGAATAAGAAGCACATCTAATCCTTGTGTATGATAATTAAAACCTTGTCTATGTAACAATAGGTCTAAATCAGGGTTATTATTTAAATAATCGCGATCTAAAAGTCGTTTAATATTGCAAAGCTTAGAGTAAATATAATTGTACTATCGGAAGTAATGTATCCGATACTATGATAATGTTAATTCATAAATATTACCTTAGGGTAATTATGTAAATGGGTGAAAGCATGCTAGGGTGTACCATCTAAAGTACTTTTTAGGGAGTGCGAAACTACCCAGAAAAGTACCCAACACTAGGTACTGGGAACTTACATAAATGCCACAATAAAAAATAAGTTTGAGAGTTAATTCGTTTATTTTAGTCTCTAATAGTATTGTTATCCTTTAATACTATAGGTTGGCATGTTATTGACCTTCAATTCAAATATTTTCAATTGATTTTAATGGAAAGAAAAAACAGAAAGTACTAGTTTTAAAAGTACCCAGTGTAGGCACTTTTGAGGGTTCCAAAAGTGGTACACCGTAGCATGCTTTTACCCAAATCACATGCATTAAAGGGGCCAGCAAAAATCGGCTCAGGCATGTCGATTTGTGTAGATTTATAGCTTGCCTAGTTAACTATAATCTACGCATGCAACCTATGAGGTAAGGGTTGCATGCGTTGTTATCGATGATGAGATTACTACGGTGATCTCTAGGGCGTGGTGTAATGTCAATGTAGGCATGACCGCGTTTCCGCTTGGATGAGTGGAAGGTAGATTAGAAAGTCTACTTCTGTTCCACGGAAGTAGACGACCTCGAGAGAAAGGAGGTCATTCAGGAATGCATTGATAGGAAAAGCACCTCTAGCCCCATATATGCTTTGATAGGAGGAATCTGGCCTTCACGCCCATATACGGGAAGGACCTATCCTCCACGCTGGGCAACTAGGGTGTAGGCATGAGCGGCATATAGGCATATAGGCGCTGTCTCCACGGCCATAATGGAAGATTCACCCTCTTCCTACGCCGGGAGATCAGCCATGCATCCAAGTAGATAGGTGGGGTGGTCACCATATAACCAAAATTTTATTAATAATTAAAATGGTAATAATGTAGGTCGACCTGCAGGCCGATAGAGCACTCCGGAGGGCAAGGAGGTCGAGCTACGAAGACTTGCAACACAAATTTCGTTATAATGTGTTGCAAGGGATGAAGAGTACCTTAAAAGTGTAAATTTTGTATGAAATTGATAAACTTTGATAAACTTAAATGTTGTATTAAGTAAGGTTAATAATTACCTTGCGTGGATTAAGTTATGAGGTGATAAGTTAATTGGGTAATGAAATAGTACAGTAATGTCTTAAACATTACCTTAGAGTAATTCTGATAATTAAGATAGTAAGTATGTAATTATAGATATTGTAAAATTAATACAGGATTTTAAGGTGCGAAGACTTGCAACACAAATTTTGTTGGAATGTGTTGCAAGGAATGAAGAGTACCTTAAATAATAATTGTATATGAAAGTGTTAAATTGTGATAAACTAAATGTTGTGATAACGGAAACTAATAAGTACCTTGTTTTAATAGAAGTTACGAATTGACAAGTTATTTGGTAATGTAATGGCGTAATAATGAATTAAAAATATTACCTTAAGGTAATCTTAATAAATGTGTAAGTATTCTAGTAGTATATCGTATGCATCAGGTTGATTGCAAGTTAGGAAGATTCCAAGGTGGGGAGACCCACGATGCTGCGGACAGCATCATTTCAAGGTGGGGAGAATGTGACGTTCCAGCACAGTATACGGTCCCAGGACGTATACTGTACTGCACCGTCACGCGTACACGCCGTCCCAATCGACGTGTACGCCGACGTGTACCCAAGCAAGGGCGCCCTAGGGGGCAACTTGCAATGGTGCGCACACTTAGCAATGTGCGCACTTTTAGACCTTTAACCCATTAAAGGTAGACCAAGGGTCATGGAAACCCTAAACCTAACTGATAGCCTACATAAGGCACCAAACCCTAACTTTCCCTTTTCGCCCACAGACCTTCCGAGCTCCGATTCGCGCGCCTGAGGAGTCAATTCTAACTCCCACGATTTGTCCTGCGCCCCAGCTTGTCAGATCGTCCTCCCGACCGCATTTCGAAGCAGAACAGAGACATGGACACCTTTGGATCGAGAGGAGTGAACCAGGGATCAGGTATTTGGTCGATCAAATAGCATAAACCTTACTCCAGCCTTCGAATCAGTAGGTTTAGCCTATTAGATCACCCCTAGCAGCCAAGTAGATCCCGAGATTGACCTAACTAAAGAACCTAACTCTATGAGATAGATTAGTTCTTTATTATTTATTATGTTGATATGATGGACGGATGGATTCTGTGAACTCATTGTATGGGGAAGGGGGGTAGAGACTTAAAGCTTAGTAGATGATGCTCCTAGTTAGTCCCTCTTAGTGCATTACTAGATTTCGGCCTGTGTACAAGAACCCCACACAGTTTGTGGGTGAAGGGGCCGGACCGGCTTAGAATGAGGTTCGTGTTGACCCTTGACCCGATCCCTCCGGGTGTGTAAGGCCTACGGGGGATCAGAGTGACTAGGTCTAATGGCTTGCCACTGAGTGTGGGTAAGGCATGGGCTCGACACCCGTGGGGTGGAGTTCACCTTCCAGTGGGTTTAGTCGAATAAGGGCAGTGGCCCTCTAGTCACCTTGGGTCAACATGTAGATCTACGGAGGGAGTGATCCCTACCGCCCCATCGGGACCGGGAGATGTAACCCAGGGAATAGCCCCTTTGGCTATGCACGGTGGCTACTGATCAGTCCCAACACTTTTCAACCTACTCTGCAAAGTGTGCACAGGAGGGGCAGATGGAGTGGACAACCCAATGCCATGTTCTTGTGCCAGCCCAATCCATTGTCATGATTCCGTCTGCAATGAACTCTGGAGGCCCAAGCTTGTCAGTCTATCCCTGTGTCTGAGCCTTGGGTAGGAACTTCCTTTGTATTGTGCTGATCTTTGTCTATGCAGATATGTGGTGAGCCATCCTTCGAGATGGTCATGATGTGCTTTGATGTATATGTACTTACATATGTTTACGCTTCCACAGCTAGGTAGGCCCTGAGGGAGACAGGGTAAATGACACCTTCATTCTTCCCACTGGATTGCAGTGATGTGTGGAGGGCTTTGTATCAGCGTGGAGATGGTATAGGGGATGAACTCCTGTTTGTATACGATGAGTGCACCGTATACGAGTAGGGGACGTCACAATTTTCTACAATAGTGGATAGTGGGTAGCCGCACACTGGCAAACTACCCACAAAAATAAAAATATAGGGAATATCCAATTATACAACTTGGATCCCAAAATATACAATGCTAATAGATGTTGGTTTATGTACCTGCCTAAAGCTTATTATCAAGATTAAAAAACTCGCCCTTTTGGGTTTTCGAGAAAAAGCCCAAGTGATAAGCCCTTGAAGAAGGGCTTGGACAAACGTAAGGTTGAGTAATTGCTCTAAAAAAACCCACGAATGAAGAAGTCGAAGCCCCTTGCCATCCCGTACCTGCACCAACGCTAGAACATAACATGAAAAAACAAATCTCCTAAATTGGAGGGGTTGATCAAGCGTGCCACTGTTAGAGAGTACATGCTCTTATATACAATAATGAAGGGCTAATAGGCAAAGACCCTTTTAGCTCCATGAGCTATCAATAGACAATGAACTATCAATGGACAAAAGCTAAGATTGTATGGATGTATTATAAATACATTCCAACATCCCCCCTACAATCTTTGTCTCTTTGTAAAACAAAATAAATAGCATGTACCTTCGAGGGTGAGATCAAATGCACAAATGCTGCAAGATGTGTCCCCCTGCAGTTGATCTCTAGCTCGAGTAAAAAAAACCTTTTGTGGGAAACAAAAGGAAAAAAATCGAGCTCCTTCCAAGTATGAGTATACTCATAGGGGAGCTAGTGTAACTCCCAAAGCAATTCTATGTTCAGATAATGGCTTCTCAGGAAGTGCTTTTGTAAACATATCAGCACGCATTAAATATGAAGGACAATATTTAATCTTAACAGTGCCCTTTTTAACTTCTGCGTGAACATAATGATTATGTATCTCTATGTGCTTAGATTTGGAATTCAACACTTAATCTTTCGAAAGCGAATTAGCATCCTGATTATCACAAAACAAAATTGTTCTTTCAGATGGTGGAAATCCAAAATCTGCAAGGAGTCATCGCAACCAAACTAACTCCCGACAAGCAAAGGAAGCAGCCACATATTCAGCTTCTTGCAATACAATTTTGTTTCTTACATGCCCATGATACTAAAGATGACCCAATGCTAAAGCAATTCCCACTTTTAGATCGCACTAGATGATCAGAACTTGCCCAATTTGCATCTGTATAATCCGTTAAGGACATAATTCCTTGTTCACTGTCTTGCTTACAATATACAAGTCCATAGTTGGCTGTGCCTTTCAAATATCTCAAAACACGTTTCGCAACAATCCAATGTTCTTTACTAGGAGAAGACATAAATTGATCCAAAAGATCAGCTGCAAATGGAATATTTGGGCGAGAAGCATGTGCAAAGTATTGAAGAGCTCCAACCAAACTGGTGTAAGGAATATCTTTCATAGCATCATGCTCTTGATCTGTTTGGGGACAATGCAACTTAGACAAATGCAAAGTTTTTGGACTAACAACCATAGGCGATGCTATAACTTTGCACTGGGACAAACCAAACTTGTCCACTGCCTCTAGTATAGCATTTGTGTGGCTCAAATGCATCCATCCTTTTGAACGATCATGTTGAATGTTGAAGCCAAGACAAGAACGGATATTTCCAAGATCAGTCATCCCAAATGTTGATACTAACTGCTTCTTGACAGATTAGAAGATCCATATCATTACAAACGAGAATATTATCATCAACATAGAGTGCAATGAAAATGAATGACTTGCCATGATGCCTATTATAAAGATTAGGATCTGCATAAGATGATCGAAAACCAATGGAACAAAGAAAAGCATCCATTTTCTCATACCATTTCCTTGAAGCTTGTTTTAACCCATAAAGGGAACGATTCAACTTACAAACCATTTGCTCCTTTCCTAGAAGTGCAAAACCTTGGGCTGGTCCATGTAAATCTCTTCTGTGATATCTCCATTAAGAAAAACAGTCTTTACATCAATCTGATGAACTTCCATGTCAAATTGCACTGCAAATGCTAACAATGCACGAACAGTGGTCAAACGCACAAATGGAGAAAAGATTTCTTCATAATCAACACCTTCAATTTGTGAGTACCCTTTGGCTACCAATCGAGCTTTAAACTTATCAAAAGTTCCATCAACCAACATTTTACCCCCCCCCTTTTTTTTGAAAGATCAAGTTAACTAATATTAATCCAGAATAAATACAAGACGAGCGATACTAGGGTACTCCTGCCCACACTAGAGCGAGAACCCACATGGCATGTATACCTACCTACGACTCATGACACAAACCTGCCAATACTGTCTACAATGAGAAGGGTCCTTTCCCAGACCGCTGCCTCGACTCGAACTGCTCTTTCCGAGGGGACGCCAGGTAAGAAAGATATAGTTTGTACCTCAACTGTGGGATCAAAACCACAGGCTGCACCTCCGCATTCCTGAACACCTTCATACGACGTCGCTTCCAAATGAGCCACAGCAACCAGGCTTTACACAAATGGAAGGCCAGACTCTGAAGCTGGGACCACCTGCTAGGGTACACCACCAAAAGAACCTCTTGACTACGGAGCGAGGTGTGGAAGAGGCGTTGGACCCACTGCCATGCCGGCTGGATGTCTGGGCAAAGAAACATATAGTGCTCCAGGGTCTCCACACCGGCACCACACATTGGACACAGGGCGCTGATCAGCGGATTGATCCTGTGAACCCACTTGTTCACCCTCAGTGATCGGTGCACTATCTGCCACAGCAATACCCGAATCTTGGGGGGCGAGATTAGGTTCCATACCCATCTCCAGATGTTGCTCCAGTTATCTCCCGGCACCTGGAGACTCCAGCCGTCCGCAGGAGGCAGCTCATCCTGAATTGCCAAAAGCTCATAACAGGACTTTACGAAATTTGAGGGATCCACTTTCGGGTGACACCTCCATATACGCCCTGACGCCTGCGGGGAATTCAGTGGGAGAGCATTAGCCACTCGCACCCAGATAGCACAATCCCGTTCCTGGAGTCGAGACCTGTGGCAAAAAAGCTGCCAGGGTGCCAGCTGCCCGTCGACATACCACTCCCCCACCGTCAAGACCCCACGCTACGCCCACCTGCGCTGAACTCGGGGATCGACGGATGCTATCAGTACCACAGGTGATGTACCTGGTCCGAGCGGGATCCACCATGGTGATGCCTCCAACTGAATACACCTGGCGGCTCAATCGCAAACAGCGGGCGGACCTGCTCCCAGGCTCGCAGAAGGAGAGGCATGAGCGTATGGCCTGATATCCGCGAATAACGCCCACGGGAGCCGCGCAGGCACGGATGGCTTGCGGAAAACTATCAAGTGAGACAACGACTGATGAAGCAAGACCATGGCCAGGGAGTCAAGCGCATTCTCAAGAATCGCAAAGACGAACTTGGACAAGAGGACCTTGCCATGCAGTGAGAGGTCCAAGAAGCCGAGTCCACCCGCTCGCACAGGCCACCTTGACGACCGCCCCTTCCTCATTGCCTCCCCATACAATGTTACGGACCATGGAGGAGATTTCCCTAACCTTACTTTCTGGCGCCAGGATGATAGATGCCATATAAATGTGAGTTGAGCATAGGACAGACTTCGTCACTGTGACCCTGCCAGCCATGGAAAGTTTCCCCCCCTTCCACCAATTAAGGTGTCGGCGCAATCCCACCAGAATATCCTCCCACACACCTGTCGCCGAGATGTCGATGCCGAATGGGATACCCAAAAGCCTAGAACATATGCCCTGTGGCTGTGTTCGCCAAGGAAATTGGGACACGACCACGGGCATGGGATCTGTTGCCGGCCATAAAGCCGAGCACTTCGTCCAATTCATGAGGCAGCCAGAAGCAAGAGAGAATGTGTCCAACAGCTCCTTCGTGTTTAACAGATTCCGTTCGTCAGCCTGTAGGAAGAGGAACGAGTCATCAGCGTACTGACTTCCAATCTGTTGCGACCCGTCTGCCATCCTCCACAACACCCGCCTCTACTGCAGAAGTCAACAACTGCGAGAGGGCCTCTGCCACGATGGTAAATAGGAAGGGCGCCAAAGGGCACCCCTGGCGAACTCCGCGCTCTACACTAAAGATCGGCGATGACTCGCCGTGACACAAGAGGGTGGCTCTGGCGGACGTTAAGAGCTTCATAGCCATTGCCGTAAAGCTCTCACCACATCCAAAGGCTAACATCATCCTTCTCAAAAAATCCCAACGAACACTATCATAGGCCTTTGCGAAGTCCAGTTTCAAGTACACAATCTGCTGACCTATTCTGCGCGCCCAGTGAATGCCCTCGAATGCCGCCGCTACATTGTTAAGAATCTGCCTGCCCGGAATGAAGCCAGACTGCATGGGACTAATAGCCTCCTTCAGGACCACTTGCAGTCTAAGCGAAAGTGCCTTCGCGATAATTTTGTATATTGCCGACAGAAGCGTGATGGGGCGCCAATCAGAAATGACGGTGGGCTCCTTCACCTTCGGTATTAATGAGATGCAGCCAGTATTGAGCCTATAGTCCAGCGCCTCTGCCTGAAGCAGATCTTGATAGGTCTGCAACACTGAATCCCCCATCCAATCCCAATATTCTTGGAAGAATTCGACCGGGATGCCGTTCAGACCAGGGCACTTATGAGGGGCCAAGGCACGGCAAGCCTCCTCAAGCTCCTGCTTTGTAAGCGGGCGCTGCAATGCATGCCTTCTATTCGCCGACATCTTACATGACACCTTGCTGAGCACGATCTCCTCCATCACGTCCGTGTAGGGGTATCTCTTTTCCTGAAAAAATTGAGAGAAATGCCGAAAAGTAGCATGTTTGATGTCCACAGGCGAATGCAGAATACGACCATCAGCCAATGCCAGTGACGACGTTGAGGCCGCATACTTCTTCTGTCGCACAACCCTGAAGAACATTCGAGAATTAGTGTCCCCTTCCCGCAGCCAGGTGATCCCTGCTTTCACTCTTGCCTGAGCAGCCCTCTTGGATTCGTCTGCTGCAATGTGGCGCAATATCTCATTCTCCCGCACCCCATCAGACAGCTGAGACCTAAGGACTTCCAATTCACGATACAATGCCTCTAACACCTCCCTCTTTTGTCGTACTCTCCGACTTCCCCACGACTTGGCGAATGCCTTGACCTCAGCCAGGGCCTTCACCATTCCTGCCATCCCAAAGTTATCCCGAAAGGTACGAAACCAAATCTGCTGGTATCCCCAAGAGAAATCAGCATCCTTTAGGTAGGCAGTATTTAACTTGAACACTGTGCGCCCCGGCCTGACTGCACCCGATCCCTGGGAGATTAACTGAGGAAAATGGTCAGAGACTGCGGTTGACAGAATGTTTTTCCGCTTGAGCTGAGGTGCCCAGTCCGATGCTAGGGTATTAGCATAGCATCTGTCGTGTCGGGCATACGCCCGATCGGCCCCCATCCACTGATTACACCAAGTAAATGTAGAGTCGCCTGCCGCCTCCGTCAAGTGCAAGGAGTCCAACAACATCACCCACTGTTGCCGCTCAAAACCCTGCACCACTTCTGCTGCTCTGCCACACCTGTCATGAATGGACTCGACCATGTTGAAATCGCCCAACACCAGCCAAGCCACACCAGCCCCCAAGGATGCGACCTTGTGCCTTAACGACGCCCACAATGCTCCTCTCTGCCGTGCACTATTGTGAGCATAAACATTCACAATCCCCCACTCGTGCGGTCCCTCTCGCCACTTGACGATGACCCACCTGCCCCAACGGTCAGCCAAGGTAAAAGTCACCTGCACATGCATCTTTCATGCAACAGCAGTCCCACCTTTAGAGGCCCCGGAGCTGGCTACTGCCGCAGCGTATTGCGGCCCAAACATATCCAACAGTGCCCGAGCGTCCCCCCTATGACACTTATGTTTCTGAAGGCACAAGATATCTGGGTCCAGCTTGCGAACGGCCAACTCCACTCTCGTTCTCTTAGCGCGTGACGAGCGCACCCCCCGAACGTTCCAGCTCAAAATCTTCTTGTCCATATCCACTACTGAGAAGAGGGATTCTTACTATGCTTCTTCTTCCGCCCCCGTCTTGCTTCTTCTTCCGCCCCCGTCTTGCCGGTGAAGCAGGCCCCTGATCTGAGTCATATGGAACCAGAGCGAGCGGGTTATCTGTGAGTGCGACCTCAACATCCAAATCCACCTCGTCCACCCAAGAGCGTACCCGAGCCACCTTATCAAGTTCCATCCCCTCCGAGGAGGCGTGGGTGGACACTGCATCAGAGTCCGATGGCTGCATCCGCCGCTCATGCGACTGTCTAGAGCCCACCTGTAGGGACTGCCGCTGCTCCGCCCGTTCCTGAAGCCGTTGGATGTGAAGCAACTTCTGGGCCACCATCTGTAGAGATACCGTTGAGTCCATGCCACCCTGCCCCACTGGAACAGCCGTTGGCCCATTATTCGCAGCAGACCGGAGCGGCCTACCCGGCATGGACCCAACGGCTGCCTGGGTCCTGGCTGAAGGCGTCTCCTCCACCGGCAGAGTTTGGGACGGAGCCTGGACCCCGTTCTGTGGAACCTCCTGCCTTGCCTCCCGTGGAGCCCCTGGCACTGACGGGGGCCTGCACTCTGGAAGCGAACCTGCGAAGACCTGGAGGGCGGGAAATATTTTTATCTTAAAGACCCATTTACACTTGATTGCTCGTCTCCCAAAAGGTAATTCAGTTATAGTCCAAGTACCTTTAGAAAGCAAAGAATCATATTCATCCTCCATTGCAATTTTCCACATCTCATGATTTGGTGAAGAGATAGCTTGCTCATATGTAACAGGATCATGAGAAACATTATCTGGAATGACTTCATCAACAAAATTGTCAAGAGCATCAACGTCAGCAAAGACATCAACATTGGCATGGGATGCTTCTACATTCTCACTTCCGTTAGCAACATGCAAAACTGGAGTATGAGCATCAGGAGTTATACCAGTAAAACCATCATCTGGAAAAACAGTTAGAATACTATCTGAATGATTTGCTGAGTTTGCATCCCCACCCATTGCAGATTCATCAAAGATAGCGCTATGACTAATCGACACCTTACATGTCTCAGGGTCAAAAAACCTGTAAGCCTTTGAATCTGCAGAATATCCAATAAAAATAACCTTTCGACCTCTAGGCTCAAGTTTCTTGCAATCTTTATGAGAAACAAGTACATAAACAATACATCCAAATATTCGCAAATGAGAAACTGATGGTTTTATACCTGTCCAAGCCTCAACATGAGTAATAGATTTTAGTGCAGATGTAGTGAGATAATTTTGAATGTAAACAGCAGTAAGAAGAGCTTCAGCCCAAAACTGCACTGACAAATTTGCATGAATCAACATAGATCTTATGGAATTTAAAACAGTCTTTCCTTCAGAAACACCATTTTGTTGTGGTGTCTCTGGTACAGTAAACTCATGTTGGATCCCATGTTCTGTGCAAAATGCCTGAAAAAATTTGGATTTATACTCACCACCATTGTCAGTGCATAAAATCTTAAGAGGAAGGCCAATGAGTTTCGACAAGTTTGTAAAAAACTTCGAAAATATCAAATACATCTGATTTCTTTTTCAAGAGATAGACAAAACTATACCGTGTGTAATCATCAATGAACAACAGAAAATAAGAAGAACCCCCAAAAGACAAAGGAAAAGGACCACAGACATCAGAATGTACCAACTCAAGAATTTGGGTAGCACGAATAGCAAAGTGTGGAAAGTATTGGCAGTGTTGCTTACCCAGGGCACATGATTTACGAACTCCTAATTTGGCATGACTCTGTAAGTGCAAACCAGTAAACCATATATAGTGGCTAGACATTCCATTTCCAGAAGTCTTTAAAAATTTGAATGTGCAAAACGAGAGTGCCACAGAGTAATGTCAGGGGTACTAGAAGTTGTAATAACATATACAAAATTATTATCTATGGAAAGTTCCCATAAATCATTACGCATGTGTGCTACAGTAAGAAGCTTTCCATTCTGTTTTATCTGCATTGTTCAAGAATGAATGTGACTTTAACACTAGAGTTGTCCCTTGATGGACCATAAATGGTTCATTTGTACAGTTCGCTTTAAAATTCATTTAATTCAATGGCATAAAATTCAGTTAAACCCTTTCTACACGTTAATACGTGGCAGTCATTTTGCACAGCAAAAATAGTTAAAAATATATACACCCCTAAAATTGAAAGTTATGCCTAGGTGAATCAAGGGGGGTCAAGTCCAGTTTGCTTCATGTTTACATAATGTAAAACTGTCTCAATAAAAGGATTTTTTTTCATTTTTTTCATTATAACGGTATTTTTCTGTACGAGATAAGGATGAATATACAAAAAACCTTGTTCCAATCTGAAGTCTAGAAAGGAAGATATAGTCAGTCAAACATGACAGGGTCAAAACAGTTTTCTGTATTCTGTGGATCAATAATGGTTTGGCCAGAAGGGTGTTTCAATTAAAATTCTACAACTTTTGCATGAAAATAATTTTTTAATTCAAATTTGGTATATAAGTAGTTGACTAATTGCTTCATGCATAAAAAATATTTGTTGGCCTGTAATTTGAAGGTTCAGCTTTGACTTATAGTAATAATTTTAAGTGACTTTTAATTGATGTTTATTTTGTTATATTTGAAAGAAAAAGAGCAAAAGGCACGATCATGATAAATCAATATCGGTTTCTGTACCTAAAACCATTACTGGTCCACATGTTCATTTTAAATTAATAACTTCTTTACCTTAGTCGATCTGAAGCTGAATTTTAGGATATTAGTATCTCATGAGCTCCTCTATCAATAAAAAATATCTATTGCTAGGTTTGGGCTAAAACTTTTAGTATTAATTCCAAGTTATCATCAAATGTTTTCCATGTTTGATCTCTATATTTATGCCTTGAAAATGAACTTCAAACACCATATTTCAAAGCTTCTCAAAGTTAAGAAAGCAATGTAAGATGAACCAAAAGAAGATCAAGATAGACTACTATGTCAATGCCAATTATTGGTCCACATGACTTCTCATTTAAAAGTCAAGAACATTATCATCTTAATCAATTCTTTACAATATAGTCTATATCACATTATTATTGATAACATTAGTTGATTAGGGAGGATTGTCTATCTAAAAGGTGATATCGAAGTACAAAAGTTAAGTAGTTAAGGGCTACTTTGAATGTATAAAAAAGTCCACTTACACCTTTTAAAGATTATTTTAGAAACGACGAGAAATCATAATATCATTGTAGAGGACAAAATGAATAGAGCCAGTGCAAATAAATAGAGAAATTTTCTCAATCCAGTTGGTTTAATCCTAAACCTATAAATAGTCAATGCTTATTTATATTCAAATTTTGTATATAACATGTTATTCTAACATGAAATTTGAGATATATATCGCCAACAAAAGTTCAAATTTATAAAAATTATAGCCGATCATAAAAGTTGATCTACATGTACTATGGTCCTACTTAAACTACAACACTTTGGAGCAGCCACACATTGACTAACTTTATAATAGTGGAAAGTAAGTAGGTTTCTTAATTTTCTTTTCTAATAAGACCACACCAAGGACCTCAATATCCCTTTTTATCATATATTGTGCCATTTAAAAATGGGAGAAATGTAGTGTAATAAGTTAATGTTTTAGATGAACTAGAAAAACAGGTACATGAAGTCTTTTGATCTATTTATTTATAGTCATGGCTAAACTTCGTGATATTGTCCTCCATCCATCAATAACCATCACTACCTACATCATTGTTGAGTTTTAGACTTATAAGGGTATAATCAACGCACTTTGAAACTTTTCTTTGTGTTCATCCTGTTATATTCGATCTTGTTTAGATCTAGATAATGCATAGTTATACCCTAGTTACACTATATTTATGTTGATAAAGTAAATTCCTATATATAGAGTTAATTAGAATGCATCATTTATTATCCTTATGAGACTTATAGATGGGGTTTATTGGAGCACTTTAATTTATATTCTTATTTTGAATTCTGTACAATATTTTCTTTAGTTAATAACGATACTAATATAATATATAAACATCTAAAAAATTCCTTGGACTATAGCTTGTCTAGTTAAGGACTCATTGTCACAAAAATTAAGTAAAAAAGTAATAACAAAAGAGAAAGAATTCTTGAACCTCATGCAGCATTTCTAAGCAAACTAGGGTTTGACGACTTCAATTGATATCAAATGATAGCGGCCAAACATGGAAACATGCAAATCGATATGTTTTATCATAATATATCAATTAATTTCATATTTAGCAAGGTTTAGACACTTTTATGCTAGAAAATTGAAGAATGCAGTTCTAGAGTGTTGTAAAAACTGCCAAATTCTCCAAAGTTTGAACAATCATACCAATATGAAGGTGAATCCAGTGGTCATGAAATTCTCACAGATCGTTAAGAATCAAGTGAAGACTCAAATAGTGGTGGTATATTTTAAAATTAAAATTTCTCTTGTGAGAGATATGGGTTTAAGAGGCAGCGGGTATGGTGGACCATTGACCAGAAATGGTTCCCGGGACAACTCTAGTGTTAAGACCAAGATCTACAAGTCTTGCCATGGAAATAAGATTCTTAGCTAAACCTAGTACGTACAAAACCCCCGGCAACACTCGAGTTCCTGCAGTAGTAGAAATAACAATATTGCCAATACCAACAACTTGTTGTGTACCATGGTCAGCCATATAAACAAACTTTTTGACAGTCAAAGCACGATATCTTTGTAACCATTGAATAGAACTAACCATATGAGCAGTAGCACCCAAATCAATAAGAAAATTAGCAAAATCAGAAACATGAAATACTCGGGCATAATCTGTCATAGCACAACTAGCATGCTCAGAGAGCGTAATGGCTGTAGCATGCTTTTCATCATAAGCATTTTTGTGACATTTTTCCTTAATATGACCAGTCTTATGACAATAATCGCATCTATCACGACCAGATCTAGCATCATGTTCAGATTTATGAAAACAATCTATTGCATGATGATTTGTTTTACCACAATGAGGGCATGGAGAAAATGGAACACGTGGTCGACGAAACATACGACCACGACGTCTACCTCGGCCAACATTAGAAAGACATCTATCAGTAGCAACATTGGATGCATCTAATGGTTCTTCACGGTCTTTAATCCGCTGGGAATGCTCAAGCAAAGATATGCATATACTATCAAAATCAAGATTGTCTTTTTCGGATAGAACAACCACAATTGTTTCAAATTCAATTGGCATGGACCCAACAACATAGTAGGTAATCTATTTGATGGAACAGGTTCACCAGTTGCTGCCAACTGTTCTACCAAGGATTTAAACTTATCAATATGGCCTTGTAAAGATTCAGAGATTTTATACTTAAGTGCATCTAGTTGATGACCTATATGGATGCGCTCATTCATAGTCTTTTTTTTATATAATTTTTCAAGATATGCCCACATATCATGACTACTAGAATATGTGACAACATCCATAATTAATGAATCTTTTAAAGACGATAAAATATATCGTTTTGCAGCAGTGTTCTTTTTATTCCAGACCTGAGTATCTGCGATCCACTTATCATATACTGCTCCGGTTGTGATTTTGGCACCGGCAGCATCCACCGGTGGCTCTGGACGAAGGTAAGAACCTTGCACAATACTAAGCAAATCATCACCGTCAAGAAGTAAAGCCATCTTAATTTTTCAAATAGAAAAGCCACTGCCATCAAAAATTGAGCAGTCCTTTGGCCAGTAGGATATCCATTGATCACAACATTATACAATATTGTTGCCATGCTTGTTCTTTCCTGTGAATAATGGCAGAAGATGATTAGATCAAAGTTATATATAATTTCAACTTTAAAGCGTAAAGAATAATCATGCATAGAGGGTCAACTCTCCATTGCTTAAAAGAATGTTCACGCAAAACGCAATATGTGAAATCATGGAGGCATCATTGGCTTTCATGAACAATATATTAGCTAGATTTATTAGCCATTGCCGTCATAAATAAAGATAAATTAGTATGTGGGAATGTTACTCCAATGCTTTTTCATGAGCAATATATTAGTTGTATTAGTCATCGCTTTCATGAATAGAATAGCAATATATTAGCTTTATTAGCCATTGCTTTTATGAATAAATAGAAGATCAATATATTAGCTTTATTTGCCATTGCTTTTATGAATAAAAAGAATATCAATATATTAGCTTTATTAGCCATTGCTTTCATGAATAAAGATAGATTAGCATACTTGCTTTTAGAATATAATAATTTCTTTATCAAGTCAATTCAATTTATCATGCACACAACCTACAAGAATAGGTGTTTCTATAAGCATGATTTACACTATTAGTCTTTTAGTGCTTTTGAGAATAAGCAAATTACAAACTTTATAAGTACAAATGATGCTTATCAATCTTTACGTGCAAAATAAGTAAACAACAAACCAACAAACCATACTTAGGTTAGTTTAAACCACAAATCAGACCAAAACAAACTCTCGTTTAATGAAGTAATAATACATATGAAGATGTTGTTTACCATGCATCAAGAGGACGCAATCTATTAGCAAGAATACCTTCACCTACAGTCTTAGAATAGTATCAGCTAAAAAACAAAACTCAAAAAGTACTCATCCTTTACACTGAGTTTATTGTCATTTAAAATAGACTCTAAGACTTTTCAACAAGCCATAGATCACACAAATTTGAACTACATTAAGAAAGTTATGACCATCCAAAGTCGGCCTATTTTGCTCTACGACTATTACTTTTACCTTTGCCTTATAGAAAGAAGATGTTATTACCTTCGTATTACCTTTTGTCAAAAGTTCCTTTGGAGCTTTTTATTTTTAGCAAAAAGCTTTCCGTCAATCCTTGCAGTACCTGTGAACTTGGCTCTGATACCATGTTAGAAATATAGCATGCAAGGAATAAAGTGACGCAACAAGACAGAAAGAATGAGAGAGAGAGAACACAAGTTAATCCCAAAGTGAATGTATTATTCATGAAGAGTACATGCTCTTATATACAATAATGAAGGGCTAATAGGCAAAGATCCTTTTAGCTCCATGAGCTATCAATAGACAATGAACTATCAATAGACAAAAGCTAAGATTGTATGGATGTATTATAAATACATTCCAACAGCCACGCAACAAAACAACTTCTTCAAATAGAGGAGCTGGTCGAGCGTGCCACGTGACACGAAGGGTTGCGGGGGAGGGGGGGAGGGCAGGGGGGAGGAGGGAGAGGGGGGATTTCAAAGAAAGAGAATAAAGTACTGCTTAAGAGAAGAGGAAGCATCGATAATTTGCTTCTCAAGGGTATCAGATTCCAGAGCAATTAAAAGTTCCTGCATGTAGAGAATGAAGATGTCGAGATTACTCCTGTAGTGATTCTCTACAAGCAGTGTAACATTGTACTTTTTAATCTGTTAACATAAAATATAAAAATTCGTTCCCTCAAAAAAGAAAAAAGAAAGCACCGATAAGATGTTGATGAAATACCTTGCCTTAAGTTTTTGATTTCTCAAACGTAGCAGAGGCTTAGAAAATGCATGCAATGTATGTATGCGAGACATGCATGCTTGTCCATGATGGCTCAGATCGATGACATTCTAGAATTACTAGTAATAGTGCCCAGCGTTGCTGGGCATTAGGCAGCACAAATATCTAATAAATGAGTCAATGATGCATAACATTATCTATAATGATATATGTTGATATTTGTGTTTTGGACTTGGCCATTGTTTTCCTTATTCATCCTTGCTTTTGTTTGTTGGTTGGCAAGATAGATATAGAATGGAGCTAGTGTATAATTAACAAAACATCAATGTTTTGAGAAATGATCGAGCAATCAATGTGATTAACTATGTAGAATGTTGTTACAAATGTCATTAACACAGAAGTGTATAGAAACTCATTTTATACTTCATGATATCTTCTTAGAACCATTGAACAAGAACGTGATGTTTTTCGAACTACACCCTCCAAGCTCTATGTCAAGGGGGCAGGCTTCTACACTGCTCACTCTATTATAACAGTAACAACTATTAGCTCATAAAATTCCAAAACTCCAGGTTTGCAAAATGGATTGCAAAGTAGTCCACATTGTAGATGAAATAGATTAGGGTGGGCTCTGCGACTACATTGGAACTAAGAACCTTGTGTCTTGTTGGATGATGCTGCATTAGTGAAATAATAATATGTCAAACTTAAAACAGATGACCTGAACATGTGCATACCATTCATGCCTAGAAATGTGGGTTAACAAAAAGGACTTTATAGTTGGCACACCACATTTGAGATACACGTGTATGACTTGAAAAATATTTGTTATCATACATGCGTGTTTATATATACCTTTATGATTCTCTTGCATTCATACCAAAAATTTAATTGTGCATATTAAGAATGTAACATTAATTAAGCCATGTATGTCTTGTGATCAAAGATAATAAGCATACAAAAACTAAATGCCACCATGGTTATTGTTTGCAATATCAAACAAATTGATCGCTATATACTCTGCCCAATTCGTTTGGTATAGTGGGAGGCTATATCTTTTATATAGTTCAAATTGAGAGAACTATCTTCTAATCAAGACTAACTAGACAATTGTTCATTCACAACTCAACCGATTTAATATTTCAATGAAACAACAAGATCATATTGAAGAAAATACTATTGAATTTATCACTATTCATAAGATATATTCACCTTATGACATAAACGAATTTGCTTCTCTGAGAGCCCAAGCTCTGCTTTACAAAGCAGCTTCCGATTCACCTAATATCTAGATCAATCTGCTTCTTATTATTATATAGGGCCAAGTCCGGCTGCTGAGGTACAGACTCGACCGCTTAGCATGTAGGTCTGCCGCCTAGCTGCTATGTCAACTTGCCATTTTGAAATGGATAAATGGCTCGAAAGCTTTAACCATATAATACAATCTTTACATTAATATATGGTTCCCTTTTTTAATGGTTCTATTGTCTCTCTTCAATATGCAACATACTTATATCTTCATGACCATGTTTCCCTATAAATCTCAACTGAGTTATCTATGATCATATTTAGCATGATATATTCTAACATTCCCCGTTCATGCTAAAATATCAGAGTAAGTTTGATAACCTTGTGCTCTTCACTGTAATAGATATAATCTCTGAATTATTAAGGCTTCAGCATTTGCAGTTCCTAGAGAAGATAAAATCTCTGATCAAAAGATAAAATCCCTTCACAATTCATATCAGCAACTTAGAGAAGATTAAATCTCTAGTCAATTGTCATCTGTTACCAGAGAAGATAAAATCTCTGATTAACTATTATCTGTTGGGAAGATAAAATCCCTTCATAATTTATATCAGCAATTGTTATCATCAGATTTTACCATAACTCCCAAAGCATGCTTGAATTTGGTGAATTTAACTTCTGGCAGTACTTTAGTTAGAACATCAGCTATCTGCTCATTTGCATTAGTATACTCAACTGTAATAATTCCTTTGGTTACCAAATCTCTAACAAAGTATATGTGAAGTTATATATGCTTGGTCCTTTGGTGCAGTACTGGGTTCTTTGTAATAGCAATACAACTTAAGCTATCTGAAAAGAGTATAGTTGGTCCAGCTTCACTTACCTTTAGTTCATCCAGCAGACATCTTATCCATGCAAGTTCCTTAGCAGCTAAAGATGTTGAATTGTATTCTGCCTCTAAAGAGTTGACATTGCCACATAAGATTATTTTTTACTTTTCCATGCTACTGTAGCTCCTTCTAACATAAGGCAATATCTAGATGTGGACTTCCTAGAATCAACATCACTACTTCAATCTGCATCAGCATATCCTGTTAGGGTTAGATTGTCATTATTAAAAGTTAATCCATGATCTTATGTAAGTTTTAGATATCTGAGCACCCTTTTCGCTGCCACCCAGTGCTGATGTCCTGGAATATTTATAAATCTACTCAATAGACTGATTGCAAATGATATGTCTGGCCTAGTGCTATTTGAAACAAAGAGTAGACACCCAATTAACTCCCTATATGGCACTTTACTCATTCGCTGCTGTTCAACTATTGTCTTGGAGCTCATGTCAGAGGATAGTTTGAACCCTGTATTATTGGTGTTTTTGCTACATTATAATCCATTGTATGAAATCTTTTAAGCATTCCTTCAATATTTTCCTTTTGAGAATTGTTAATGTTCCTTCTTGTACATCCTTAATTACTATCATTCCTAGAAATTTCCTTAACTGCCCCAAATCTGTCATTTGAAACTTGCTCCTCAAAATTTGCTTATAATATTCTAGTATCTCTGGATTACTTGGTACCATTATGTTGTCACCCACATAAAAAGCAATAATGCAGAATTCAAGATATAGAGATTTCCATCATTTAAGAATTTGTTAAAACCCTGTTCCTGCAAATACTCATCAATGCATTTGTACCACATTCTAGGGGATTGCTTTAACCCATAGACTGCACGCTTGAGTTTCCATACCATACCTTCTTGTTCAGCTTCAAATCCAGATGCTGGTTGCATATATACTTCCTCATCGAGCTTAGCATTTAGAAATGCTGTACTTACATCCATATGGTGCACATCCAAATTGTTTGCATTTGCAAAAGCCAGTAAGACCCTTATACTAGCTGGTTTAACTATTGGGGAAAATGTCTCTTCATAGTCCATACCCTTTCTTTGTGTAAACCCTTGTGCCACCAGCCTTGCATTATACTTTTGTTCACCATTCAGCCCTGTTTTTAATTTATAAATCCATTTGCTAGCAATTACGTTTTTGTCTATAGGTTTTGCAATAACCTCATAGGTGTTGGTCCTGTCAAAAGCTTGCATATCCTCCAGCATGGCTTGTTTCCATTTTTCAGAGTTCCCTGACCTAATGGGTTGCTCATAATTCAGTGGTATTTCAAGTTCAAGTAGAGCTAGTACATAATTGATGTGCACAATTTTTTTGTGTAATCTTCTACTTGCGCCATCTTCTATTCTGCCATAATCTGAGATGTTGATGTCCAACTGCTCCTTTAGCTTTTGAAATTCAGTTTTTCTCCTTTTTCGTTCCCTATGTATTTGTTGAGTTGATGAATCTTTGCTGCCAGTATTAGTCTGATAGTCAACAAATTCCCCTTGCATTGTACTTTCCTCACGTTCAAATTCCCCTTGCATTGGCTGTTCGAGTTTTTCTGTCTCACTGTCAGAGTCATATACATCATTATCCTTATTGCACTTTTCCTGTTCTGATTGAGCTTCTCCTCTTTATGCTCCCTGGCTGCTGGCACATTGTTTCTATTTTTGTAAACACCTGTCTCATCAAAAGTAACATCCCTACTGATTAATATACATCTTTTGTTCAGATCAAACAACCTGTAGGACTTTGCATCCTACAAGATACTGACCTGTCATCAAGTTTTCTTCTGAGCTCGTTTGGAACATGAGCATAAGCAACACATCCATAGGTTTTAAACCTGTCATAAGATGGGATATTACCATTCCACATTTCCTCTGGGGTCTTACCTTTGATGGAAGCTGATGGAAGTTTATTTTGAATGAAAACTGCAGTTCTAACTGCTTCATCCCAGAGATAGTTTGGCATACCTGATTTCTTGAGCATTGACCTAACTGCATCAATTATAGTCCAATTCTTTTTTTCTGCAATGCCATTTTGTTGTGGAGTATATCTGCATGTCAGTTGTCTTTTGATTCCATGATCTCTGCAGTATTTGTTAAATTCATATGACATGAATTCTCCGCCTCTGTCCAATCTAACACATTTGATCCTTTTTCCTGTTTCCCTCTCAACCTCTTGTTCAAACAACTTGTATGCTAAGAAGGCTTGATCTTTGTGTTTTAAAATATAGTATTTTGTTTTTCTTGATAAATCATCTATGAATGTTATAAAGAATCTTTTGCCACTTAAACGTCACATTAATAGGACCACATAAGCCAGTGTAGATCATATCCAAAATTCCTTTTGCTCTTTTTGTTGATTTCTTGAAGCTAAGTCGAGTATGTTTTCCTAACATACATCCGTCACAAACAAGATTTTCATGTCTTTTCTCATCTGCCTTGATCATGTTTTTCTTGATCATGTAATGGATGTTATTTAGATGTGTATGGCTCAATCTCCCATGCCATTGTCTGATTGTTGGGACAGTAGTAAGATTTATTGAACCTTCAATCTTTTGTTGATCAAGAGCAAATAGGTTTCCAACCCTTCTTGCAATAAATTTCAATTCATTCTTAAGGAAGATATTACAATGCTTTTTCTCAAAACAGACCCTGTAGCCCAAATCTACAAGTTGGCTAACAAAAATTAGGTTTCTAACTATTGATGGAACACATAGTACATTTTTGAGTTCTACATGATGTCCACTTAGATCATATATTTCTAACATCCCTGATTCCTCTACTTGTTGTAAGTTTCCATCTCCAAGTTGGATATAGCTTGAGATACTCCTTGTCATCTCCTTTAATTGATTTGCTTCCTTAATCACGCATCTCTCAGTTCCTGAATCTAAGACAAGCAAATCAGTTTTGTCTTTAGTTTCACGCAAAGATAGGATCGTAAAAGATTCAGGGCTGAGTTTTACCTCTGCATTTTCGTCCAATTCTTCCCCAACTTCAGTCTTTACTTCCTTTGTCAGATTTACATCAGAATTATTTCTTCCTCTTCCTCTGCCCCTATTGTTGATTCTCCCTCTTTGTGCTCAGATATTTCCATATTGCCCGTGGATTCATCCCTCTAACTTTTAAAAGTATGCTAGAGCCCAATTTAACAGTCATTATGTTCTTAGCTTCTATTAACTTAGCAGACACACCAATTCCAGAACTAGTTACCTCAGCTGAGCTAGAACTTCCACTTGTTGCAGACTTTTCCTTTGTTGTTTCTTTTTGGTTAGACTCATTGATGTCCTCACCATTGTCTGCATTGCCTGCATCCGCACCAACATAAGGCCACAACCCTTCTACTTCCAGAATCTCTTGAATTTTTGCCTTCCATACTTGGAATCCACCTGTACCCTTAAACACATCAACTGCACTCAATAGTGATGCACCAAGTGTAGTAGCCATGATTAGTATGGTTCTGATACCAAATGAAGGTATATCTTTTATATAGATCAAATTGAGAGAACTATCTTCTAATCAAGACTAACTAGACGATTGTTCATTCACGGCTCAATGGTTTTAATATTTCAATGAAACAACAAGATCATATTGAAGAAAATACCATTGAATTTATCATTGTTCATAAGATATTTACCTTATGACATAAACGAGTTTGCTTGCTCCGAGAGCCCAAGCTCTACTTTACAAAGCACCTTCTGATTCACATAATATCTAGATCAATCTGCTTCTTATTATTATATAGGGCCAAGTCCGACCACTGAGGTACAGACTCGACCGCTTCGCATGAACCTTCGGCCGCCTAGCTGCTATGTCAAATTGCCATTTTCAAATGAATAAATGGCTTGAAAGCTTTAACCATATAATACAATCTTTACATTAATATATGGTTCCCTTTTTTAATGGTTCTATTGTCTCTCTTCAATATGCAACATACTTATAGCTTCATGACCATGTTTCCTTAGAAATCTCAACTGAGTTATCTATGATTATATTGAGCATGATGTATTCCAACAGTGGTTAAGGCTATGATTGCCATATGGTATTGTTTTGAAAACAATAATTTTTGCCATGTGAGAGGAGCTTAATTGGTTTGCTATTCTAAGTATTTTTTGTTTTTCGTTCTTGAATGGCATGTGCATGGGCAGTTTCCTAGAGATCCAGATTTGGAAGCTCACGACTCTTTTTGTGGGCAAGTTTTGTGAGGCAGACAGCAGCGGATGGGCATCAGTCAGATGGCCAGAAGAGGTAGAGGCCACATCGCGGGCCAGGGATTCGTTCACATTCGGATCCTTGCATGTCTGATGCAACTGAGGAGCTCTTGTATTTCTTGCGAGGTGGTGAGCAGCAGGGAGAATTTGGCATGGAGCATATTGGTGAGCATGCTTGCCTTTAATGTAATTTCTGTCTATGTGCAGGCAGATTGTTGATCTCAGTAGAGGAGCCATTGGAAATGGCTTTTTAATTTTTGGTCAAAATTTTAATATCCACTGATCTGGCACAATGTCGAAAATATCCTGCAGATCAATGGCTCTGAAAGAAACCAGCAAAGAGACCTATAAAGATGTGAAAGAGAAAAATCATGGATATGGCATTACAATTGCATTAAACCCATTTATACCTACCCTAGAATTGCACGGATGTGATTGCTAGGTAAATATTTCCTTTGAACTACTTAAGCTTCGTCTCCTTGAACTCTTCTTCTATAATTAGAGATGCATTTGACAAATGATTAATTTGAACTCTTCTTCTATAGTTAGAGATGCATTTGACAAATGATTAATTAAAATTTTACAACTATATTTTAATCTAGCGGATGAATTGTACAATTCGAATGCATGAAGCATATAAAAATAGTTGTATGGAATGTTATAAAATGAAAGGCTTGATAATTTCCAAGAGGAATTTGAACCCCATACCATTTTGGAACAATGAGACTCTAAAATTAAAACTCCTTGGTCTCTATTTTTGAAGGTTCTCAAAATTTTAAAACCTTGACATGCATTGCCAGCGAAAGGATCAAGCTCTACTCTGACCAGTTAAGCAGTTTATGTAGACCCAAATAACTTCTTCTTGTTCATTTCATAGTAACTGCCAAGGTCCCTATGATCCATCTCCATTGGCTGTATGCAGAAATGCATCCATCTTCTCTGGATATATTCAGCACGCTGCAAATATCATCACCACGTCTGCATCACTAGGTTGTGCACATTTGCATCAGATCTGTAATATAAGGGCAAAACATTCAGTGATGCATCTCTAGGGATCAGTGTAGTATCGTATTTCTCGCACCATATGTGTACAGTACGTATGCAACGTACAGTACGGGGTAATGTACGATGGCCAGTTTAACGTACAAACGTACGTCAAAAGTTGTTGTTTAACGTACACATACGGTACGTACGGTACCACAAAATATGTACAATACGTACGTCAACCCAAAAATAAATTTATCTTTTATTTTTATTTTTTTTTTGAAAAGTGCTTGTACCGTACCTATAAAGTATGTACTGTACGTGTACATAAACAATAAATCAATTTTTTTTTCTTATTTGATGCAAAAAATGAGTAAGTACGTACAGTATGTACGGGTACGGTACCTTAAGTATGGAAAACGTAACGTACGCGTATGTAACCTACACTGGTAGGGATCCATGTTCTGTTAGTTTATAAAGATCCATGTTTTCTTATTCTCTTCAACCTGGCTTCCTTAGTAGATATTGGCCTTGTGGATTGCAGACATTTAAAATGTTTACGATGTTGTCCAAGAGGCAGAATGTTATTCAACACTTACCTACAAATACTTTATAGCATTTAAAATATTTTGTGTTAGCATCAGTTGATCAAGTTGCCTATATCAAAGTAAATATAATGTAAATATTAAAGAGTATATGTGCATATTTTTGATACACTTGTTCCACAAGGAATGTAGATAGGGCATTGGGGCAATCCGAAGTGTTTTGGCACCTTATTTCATGAAATGTATGTATCTATGGTTTGTCTACATTATCTTCTTCATGCTTTCATGTGGTAGAAAATATGTTGGAAGTCAAGTTATGCTATTTATATAAAGTTAGATCTTTTCGTCTCCACTTTAGACATCAATACTTTGGGGACAATGATGTTTCCACCTACGAGGCTTTTTTGCCCATAAATGAACCAAAAACAAAAAATGCAATGACTAATGTGAAGTGACATGCTAGTAGTAAAGTTATCCACGGAAAGTGTTATCTACTAAAAAGGTGACAGATGTGACGTCCCAAGGATGTGCAAAACTTGCAATGGATGAAGATGCCCATGTCACAAATCTAACTCCAATGATAGATAGATAATATAAATTGAGGTGGAATGAAAAATCAGACAGAGAGACCATATAGAGAAAAGCTAGGTAGCGAAACTCCAATGATAGATAGATAATATAAATCGAGATGAAAGGAAAAATCAGAGAGAGAGAGAGAGAGAGAGAGAGAGAGAGAGATAGATAGATAGATAGTAGTTTTAACGCCACGCCACTTACTAGCAAAGATCCAACTGTATATGTGACCACACACCACACCATTGAGGTTTGGTTGGGCCCCACCCCAACCACCTTACATTAAGGCCCTGGTTGGGATTTGACCCCAACAAGACTGAAAAGTCTCGATTCCAAGGCCTCGAACTCGAGACCACATTGCTAAGGAACTAGTGTGTTACCACTAGACCAAACGCCCAGAGAGAGAGAGAGAGAGAGAGAGAGAGAGAGAGAGAGAGAGGAGTTTTCAAAAATTTTTAAACTTAAAACTAAAGAGACTTTTTTTCCCCCATTAAGCCTTACTCCTTCGATGCGCCTGCCCTAGCTGTCCGCCATAGCCGCCGGAACCCAAGCTCCTAGAACCTTGCCTCTGCTTGCGCTTGTTGCCACCACCACCCCTTAGCGCCTTATTTCCCGCCTTTTCTCGGCACAGCGCCCTCTTCTTTGTTCTTCTTCTTGTTCAGGCCCAATGAGCATGGCACGTATCAAGAGTACTCAGAGCTATGGCTCCCTCAACATACCCTAGATCTACACCCAGGTTGGGGAGCATTTGGCTACCGACCCTGACCGGGTCGAGCTCCTTCTAGTCCAGCTGGTGCAATGTTTCATTGATGGCCATAGGATACCCTATCCTATTTTTCATCTTTCCGAGTGCTTCTTGATAAAGCTTAACCTTTTACAGCAGTCATATACTATAGTCGAGCAACCCGACCAAGTTATGATGCTGGTTAAGTTTTACCCACCTGAGTGTAAGGAAGTCCCTGAAGAGGAGGCCATTCGGAGGGAGGCGGCCTGCATTCGGGGGTTGGCCCGAGAAGACGACATCCGAGAAATAGAAAGGGGAGACATCGAAGCTCGGGGCCTTGAGTATGTCTACCTGGGTGATGGGAGAGCCATCATCAACTATAACCCCCTTGATCTTCCCCCATATGAATATGATGAGGCTACACAAAGTTTTACTTGGGGTGAGGTCCCATCTCACATCAACCTGGATTACTTAATAGTGATTCAGATGGATATGCAAGCCCGGCCGGATCGCTACCGTATGGAACTGATCCGAAGAATTGCGACCCGTCATCTTGCACAGGTAGAAGCAGATATGGCTGCAGCTCGTGAGGCTCAGGAGGAGACTAAGAGAGCCCAGCAAGAGCAACAACAGCGAGAGCAGCAGGAGCAACAACAAAACCAGGACCAACAGCAACAGCAGCCCAACACTGAGCAGAAAATCCCGCGTGGTCCCGACCAGAGAGAGAGAGAGAAGTGAAGTGAAGTGAATTGTATTATTTCGTCTTGTGAGACCATCAGGTCTATAAGACAGATTACATCCATACAAAAAAATTATCCAAAACAAAAAATCTTATCATCGGGCCAGCACTCATCATCGAGTAACTCGCCGTCGCTCTCCTCCTTCTCATCTCCACTAGATTCAATAGTATGTTTAATTGCTACATCTCGCAAGTCCAACATATCAATCAAAAAGCTACCCACCGTGGAGGCTGGCAAGTCGAAAAATTGTTGCAAAGTGGACATTTCAAAACCATACCTATCCCGTAGCGCTTGATATGCTGGGCAATGTATTATTGTATGTTCTTCGTCCTCCACTTCATCTGAGCCACATGCCCTACATGTTCGATACTCTCTCTGGATGTTGTACCATCTGCCAACTTCTACACTTAGGTGGTGCGCACTCAGACGCATCCTGCAGATAGCATGCCGTTTTTTTACAGAGATATTCTCATTCAAATAGTTCATCTCCTGGAGCGTTGGATTCATCTTTTCCCTATATTGCTGCATTTTAATACCAGGGGTGTGCCAGATTCTTCCTCGTATGGTCTCTTTTACCCAGTCCCGGATCCGATCCTTATTGCGTGCCAAGTCTTGGATGTGAATGCCCCATTTTCTTAACCAGATCATTCCATCTGCGTACCAGCCTTTCTTTATTGTCGCATTCAGTGCCAGTCTCGGATAACTATCTTCTTCCAGTCCTCCTAGCCTGCTAAGGTATGTTAGAAAACGGCATAGTGCTTCGCACTCTAACTGCATCATATCGCATTCTGCCAAGATCATATCATATGGCGTCTGCATCTTAACCCCAAGCTCAGTGTGTAAAAATTTCTTTTGCACCTTTTCTATCTTTTGCCAGAGTTCTAGCGACAACCCAGGACCCCAGACTTCACAGCCATATAGCACCACCGTCTGTACTAGTGTCTTGAACAACATCCTTTTTAGATGAAAATTCCAAATATCTGCCTTCAGGCATTTCTTTTGCATAGCAAATAGTGCCTTTAGCCCCCCATTGACTCTTTGTTCAACTGTTTGATTCCATCTGAAGTGCTTGTCCACAATGAGTCCTAGATATTTATAAGAGCTAGCAATCTCGACTTCTTCCCCTTTGTAATAGAAAGCATAATTCTTATCCAGATTAGTTCCAAACAACACTATCTTAGTCTTCTCCAAATTAACTTTCATTCCTGTTGCATCACAAAAAGCCGCTAATGTGTCCATGTGTGTCTGCATCCCCTCTTTGCTTCTTGACAACAATACAATGTCGTCTGCATATAATAATAAGCGGATCGCAACCCCTGCCAATAAAATCCCATCTCCTCCTTGTGTGCATATCCACTGCTCAAGGTCATCTATAAAGATGCCAAATAGCGTAGGCGACAAGGGGCACCCTTGCTTAACACCAGCATTGCTCTCCACCTGCACATCACTTCGATCAAATGGGAAAGATAGTTTTATTAAAACCTTCTCATACAGCAGTTTTACTGCATCCCTTAGCTGCTCAGGCACATTGATTCTTTCAAGACTTTTCCATAAATTACCCCTATGCACCATGTCAAATGCCTTAGTGAAATCTACAAAACCTGCGAACAATGGTTTCCTTGTTCCCTTTACTGTATCTATCATAGCCCGGAATGTCACCAAGTGATCTGTAGTACATTTTTGTGGTCTAAAACCAGCTTGTCCTTTAGCACGCACACCATGCTTTTCAGCCCATGCACTAATTTTGCTCTCAATAATATTGGCAAACAGCTTTGCAAAAAGGTTACTAACCATAATCATGCGATAATTGTTCAAGTCTTGCTCGTTTCCAGCTTTATGAATAGGGACAACTCGATTAATTTGCCATTCTATCGGAAAACCCTCTTGCGTTGCATCATTGAACATTTGGGTTATTATACGTGCCACACCCCCCCCTGCCCATTTTAGCATTTCGGCCACCAAACCAAGTGTATCCGCTGCTTTCCCATTTGCCAGTTTACTCAGGCCCTCACATACATCTTCAAATGTAAATTCAAAGTGGGTTTTGAGCATCTGTTGGGTTTCTGGTATGCCATCAATGTGGTAAAGTTTTTCAACCTGTGCCACAAGATCTTCTAGTTTTAAATGCTGCGTGCTCTGCTTCCTTTCTTTCATCTTTTTCCAAAACTTACTAGGCTCTGTCACCAGACTAGCAACCAATTCCTCTTGCTTATGATATATAAATGCTCTTTTCTTTCGTCTAACTAAAGTTTTGTACTCTTTAATCAGCTCCAGCCTATGCCTCCCTTGTGCCCTTTTATATTGTGTTCGTTTAAGCTTGCACTCATCATCAAACCAACCATTGCAAGGCAGCCCTTTTTTTCTCCGTCTCCGAATCAAGCACATTTTTTTTCTTTGTACTTAGTACTAAAGAGGTCAAAACCTCGCTTATCTTTTGCAAAGCACCTGTGGCCATATTGTGTTCATCACACCACCGCTCACATAGTTCCATGTATCTTTCTCGCCTTTTTATAATTAACATGCACACGATCCTTGCCTGATTTCTGCGCTATGCCTAGTTGCCCCCATAATGACAATATGCACTATGATTGGGACATGGTCTGATTCCTTTCTCGATTTCTGATATATGGAGGTATGTAACCCGCTCTACAAAAGACTCGGGATGCAATGAAATAGTCTACAATGCTCTTTCCTTTGCAATCAGACTTATCGGTGCCCGGAAATCTTTTAATTCCATTGTAT
This sequence comes from Isoetes taiwanensis, assembly GCA_021234155.1. Lineage (NCBI taxonomy): Eukaryota > Viridiplantae > Streptophyta > Lycopodiopsida > Isoetales > Isoetaceae > Isoetes > Isoetes taiwanensis. Next base: position 172,191 of record JAJEKV010000259.1, read on the forward strand.
ATCAAAAGGTTTAAACCACTACACATACCTAGTAAATGGTTGCCCATTGCCGTTGGCCATTTATCTTGATCACCGAGAGACGCGGTTCCACCCTGCTAGTTCCAATCCACGCTCGTCCATTTGATCCACCCAACTGGGGTCTCCACTATTGCTTGCTAAAGATGCCTGTTTTCCTGCTGTTCTGCCATTGAGAGAGAGAGAGAGAGAGAGAGAGAGAGAGAGAGAGAGAGAGAGAGAGAGAGAGAGAGAGAGAGAGAGAGAGAGAGAGAGAGAGAGAGAGAGAGAGAGAGAGAGAGAGAGAGAGAGAGAGAGAGAGAGAGAGAGAGAGATGCCTTGGCCACAGAGAGAGACTTAGAGAGAAGGAGAGAGAAATACTTAGAAGGTGAGAGAGGTGTGAGATAATGAGAGATGGATGAGAGTGGAAAAACTCAACTCTCACCTTGAGAGATGATTCGCCCCTAACAGCCGTTAGGAGCGTTTCCATTAACCACTAACTTAACAACCCCTAAAATTATGTCGCCTGAATTTCATGACTGAAAACTTTCCCTCATCGAAATTCTGGGGCGCCATTTTTCCCTGTTTCTTGGTCTTCAATGCCGTGCAATTCCTTGAATTCCCCCTAATTCTTCCATCCGCGCTATTGATTTCCGGTCTAGAGGTATTTCTCAGCCCTTTCAATCCTTGTTAGTTCATTTGAATTCGATCTTACATTGTTCTGTTATCAAATTCTAGCCCGGCAGGTATTGTTTGTTGGTTGATTAGCTTGAATTCTATACACTCCAATGTCTAAGGCAACTAGATCTGCCCTGCCATCAAGCAGCAAACCCTTTGTGCCTCCTCGCATTGAGAAAATGGCTCCAAGGAAGACACGAAAGATGACATGGCAGATTTCAGTGAACGTGGACTTGGAGACAAATTCTGAGCCAATTGTAACAGCAAAAGAGCCAAAGGAAAGGAGATGCAAGAGAGTTCTCAGCGAAATCCAAGCACCTCCTAGTATTGTGAGTGATTCTTCTCAGCCCGATAATTCAATGGCTCTTGTTGTTCAGGAAAAAGAAAATCCCAAGCAAATTGACACAAAGAATAGGAAGGCTCCAGTCCAATGGACAGATCAGGGTGTTTCCACTTTCCTGAATCTTCTGAATGAGATGAAACTGGTTACTAATGGCAGTCTGAATCTTTCTAATTCACAGTGGAGAGAAATTCTTGTGAAATTACAACCAATTGTTGATGGACTAGTAGAAGTCAGGCAACTGAAGAACAAATGGGATAAACTACAAGCAAAATTTAAGGATGAGAAAGAGGCTTGTAGTCATACGGGGTCAGAGCCTTCAAGTTGGCAGTAGTATGATAGAATGGAATTCAAGTATGGAGTGACATCAGATAACCCCATTCCAGGGGCTGGGGATGATGGAGAGTTTGGAAATGAAGCTTTTGAGGCAGCAGATTTGCACACTAACTTTTCTGACAGTTTCTATGAGACAGTTGGATCTGATGCTGCATTGGATGATAGAGTAATGAAGACATTCCCAATGTCAATGTCAACATTGACAATTCAGGAAGCCCAAGAATGCATGAAATGCCAAACAATAGAACTCCAACAGGTAACAACATAGATTCCTCCAGCCCTAGATCTGCAGCATGCAATCAACCTGGAGTATGTGGAAAATCTACTGGCAGAAAGAAGTCCAGGTTGCAGATTGATGAAGACATTGCTATTGGAATTTCACAAATGGCAAGCACTTTTGGAGAAACTGAAGTGAAGAAGTTGGATTTCATGAAGGAAGAATCTGCAAAGAAAATGGAATTGGTAAGGGAATTGGAGACAATTCGATCTGCAAATAGTTTGAAGATTGCTGAATCCATGGCAGCAATGACTCAAAGCATATGTCAGATGACAAAGGACACACTTCTCGAAATAGCAAAACTGGCAGCCAAAAACAAATAATAAAGGTATCATTTTCACTTTCCTACATTCTGCTATACTTATCTTTTGCAACTGTCTCAAATTGGTTAACTGTCTTAATATTCAATGATTGGTACGAGACTCTAGGCATATAGATATCGTAGCATATATCATTAAATGCTAGTCTTGTCAATTTGGCGTATTTAAGCATCCCTTCAACCCACAAACCAGTCGTGAAGGCAATGGCACCAAAGCGTCCCAGGAGCTCTCTCAGCCCTCCGACCTCCTCCTCTTCGTCTTCTTCGTCGGAAGAATACTCCCGTGAGGAGTATTCTTCCCCCTATGATTCTTCTAAACTCTCCCACGAATCCTCTGATTCGGAGGAGAATTACTCCTCTTGGCCCAAAACTTCAGCAGAAGAAGTTCGAGAGGAGTCTTCATCCTCTTCTTTGTCGGCCCCTGCTCCACCTCCATCTCCCCCTGCAAATCCTCCCCGTCCTCTAGCATCAGAAGTTCAAGATTCTTCTCCAACTGTCGAAACCGAAGTTGAAGAAGTTGAGGTTCTTTCAGACAAAGTAATCCACTGCTCTCTGTCACAGCGGGCCGTGATGAATTTTTTAGATATGGGAGTCATTATCGAACATGAGGTCTTGGCTTGGGCTGAAGCAGCACCTTTGACACAAAAAGCTCATGTGGAGTGTGTTTATATTCAGCATGCAGGGAAATGGGCGTTGCATGAGGTCCAGACTGTTACAAAAACCTGTGAACTGTGCGCATGAACAGAAGAAGATCACCTCCACCAGCTTTTTTTTTGTCTTTTTTATAATTCTGTAATGTTTTTTTTAAGCAAAGATTTCTGCTATGAAAAGCCCCTGGCATCCCATGCAGCATGTAACAGAAAAAAAAAATATTTTGTTCATGATGTAAACCTTTTCAAGGAATAGAAGATCTTTTTATTTTGTAAGTAAATGTCATATTACTGTCTATGTATGCAGAGCTATGGATAGTTATTTAGTTGACATGTTTTATAGATTTTGTATTCACTTTCTGGTTGTGTCTGTTATTGCAGATCACTGGTTCATGGACTGGTGAAGACTATGTTTCAAGTTTTACCTGACTTTTTTTAGGCTCTATGTGGCCAATTTCATTTGTATGCACTTCATATTCAGTTGTACTACAGTAACATTTTGAATATAATTTCCATTTCAACTTCACTTACTTTATCAGACTGGTCTTGTTGGTATTTAAGACTCATTCCAGTTCCAGATAAGATGAAATGAATAATATTTGAGAAGTTGAAAATATGAACAACTTATGAAAAAATGTCTGCTGACAGAATCATCAAATGATCACAGCAGAACATGACCATCCAAGTGCTCGAACAAAACATGCCTCATTTGATCTCCTTGTTTCTTTAGACTCCTGTTCATAGCTTCATTCTCGTAGTAATAAACTAGTTCAGGCTCCTCTTCGATTGGCAACATGTCCCATCCCATGTCTTCCATAATACAGAAGTTCCAAAGCACACCAGCAGCATGTATAATCTTGGAGGCCTTGCCAACATGCACAGGCAGATGTTTGAGAATTCTGAATTTCTCTTTCACAATCCCGAACCCATTTTCCACACAAACGCTACCCCTGCAAATCCTTTTATTAAATTTGCCATAAGGACCATGATTCTGTGGAGACACTTTCAGAAGGAAGGGTCTGGCTGCATAGGCAGAATCACCAAGCAAAAGTGGAGGAATTTTAACCTGGATTTGGTCCTCAGTGGGTTGACCTTTCTTCAATTTTCTGCCAGTCAAGATTACAACTGGTTCATTCAAGATTAGTTTGGAAGCAATTTTGTTGTATATGGAACTCTTATTGAACTGATTTGAGTCATGGACTGATCCAGTTCGTATAACACAGACATTTATAAACAACCTGTTGTGTGTAACAATACCTTGCAAAAGACGTGAGTGCCTTTTGTGTTGACTGTAGTAGTCATCACCTTTGTCACTCTTCTTGGGTTTTCTCCATAAAAAGATGTGAGACCCGTCAACAACACCATATACATTTGGCAATCCTGTTGCATCATGAAATTCCTTTATACATTGAGTTAGTCTTGCTCCAGAAGGCATGGCTACAAACCTTTTGTAAAGCATTGTCTTCGAGGCCAACACTAGTGTAATTTTTTTAGTATATTTCTGCACTGTAGCTTTGCCAACATAAAATCTCTGACCCACATGCAAAGGCATGTCACCATGTGCCAGAAAATAAAGAACCATGGCAACAGCCTTTCTAGGATCAACAGGGGGCCTAACCTTAACCCCTGGCCTAATCAAATAGGGGACAACTAAACTGACTAGTCTTTCAAAACTGGCCCTTTTCATTCTGTAAAATTGGTGCCACATATCATCTTCGAAAGAAGGTAGACAATTCCATGCGTGGTTATCTATATTATCCACTGTGTTCTTTGTCTTGGAGCAATCCAGAATCTTCTAGGTGGCCTTCTAACCCGGTATGATCCAGCTAACATCAAAGATGAGGTAGCACAGAAGAACAGACAATTATTTTCTTGGAAGTCATCGTCATCAAACAATTTCATTGGGTCTTCAAGCTCGTTTAGCTCAAGAAGCTGCAAACAGAACCTTTGGAAGGCGAATCCGATTGTAAGAGCACGCAAAAGCATGGCAATCATTCCGAGAATCACTGGATCCATGATAGAACGGCCGGCAAATGGAACCCTATGCAAAAAATAGAGCAAATGAAATATCCCACAAAGCTTACCTACCGGCAAGAACAGGGAAAGAAATATCCCACATTTTGAAGGCCGATTCAAAATTGGAGGGGAATTATCCCACAAAAACTTGCCCTACCGGAATGATTCTATGGAGTAGTTCTCCGGCGGGAAACTAAAAATTGAGGTCTAACGGACGCTGTTAGACCTCGAGAGATAGCCTTCTCTCCTCTCCTCCTAGAAAAATACGTACAATTCTGAGAGGAGTCGTATAGGACGAGAGACGGGTATTTTGGCAAGCATGTGGCCAACCTTAGAGAGAGAGAGAGAGAGAGAGAGAGAGAGAGAGAGAGAGAGAGAGAGAGAGAGAGAGAGAGAGAGAGAGAGAGAGAGAGAGAGAGAGAGAGAGAGAGAGAGAGAGAGAGAGAGAGAGAGAGAGAGAGAGAGAGAGAGAGAGAGAGAGAGAGAGAGAGAGAGAGAGAGAGAGAGAGAGAGAGAGAGAGAGAGAGAGAGAGAGAGAGAGAGAGAGAGAGATCCTCCGACATAAATGCATTAGACTCTCCCCATCCCTCATCAATTACAACATTATCTTCTTTATCACGTAATAATTGTTCTCTCTGTGCTAATACCTCTTTCAGATACTTCCCAACTTGTGTCCTGGGTAAGTTAAAAAATTCCAGCAATGAGTTTGAACGAATGTCGTACTTGTGGCGAGCCTCATTGTATGACGGACATCTTATGATCACATGCGCTTCATCTTCAACTTCATGCATATCACATAACTTGCACAACCTCAATTCATGTGGAATATCACTCCAGCGCCCTACCTCAACCCCCAATCTATGCGAGCTAAGCCGCATCCTACTTAGCTCGCATAGATTGGGAGAGAGAGAGGGAGGGAGAGAGAGAGAGAGGGAGAGGGAGAGGGAGAGGGAGGGGGAGGGGGAGGGGGGGGGAGGAGAAGAAGAAAGAAAGTTTATTATGTCCATTGGGAGGCCTCAAAGGGACTATTAGACAATGATTATTCACACATCACTATAAAACAATAGATGAGTCTCCATGTCCTCATCTAGCTCATCACTCTCACTCCAAGTATCCATGTCATCTATGTTAACATCATTTTGGGTATCCAAGCAGGAATCTCTATACTTGAGAAGTTCAATTACATACTTCCCCAAAATGTCACCTTTTAAGGCAAATAGTGATGGGAGATCTCTGTAGTATATTCCGTACTCTTCCCTTAACTTACCATACGCTTCACATTGGAGTAGCGTATGTTATTCATCTTCAACTTGTCATGCATCACATAGCTTGCTGTACCTTTTGTCCTTCGGTATGATATGACCCCATCTCCCCACATCGACCCCAAGATGATGTGAGATTAGTCTAATTCGGCATATAGCATGTCTTTTTTGAATGCAAAGATCTTCGTTCAAGTGACCTGCTAGTTCCAAATTGGGATTGATATTCATCTTATATAAAATCATCTTTGTCTTAGGTTGTGACCACATCTTCTTACATATCCTTTTAGATACCCACCTTCGTAGTTCTGAGTCTACCAATACCACTGCATCCCAGGATATAATCGTACAGAGGTAAGACAGACTGCAATTCGTTTTTGAATTGATCGGTTGTATAAGCAATTAGAATTGAAAAGGGTTTAAATTCCGGAAAAGCTGGATCCAGCTGCAGGTTCCGCAACGTTAAACTGGTTTTGGATTACTGTTAGCAAAGGCAGGATACAGATTTGTATTGGTTGTAACAGAAAAGTTTGATTGGAAGGAGAAAACTTAGCTCAACTCTCTATGTGGTAATAATCTTGATCGCCTCTTGTATTAGCTTTTTGTAAGAACTTTTTCTTTCGTTGCTGCATATTCTAACAGTGGTATCGGAGCCCCATCAAAGATCATGGCAACTAGATTTGGAGCCCCACTGCTTAACGCAATAGAAGCTTATACGGGCGGTCCAGGCTTTCAGATATGGAAAGGATATTGTGGAGAGGGCTTGATAGATATTGTGCAGCCTCCAGAAGGAAAGGATATATTATCAAAGCTGGGCAAAATGAAAATTAGTGAAGGTGAGAGCAAACCAACTGATAGTGGTAAGATAGAAAGGTCTAGTGCTAGCAGCATTTACTCGGATAGTAAAATTAGAGAAGCTAGAGGAATTATATCATGTAAAGTTGGTTCTAGTATACTTTTAAGAATGCGTGGCATGAACCCTCAACAAATATGGTCATATCTGATTAGTAAGTATGAAAGAAAATCATCATCACAGTTAGATGTCCTAGATAAGGAATTAAGATAATTAAAATATATGGAAGGTGAAAATATCACAGATTTCTTTGCCAAGATAGATAATATTTTTGCCGATCTAGATGCGGCTGGGGCTAGACTAAGTGATGAATTTCAAGTGTTGGCTATATCAAGTGCATTTTCAAGGTATGAAAGAAGCACAACCAAAGATCGTGATGATGCAGAAAGGTTGGTAAGAACGGAACTTGAGCAAAGAAAGATAGTTAATGAGGACGAAGAGAGTTCTGAAGTATTGTTTACTGGAAAAGCAAAAGGTAATGTGGTTAGAAAGGATTATTCAGGAAAATTAGTAGGGCCATGTTAGTATTGTCATGAAATGGGACATTTAAAAATTAATTGTCCAAAATTAAAGGAAATGTCTTGTTATAGTTGTGGAGGATTGGGGCATATCTCCACTACATGTTCTAGCCCTAAAAATTATAGTAAGGGAAGAGGAAGAGCTAAAAGAGGAAGTTATGTGTCAAGGGGAAGAGGTAGCCCATCGAGGGGAAGGGGAAGAAGAGGAACATCAAGCGTTAATATAACTCGCGAGGTGGATGCTGAGCAAAATCGTGAGAAAGATCAAGATGACCAAAAGGTAAATGTCTTGTCAACTTGTGAAATTAATGAATGTTTTTCTAGTGAGACCGATATAGGAGCTGAACGATCAATAGTGAACTCTGCTGACCTTCTGAGTAGTGTTTGTTCCAGTAAACATTTGAGTCATGTGCAGTTAGGAAATGGACATTTGCAGGAGGTAACTAGAAAAGGGATGCTGCAATTATTCGATTTGCAAGGAAATGGTGTGGATATTTCCAATGTCTTGTATGTTCCTAGTTTATATAAAAATCTTATATCGGCGAATCAACTAGTTGATCTTGGGTATGAGCTACGGTTTGACAAAGGAGGATGTAAGGTATTTATGAATAATGAGTTAAGGTTTTTTGCAAAACGTGTCGGGAATCTTTTTCAATTTTAAATAAAGAGAAGCAAAGTATAAATATGTTAGTAGTTACTTCAGCAACAGTTTGGCATAATAGATTTGCGCATATACATATAAATAATATTAGATATATGATAAAGAAGGGCTTGATTAATGGAGAGAATGACGTACATGAAAGGTTTATTTGTCCAGGATGTATGTTAGGCAAGTTAACCAGTTTGCCCTTTAGCAAATCAATGCAAAGAGCAGAAGGACCTCTTGATCTTGTGCACACGGATCTTTGCAGACCATTAAATGTACAAGGGAGAATAGATAAAAGATATTATATATCTTTTATTGATGACTTTCGTAGAATGGAAAAATGTTATTTATTGTCCTCTAAAGATAAAGCTATAGATGCATTTAAACTATATGTAAGTGAGATGGAAAGACAAACAGGTCGTAGACTTAAATGCATCAGGTCCGATGGAGGTGGAGAATATCTTTCGAGCTTTTGTTGCAAGCATGGTATAAAAAGGCAACTTACATGCAGATATTCACCTCAACAAAATGGTGTTGCAGAAAGAAAAACCCGAACAGTTCTAGATGTTGTAAGGTCAACGATTAAGTTTGCAGACTTATTTTTGAATTCAATTCAATTCTTCATGGGGAGGATGGCGCAACTTACAGGTTAGGGTTTTGGCGACGATTCAGTCTGAGATTTCTCCCTCTTGGGATGTCCATTTCCTGCGATTCTTGGTGCGTTGGAAAGCCTGTGCAGTGTGCTTTCCAACGGTGTATGGCATCAGGTGGTTTTCTTGTTGCTTCAGTCCCAGAATTAGGATCCTCCATTTCGGTCTCCATGATCGCCTCCGCAGGTATGCATTCTTGCTCGCAATTTTCTGCCTCTTTGGCCTTTCCAGTGCAACCTCCTAATTCTCGTCTCAATCCACTTGCATATGCCCCTGCCTCGATGGATTTGCAATTCCCTCCTCTCTTTATGGCAGGTACCTCTTCTGCTTCTGACTCTCTTCCTCCTCTGTCCACCTCTACCCCAACTCCTTTGTCTCTTGCCCCCCATCCTCTGTAGGCCTCTTACCATCTCCTACTCTTCCCTCTGCTCCCTGGTCTTCCCCTAACACTGTTGCTCGAGTCTCACAAATGCGCTTCAGTGATTGGATTAAGCGAGACATGACATCTGGTGTGCGTTCTGCTCGTGTTGCTGCGGCGGTATCCCTTATGATGGAGAATAACAAAAGAGAGGTAACTGAATATATGAAAGAGCTGCAGGATCTTGAAGATCGAATGGATGTTCAACTGCCTCCTGATAACGTGTTCTATGAAGCAGAGGTGTGTTCTAGTGCCTTCACTCAAACTGGTGTCTCGGTTGTGGAGATAGATCATAGCGTCCACTTGCAAAGTCTGCACAATCTAATGTCCCATGCGGTGGTATGTCATTTCACTGGTCAGTTCCCTGATCTCAAGAGGATGGAATTTTGGTTGAAACAACATCTGCAAAGTTGGGATTGCCTCCGCATGAGTCCTTGAAAGTTTTGGATAGGCAAAACAATTATTTCTTAGTGATGTTCGGGTCGCCTATTGTTGTTAATAAACTAGTGGAACGTGGAATGGATCCTTTGTGGGGGCATTATCTCTTGTATCAGGTATACACCCCTGGATTTCTTCCTAATAAGTCTGGTGCACGTCGTATGCCCTGCTGGTTTGCATTGGAGGACTTCCCAATTAGTTGCATCTTCCAGACTTCTTGGTCTCCATTGCCAATGGATTAGGGTTGCCAATGGATTAGGGTTGCACCTTGCTCATTCGATTGCCAATGGTCCTCATATTTGTGTTTTCCTTCCTGCTGAGGCTTCCCTCCTCAAGTCTGTGGTTGTTAAAAGTGGCCCACTCTTTTTTAAATATAAATTATCTTTGCTTAATGGCCTAGAGCTTGACAATATGTTTCCTGATGTTGAGGCCTTCTCTGCTTATCGTGTGCGCAGACCCTCCATTCATGTCCCTCCTCTTGCTTCTCTCTTCCCCACTTCTACTTTCCCTGCTGCCATCCCTACTCCAACCGCTCCTGCACCTGTCCTTGCCATCATCCCTTCTTCGTCTTCTACCCTAGACATTGGCACACTCCTCGTAGCCCATAATTGTCTTTCTTCTGACCAGCAAGAGAGGTTGGACATGATTGCACGCAAGCAAGAGCGCATTGAAGAAGAATGGTCCATTGCTCGCATGAAAAAAGCCTCTCGGAGGAGGAATAGCTTTGCACCACAGCCTTCTGCATCTGCTTCTCTTAACCCTGTTGAACCAACACTCCTCACCACTGTTACTACGCGTGCAATAGCATCGCAGCCACATTGGGCTGATCAAGTGGATAATGAGTCTCATATACAGGTTGATATGGACTTAGAACATCCTCCACATCCACCTGATCAATGAAGTTAATCTCCTGGAATGTGCGGGGGATTGTCTCCTCCCCTACTAAAAGGACCAGGTTGTCCATGGCCCTCAGGGAATAAATTACTAATCTCATATTTCTTATTAGCCAGAATGACTTTAGCTAAACTTGCTCGATATTAATCCCAATACATTCTGTGGTTTAGCTAAACTCCACATTTTTCATCTCATACTTTCTAGCATTTAGCTAAACTAATCCAAACGTCATCCCAAAAATTTCTATGGTGTGGCCAACAGAAAATATTAAGCCAAATTACTATACTTTTTTTTTCAATTGTTTCCACTTATTTTAGTTATTTTCTTTGTGAAAACATTCTAAAATAATGCTAACTAGCAAGTCTAGAACTCAAATTAATTCATAATGCTAGAAACTAAACTACTAATCATATATTTCATATATAAACTAGAATGATGTTAGCTAAACTAGCCCGAAATTCATTCTAAAAGTTTCTATGGTTTAGCTAAACAATATAAACTTTCACTCTCTTACTTTCTAGCCTTTGGCTAAAGAGCTCCAGGGTTGGTGTAGTCCCGAAAAATGTTAAGCTAAAATTATTTCTTTTTTTCCAAGTTTTTCCATTTACTTGGACTGGCTAGGTGGGACTCAGATTTCATTTGTTTGCAAGAGCATAAATGCAAGAAAGAGGATGCCCACAAAGTTGTTGCAGTAATCAATAGGCAGTACAACGTTCTTGTGGCGGCCACAGACTCGGCAAAGACTGGTGTCCTTACAGCATGGAGGAGGACTATTACAGTGTCATTTACTCAGGTTGACAGATTTGGCCGGTGGATCATAATCAAGTGGTTTGATAAGGGGCAAGAATGGGGATTGGTTAATGTATACGCATATAATCGACCGCGTCAGAGAGGCGCATTATGGGCTTCTTTGCGTTCCAAATTACTGAAGTTAGGCTCCCCTGTTGCATGAATCATGGTGGGTGATTTTAACATGGTCGAGCTTGAGCAAGACAGATGTGGCAGAGGTGCAGAGATAGTGCAGGGCTTTGAACGGGAGCAATGGCACCGCTTAATGCAAGTTCGTGGCTTCACAGAAGTTGAGGGTCTTTCAAGTTTTACTTGGTGTAATGGCTGGTTGGGTGATGGTAGAGCATATGCAAGACATGATAGAGGCTACTATAATGCTTTGGTAGCAACCCTATTGCCTGCTTTGAGAACCTGTTGAATACTGCGATTTCTGACCATAATCCATAGTATTTCTCTTGCTCTCATGCGGTGGTGCATGCTGCATCTAAGATATATTTCAAGCTAAATACATTTTTCTTGAAGGATGAGGAATTTTTGGCAAGTTATAGACAGACGCGGTTCACCTCTTTCTCTCGGCACAGGGGCATGGCAGGTATTGTTGATGCTCTCGCTGCTGTGAAGTCGTTTGCTAAAGGTTGGGGTCGTGAACGGGCTTCTGCTAACCGGAGCCTTCTGCTGGCTCTTTATCAACAACTTGAGGCATGCAGATCTGTTGCCGCATCACATGGTTATGTGGAGAAGCAAATTTTGTGTAGCATTTGGCAGATGGAATCTGAACAGGTGCAATTTGCTCGCATTAAAGCTGGGTTGCAATGGTTTAAGGAGGAAGACCGATGCACATGTTTTTTTTTCAGAGCTGCCAAAACAAGAAAGCTATCTACATCTCTTCAGTCTCTGCAGATTCAGGATGGGCTTGTTATTTCAGATCCAGCTGAGCTTAGAGGCTTTTTGCACAATCACTTTTCAGCTTTCTTCACTACTCGGCGTCTTCCCTTTCAGTCAGATTTTCAAGTGGCTTTGCTTGCTAAGGTTCATCCTATAGTCACCAATGAGCAAAGGGCCACTTTAGAGGCTAAGATCAGCCAGAATGATTTAGCTGAGGCCACATTTTCTCTCAAGAGGGGCAAGTGTCCGGGTCTTGATGGTATTCCGGTGGAATTTTTCCAGGAGTATTGGGATTGGCTTGGTGCAGATGTGTATGATGATTTCAGGGATTTTAAAAGACAGAGGCACCTGGACAAAATCCTCAACTCTGGTTGCATCTCCCTTATTCCAAAATGTAAAGATCCCTCTTCCATTTCAGATTGGCGCCCCATTACCTTGTTGTCCTCAGTATACAAGATCTTTGCTAAATCTTTTGCTCAGAAGCTTTGTGGCGTGCTTACTGAGTCCATCTCTTCCACACAGTCAGGTTTCTTGTCTCGCCGGTGTATCTTGAATAATGTGGCAGCAGCATATGAGGGTCTCTATTGGGCTAGAATGCATGGTTACCCCATTGTATACTTGAAGCTGGATTTGCAAAAGCATATGACAGTGTTGACTGAAGTTTCTTGGAGCAGTGCCTTTTACGTCTTGGTTTTGGTGCCCAGTTCGCAACAGACGTTATGAAACTTCATTATTCTGCTCGTTCTTTAGTTCTTTTTCAAGGAGAACCATCGACATTTTTTCAGGTGGGACGTGGCATTCACCAGGGCTGTCCTTTGGCACCGCTGCTTTTTACAATTGTGGCGGAGATTCTTTCTCAGGTATTCTCTCTTGCAGTGCAAGAAGGCATCCTGCATGGTCTTCCAATGAATAATGGTTCACAAGAGATTTGTAATCAGTACGCAGATGACACTTTCTTGTTCTTAATGGCTGATGAGCAGAATTTGCAGAATGCCATTTTCTTGTTGCACAGTTTCTCTTTGGCTTCTGGTATCTTTGTGGGATGGCAAAAGTGTACTGCCTTGTGGGCCCTAGACTCTCCAGTGTCGTCTTCTGTGGTTGCATTTCCATGGAAGGTTCTTCCTCATGGGAAGGCAACTAGGCTTCTAGGCATTCCAGTTGGTATACACCTCTCATCTGGAGACGCATGGGATGTCATTATTAAGGGGTTGGAAAAGCATTTGTTCTGGTGGTCCATGGCTAAGTTATCCATGGCTGGTCGTGTAACTGTGGCAAAGTCAGTTCTGAGTGTTACACATGTCTATATGGCATCCATCTTGCTGGCACCACAGACAAAGATGCAGCTCATTGTTCGTACTGTCAGGAACTTCATCTGGGGTGGCACTGAAGAAGGAGCTGATGTTAAAATTAGTTGGGCGAAGTGCATTATGCCTAAACTTTGTGGGGGGCTGGGGATGATTCACTTTCTTCTCCAGAGCAAGGTGCTGATTTCTAAGTTCATATGGCGGATTCTAAATAATGCTGATAATTCTCCAGGTCTGCGTCTCATTCACCAGTCTTTACAGATGTGCATTTCCTTTGGCTCTCCATCCATTAAGCCACTCCTCCCATGGCATTATTCTATCCATTTTCTCCATATCCTAATGCATCTCCTTTCTTCAAGGGGTTGCTAGCTGCTTAGGAGACTGTGCGCACTTTGTTTCAGTTCTATCCAATAGCCCACACAGATCCTACAGCCAGTTGCTGGTGGATCCCTTTGGGTGACGGCCAGGCAGATTGTCCCCTGGTCTCTTCTGTCCATCCATTGACGCAACATCAGTGGCGAGCAGCAGGTGTGCTTATGGTATATGCATGCTATAATGAGACACGATTGTTGACGTGGAATGAGTTCAAATTGAAGTTCCTTCGCCAGTAGCATTGGAGTTAGGCAAGTTTGTCCTCTCTCACCCACACTCTTTGGAATTTATTGACCAGTTGGAAGCCTGGATTGCTGCCAATGGGGGGGACGATATACAGCTCTTGCACCAGGTCATCCCTCAGCTCATCTATGCGGATGATGCGGACCTCTTGGCCCATACACCAGAGGGCATGCAGGCACATCTAGATGCTCTGGACACATTCTGCCAGGCGACGGACATGCGTGTCAACCTGGCCTAGACGAAGGTGGTCCTCATATCCTCCTCACGTCATCCAGCACCTCCGGCGCTCACTTATCAGGGGCAGATGGTAAAGGTCACACCCAGCTACAAGTACCTGGGGGTGGAATTTCCGTCTTCAATGTATTGGGATGCATCCATTCGCCTTCGGGTGACCGCAGGTTGGAAAGCGCTGTACGCAATGCAAAACAATAGTCACAGGGCCGAGCTGTATGACTGGGGCCACCAGTCACATTTGTTCCGGGCACTGGTGGAGCCAGTTCTTCTGTATGGGGTCGAGGTGTGGGGCCCAGTCGTGTCTCTGGCGACTTGGAACGACTTAGAGCAGGTCTAGAAGGCATTTTTGACGTGGGCACTTGGGGTCAAGCCCTCAGTTCCATATCAGATCTTGTTACAAGAGACAGGATTCATGCCCCTGCAGCAGGCGGCCCTCGATAAACACATTGTTTATTTCCATAAGGTGGCCAGCATGGGCGACACTCGGCTCCCGCACTTGGCTTATGCTGTGACGATGAGCCCGCAACGACTCAGGGCTTGTTGGAAGGACAAGAGAGCCCAGTGGCTGGCGCTCTGGAACGTAGACGCACATAGGTGCATCTAGATGCACACAGACGCCGGCCGGGATAGGCTGAGGGGGTACTTGGACTCTTGTTTCCTGGGGAAGCTCTGAGACCACCATGCTCTGGAACTGGTAAAGATGGCACACTACAAACAACACATAAACCCCACCCTGGTTCGAGGCCCACAGCTCTACCTGCATTCTCAGTTGCCCATGAAGAAGCGCGGGATCATCGCGCCCATTGAGCGAGGGTCCACCATCTTCGGCTTGAGGCGGATCGGTGGGTTGGAGAGCAGCGCCATGATGCCAGGCTTTTATCGGTGTTGCTACCGGGGGGTTGTTGAGGATGAAAGCTATGCCTTCCAGAGCTGTCCAGCCTATAGTCAGATTCGGGCTCGCTACATTCTCCTGGTGCGACCTGGTTTGCCCCTGCACGAGCTACTCAGTACGCCGTCAGTTCGATCCCTTGGCTCCTACCTCCAGGAGGTTTTGGATCTGCGGACTCACCTCTGCCCCCGGGCGCCTATCTGAGGTGCCGGGAATTCATGTGTATATGTATATTTGTACAGCTGCCAGCAGGCTTGTTGCTGCGACGGTTTTTCCCTCCTAAGTGGGGGGGGGGGGTTTAATCCGGGTAGCAACGGGCTTGCTGCACCCGTGTAATTTGGGTCCCATAGGCCGATTGGCCTCCGCGGACGATAAAAGAACCTTCCTTCCTTCATTCCTTCCTTCGTTAGGACCGTTGCATTTGGGAAAAAGTAGCTGCTACACTTCCTCCGCACCCACAAGACGTGGCTCCCCAGCTCTGACTGGTTCATGGCAGTGTTAAGGAGGAGCACCTGGTGCACTCGATGTATGTGGTCCTGCTTCATCCTGAAGTGTTGCCTCCATCGCCAAAGTGGCCTTTAGTTATCCCTGAGCCTCATCGTAAAACAGTCTGGCGATGGGTATGGGATAAATTGCTCCATCCTAAGCTATCTATTTTATGGTGGCAGATCACTCATAGATATGTGCGGGTAAACACTGTTGTTCATCGATTTCATCCAGAAGTCTCTGTAATCTGCCCTCTTTGCATGCAGAGAGATGAGACAATTGAGCACTGTTTTTTCTTATGTCACCATGTTCGACTTGCTTGGCAGTGGCTTTTGAGTCTTTTCCATTGTGACTTGAATAGTCAGCAGGTCCTATTGTCAGTCTATCCTAGTTCTTGGGACAAGTTGGCAAAGAGGGCTTTCCACTTAGCATCTGCTTGGATCATCTGGTCCATCTGGAAGAGACGAAATTCTCATTTTCAAGGGACAGGTCTTTTCAGATACGCAAGTGCTTAACGATGCTCGTATTCGCATTGTGAAGGTGTACAAGTGTTCTTCCTTAAAGGATAATGTCAAAAGCGTCATTTGGGAGCAATATCTTCAGATTCAGACCTACTCATATCAAACAGTTGTGCTCGTGGTGATATGTATTCTCTGCTGTTCTATGTTATGTATGTGGTGTGTTATGTTATGTATGTGGGTGGGCATATTCACCCCTTATTCCTTAATCTACACCGTACGTAAAGTTCCTCGTTTGTGGGGTATGCAAGTACACAAATTGGTATACCATATAACAACATATGCAAAATACTATAAGATTTTTAGCAAAATACTATATGGTGTTGATTTTATACGTGGAAAATATAATCACAAGGGCTCTCGCTGCCCTACGTCACCCCCCGTGTGAATAAGCACCCAAACCAAAGGGGGTTTAAGGGGGATTTTAATTTAAATATGTTAAACCCAATGGTTGTGTTCATTAATGTTAATGGTAGTTATGTATTGGTTGTTATACCAAAATTTTTTTTGGGCCCTTCGGGCCCTAAAAAAAACAAACATACGTAAAAACATGCAAAACATGTAGCAAATATGTGAAATCTAATATTTAACATTATAACAAAAATAAAGGAAATTTGTAAAGAAGCCTGAATAAGTATAATATCTATCTATATATAATAATAAAAGCAAAATGTAGTGTGTGCAGAGCATCTCGGCCGTCAATTTCTGTTCCCACAACTTACATTTTGGACCGTCAGATCTAAAAGCAGTTACAAAGGGTGCGCATCAGTTTATTTTACGTTTTTTTTTTCTCTGTTCACAGCTTTTGTTTTCGTTCTCGACGAAACCCTATCTTTTGGTGATGCACAGATGCACAGTATTGCGTTCATGCCAGGGCTCTATTCCGGCATTCTCAACTTCCCAGCACGAAAAGTCACGGCTTCGAAGATCCAACGTGAAGACTGCCTTTTGTGGTATTTGTATCATCTAGCCCTGTTTTTCTTTAACTTTTCTTTGTTTCCAATCCCGTTTTCTTTGCTATTAACTTTTCTTTGTTTCCAATCCCGTTTTCTTTGTGGTATTTTTAGGAACTTGCTTCTAATTTGTGCAAAGCACTGCAAAAGAATAGGCCAGGGGATGGAGTCGATGACCTGCCAGCAGCGGTCCCTGCATACATTAATGATACAGGTCTGGACCGTGTCTTAATTGAAGCGCTGCCTCTGTTTTTCTACATAGAGGTGATTCCAGGCAGTGTGTATGATTCCTGTTTTTCGAGCATAGATGACAGCCAAATGCAAATATCTGGGCCTGCAAAAGGAGAGTGTGCAAGGAACGTGAAGTATGCATCTTAACGGGTCTTTAGACCACAGTATGAAGCAACCGTGGCTTCTTGGGCATGTTCAAATTCTTTTCTTCTTGGATTTTATCAGACGGCAGAAGTACACTGCGGCAGTTAGTACTTCTGCCGCAGTGTCCCAATGACGCAGATTATGCATCAGTGAATAAAATTCTAGGGCAACTCTATGATGTTCGTCTATCAGGTACTTAATCTTCCAGGCCCTTGCACTTCAACAATGCACTACCTTGATAGAGACGTAATATAGTATTTAGTTTTGCTTGGATTCAAATTGCAGGTTTGCTTAAACCTAGAATAAATAATAGTTAAATTCCCAATACATTGTCTCTGTAAACATATGATGATCTGGACAGGTTGCAGGGCTGACATGGAGACAAAGATGTGGTGATCTGGACAGGTTGCAAGGCTGACATGGAGACAAGATGCTGAGGCACAAATACTGAGGTTGTACACAAGACATACATAGTAGTTTTGTTTTATAGTCAAAATCTCCCATGTAATGTGCTTCCAACTAGCATCACACTTATCCCACTGATTCATAGGAGGTTGGGCAGGATAGCTACATGATCTCCCATCATAGGGGTGGAAATGTTTTGAGTGCAATGGATCCTATCAGCATGCAGCAGCCGATTCAGGACCGGTAGATGCCATAGAAGAAGAACATGCAATACCTTTGAAGTAGGGCACTGAATACTTGTTCCTAAAACAACATAAATATGGCCTTTCATGGGGGAATTAGATACTTGTTCCTAGAAGATGCTTGTTCATACGAGACTCGGAGTCCTAGAACACCACATGCACATGGAACAAGCCAAAAAACTTTTCTCAAAGGGGGCAGGAACCCATGGTCTATAAATTGCAAAGAATTCTGCACATTAAGTGTTCCTAGATCTGCAGACGAAAGCAAGCAGATAGGCTAATTGCAAGATACGAATTTGGGCTTGTTATACTATGATTTCAAAGTAAGATTGGCAACAATAAAATTCTACTGAAACTAACTCTATAAAAACTGTGTTCATATATTTCACCTGATGGATTTGTTGTGACTCCATTTGACCAAGATGGGAAGCTAGCTCTTGCTGCAGATCGGAAGTAACTCCATAATATATGGCATTTCAAGTGAAGTATAATGGCATTACATCACCAACAATAGAAAGTGGCATCTACCCAGCATTCAGACACAGGTTTGCTTTATAGAGGAGCTGCTTGATCTCGGCATTTATCAATACTGTTCCGCTGATAGCCAGCCTGCAGATGTATTTCAGAAAATACTTGCAGGGCAGAAGTTCTAACCTACGGACATCTTGGGAATCCATGCTCTGAACTCAAGGAAGAAAAAACATAAGTGCATTTTTGTATTTAAGTTGCTTCATAAGATTGCTTACAATTCAGTTTCATAAGGGTATTAAAGATTAGGAGCACACGATCATTATGTTCCTGCCATTTGCATTGTCCTTATGTTTTATCACATGGTCGCACCATCTAGAATGATGATTTGCAGAGTATGATTTTCATACTGCAAATGCTTCCCATTACAATCAGTATTACCTCTCAGATATGACGTAGTTGAGGCAACATGAGTCACATAGTACTCTGTGATGATAGACCATACCAACAATTCTCATTGTCTTCAATCTTCCCAGGTACATTCTGTATACATTTTTTGAGCTTTGGAATGCTTGCAGTGCAGAGCACCTTCTTTATTATGCTGGATTAGTGGTGATGCAAGACTATGTTATTTATTTATGCATAGCATGCAAGAACCGTCTTTGTTATGTTGGGATCCGTTGTGAAGGAAAACATCTATAGACATTTGCAATGCAAATTTTTCCTGGGACAAGGATTGCATGCAAGTGTTCTTGCTATAAATCTCAAATATAGACGACGGATTTTGTCCTTTTATGTGCACTTTGTCTTTTTTGTCACCTTCTTTTACATGAGGTTATATGCACTATATTTATGCGAAAAACCTTAAAAGACAATTCCCAAAACATTGAATTTCGAATATGCATTTTTGAATTTCAAATGACAACAAAACTCTATTCTATTCTATTCTATTCTACATAGAATATATGTGTGAAAAGTTAGAGTATGCGAAGGCCTTCACAAGCCCAACCTAAACCTTTTGCTTCTAGGCTGGATAAGGGTGCAGTTTGCACCCCAAAAAATCAAGCATATGAAGCATAATAGTCTTGTCATAACTCCGATTGACAAAGTTAGCTGCAGTAGCATTTAATGTTTCCAAAGAGTTCAAAGAGTCAAGTATCTGTGGGCATCTGTGGTGTAAAAGGATAAAGATGTTAGAATATTTTAATGCCAAATCTTGCCCAGTTCTCCATCTCAATCCACCTGTTATACCATGTCTTGTTGGTCCCTAAACCTACCTATATGTTGCACAAGCCATTATTCCTGTCCCATTTGCAAGGGTGCCTTATTGAAGACCATAACTTGGCAATGCCCAAGTGGTGGCGAGAGAACCGTAATTCCGGTTTTAACCGGAGGGATAAAGGTGTAAAAGCAAATATCTTTCATACAAGAAGCTCATGCTTGATTGATCCCATTACCAGACATTCAAAGATGAATAGACTCAATCAAATTTCATTCAAGAGGACCCATTGCCAGTATGTGTATGTTCTCGATGAGCTTAATAGCTCAAAATGCTCATTTGGAGCTAGATATATTTCAGGTAGACAAAGTGGGCCTGTTGAAACTGTAGAGGAAAGTGTAAATGTGAGGCTAAATAAGTAATGGGTAAACCAAGCAATTGATTACAAAGAAAGAAACATGGCACACTGAGCAAATGCACATCAAACATCGAATGATTCTAAAGCAAGGCAGGCCGATATACCTTATGAATACAAACCCACGACACAGAAATAACTGAAGATAGTCTACCTCTGCAATCCAGCCTCTGAACTTATGTAAAGGTGTCGTACATTTGTCTTTACAATATATTTATTTAGAGTATTTTTCCTTTGGCTTGCCATAAGAATCCCATTATAAATCGTCAATCCTACAGCCCTATAAGCCTTCTAACTAATAACACCATTATGCCAGTTTCAAAAGGCACAAATGCACATTTTACAGGCTCCATGTACTTTGTCATACATGGTTATTAAAATTCTTAATTTTACTCGAGAAGTGTCATAAAGGATGCATCTGCCAGACACCAGGCCCTAATGTTGGCATAGCTTTGACATTGTAGAAACGCATTGTCCATTGTGAATTGTATATTGAACATCGTACTCACAAAATTTTTTGCCTGACGAAAAGCCCAGCAACGCTGGGCACTTTTTCTAGTTATAGGATAATGTAATTTAATTGCGCCTCTTCAGCTTCGATGACATTTTCTTGTGCATGATGATTTTTTTCATACGTGATGCCTTCTGCTTGCATGACTCCCGTTCGTGATGTTGAGCCTGGGTCTCGCCTGTTTCGTGCTAATCGTCTCATTGTAAGATGTTGAACTAATATCTACAATTTTAAGAAAAAAAAGAATTGTTAATAACCACCTTTAGTAATAACTAGTAATTTGGACAATAAGTAGTAATTAACAACATAACTACCAATGTGCAAATACGTGACCTCCACTTTCAATGTCCATGCATATGTGCTCCATGTTGGCTAGTGATGCTATATTCGATATTTTGGGGGATTTCAACCCACATACAAATCCTTGTAATATAAAATATCAATTTCATTGTGTTGATCATTTCTTTTTGCTTCTTGTAAATATCCAAGTTGGAGCGCCTATAGTTGTTTAGTGGGTAAATGCTGTAACATAAAATAAAATAACCATGAATCAAATAACATAATAGATAACAAACTTGCACAATAGATATGTTTCAAACAAGAACCTAAATAGTCCTAGCATTAAGGCCTCACAAACAGAGCGGTGTTAGTTGCCATCAATGGATTGGGCGGAGGCACCGGTAACGTTGATGAAAGATATTCTATGGGCAAAACAAGGAAAAAAAGATTTCTAGGCCTTAAGACCTCAGAGTGCACACATTGCGAGAAACAACTAGTAACTCAAATGTGAAAGGAAAAACAAAGACAAATATCCGAACTTCGGACAAAGAGGTTACGGGATGGCACAAAAGTAAGCCCCCGAATCGGGCTAATGCAAGCAATGCATGCAAGTTATTTAGGTTTGCATGAAGCCGTGCTAATGGAGCAATGCATGCAAGAAAGAAGGGAAGAATAATGGCCAAATTCCGGGAGGCAGATTCGAGGTCTTTTGCTCCTTCCTCCACTTTAATCTTTTGCTTGAAGCTAAGAGGGTTGCATCGAGTCTAATGCTTGGGAGGAAGCACCACCCATATCCGAGGTAGAAAAACAAAATAGGTTTTCTGGATTTGTCCCAAAATAGTTGTGGCCATGTCCCAAGATTCATCAAGACGGAAACTTTTACGCCCTTCGGAGGTAGGGAACAAGCAAAGAGGTGACACAGGGCCACCATAGCTCCACAATGCTATCCATGAGCCTTGCATCTTCAGCCCCTAAAATAAAAAGAGGGCTTTTGTTCTGAGCCCTTGGATGTTGGACCTTTGAAAAAAAAAAGTTAAATCAACGACTAAGAAATGGTGCACTCTAGATGTACGCATTAGTACACCCATTCGAATACGCCATGAAATCTTAGGAAAACCTTTGTGAAAAGCGTACAAAAACACAAAGAAAACCCCCTGTTATTATGCTACATATTTCTGCTAGAGTAGACACCCGCAGAACCAGCATTACATTTTAAACCAAAAGACTTCAACAAGAGCTTGGTAATGAAAGGTAAACTGTTTAACAAAAAACTTACAGACCAGTTTATGCAACAACTGTATCCCAGAAAATTAACAACTTAATCTTCATAATAAATGAAAGAAAATACTGAGAAGTAGATTTCTTGAAACACTCATCAATGCAAAGAGTAGGAAATCCTGATACCTGCACCCAACATATCAAAAACGAGCATTAGTATGGTCGCAATGAAATGGGTAGCAGGTGTCGTGGGATTTCCTAGGTCATCCCCTTCACTCTGCTTGATGAACAAACAGTAATAAGGGTAAACATAAGAAAGAAAGTTAAATTACAGGAATAATAACACATAAAATCTATGGTTAGTTTACATCATTCCCAAGTGCATTAATGCACTAATTGTTTGGAGGCTGCAAATCCAGCAGGCTAAAGAGCATTAAGATGACATCATACTGCTTTAATGTTACAATTAAAGGAATGTGGAAACAAAATACTAACAGATCAGTACATTCTTGTAACATGAAAATTAAAAGAGTGAAGGAACCAAATATTAACAGATCTGTATATTCTTGTAACAGGAAGGCAAGTTAGAAATAAGCAAGATATGTAAAAAAACCAGATAATGGACCTTTGTTGGTAGACTCGAATTTGTAATGTTGATCCCCATACAAATTTGAGCAGAGGCTTCCATGCTAGGGGCTGGGACAGATGGATCTGCCATGCTCACAACAGCAGGTTGCACCATAGTTTCAGCAGCAGGTTGCACCATAGTTTCAGCAAGGATATTCAGGTTCTCAGGAACTTGCTCAGAAGCAAGGATAGTCTGCTGTAACACCACATTTGGAGCCATAGAAGTGTTGGAGCCATCATTTTTGTTAACCACAGCAGCATTGCTCTTCTTAGAACTAACCACAGAGCTAAGGAATTCGTAGACCTTTTTCCTCTTGGCATTCTTCATCTTTTCCTCTTCAATCCTCTTTCTGGTGGAGAAGTTAAGATCACCTTTCTTTCTTCCCATAAATGGGAAGGAGCAAAAGGCTTTGGCAGCGCACAAGGCTGAGACAGGGATGATCAAAGACAACAATTCACGAAAGAACACCCGGCCAGATTGATATAAGGGTCCGGTAGACCTTACTACCGTCAGCCCTTTTTGGTGTAAAGCTGGAGGGCAGCCCGCAGGGCCATGCAAGGCAGTGATCCGGAAAACACCCTGGATGAAAAAGGCAAGATCCATACCTGGACATCACTGTCGTTCCGGCCTTGAAGAAAAAATGTCTAAATCTGAGAATCAGGGTTTGCCACATCGTCCAGTAACAACCGAAACCCTAAAAGTCTTTATAACTAGAGATAATAATACAAAATAAAGGTATAGGGTTAAAAAACTAGAGGGTAAATTTCCATAAAGGTTTGAAGCAATAGAAACTTCACAAGGTTCTAAAACAAGGGGTTAGATATCATGATCCAGTTTATTTATAAACAAGTAAGAGCCATAATCATTATGGTAGTAATAATGTTAATAAAAAAAATCCTGCCTCCGTCCGTAGGTCAGGGGGCCAGTGCATAAACATAGTTCTAATATAATCATACTGAACTAAAATAGTTGCAGCAAGGAGAGTAGGACCCTGCAGCAACCAGCAGGCCCTACCCTCCCTATGTATTAGAAAAAGACTACTCAAATATGTAAATAACCTTTAAGAATGGTGATCATATCACTGAGGGGATAGAGAAGACCAGGAAAGTCATTTTCCTGTAAAGCTGAAAACACATATTTGATCAGGTCCTTTCTGCCAAAGCCATTAAGGCAAAAGGAGTCAATAAGCTCTTTAAAATCATTGGCAGCAGAAAATGGGCATGAGTGAGCGTAAGCATAAGGTAGGACCTGGGAAATGATGACTTTGGAAGCAGGTCCATATGGTCTACAGCTATCTGCCTTGATGAACTTGTATACCTCAAAGGGAAGTTTGCATCTTTTATCAAATCTAGTAATGGAAAACATACCTCTCTCTAGGTCTGTAACCATAATGGAAAGATTAAGGAAGTTGACTTTAAAGCCGGTTTTGGAAAGTCCATTGTAGCAATACGAAGTTTCATCCTTGATGGAGAGGTGTTTCATGTTGTAAACAGTAAACATGGAATCCTGCGAGAAAAATTCCTGTAAATCACCTCCATTAATGACATTCAAGTCATCAATGTATCTTGATGCATGTTGAAACTTTGCAATATCCTTAAATCTGCCATTTCTTGCAAGTTTTAGAATGAAACTGAGTTCATATCTGGCTAGGTACAGATTGCACCATGCAGGGCTAGATGCAAAACCCATAGGTATACCCCTACATTGTCTCCATATCTCTGAGCCACATTGCAAAAAACAGTTGCTTAATAGCCAGGCATTAATAGTCTTGAATTCACTTCTATCCAGACATCTCCATCCAGCATTTAATAGTTCATCCTTTAAGGTCTTGAACCATTTAACTTTAACCAACCCTGTTTTAGAGTTGATCATGAGGTGAAATTTCTGCTCAACTTCCATTCTGTAATCCCAAACAAGATCAGCAATTTCATTAATGATATTAACAATCCCGTCTTCACCATCTAACGGTATGTTCTCATAGCATTTCATGATGTCTGCAGCAAAGACATCATGAATTTTAAGGGGTAAGTTGAGAATGACATCAATGGAAGAGTTTATAAGCCAACATGCATTCACATTTTTAACCCACAGTCTGATTTCAGCAGTCTGCCTATGGCATATATTCGGCCAAACTTCTATGAAATCATTTAGAATAGAGGTAATTATTTCAGAGATTTCTGAGTAAATGGTATTACAGCGCATTTGTCAACCACAGTACTTCCCTTATGTGCCTTATAGATAGCCATAAGGTAGGGTAATCTGTCAGAACTGTAACCACAGTTGAACTTAAGTATATCTGCACGGCATTGCCCTTTAACCGTTTCAACTGAGCAACGGACTTTCTCAAAATCTGAACTGCTGAGCCTGTTTAAGGCCATCTCCTTTATATGTCTCTGGCATATAAAGGAGGCATTATTATTGGCTTTATCAAGCCCGGAAATATAAAGATTCTGGACAAGCCAGTTTAGATTTTTCATGACCTCCAAGTCTTTCCAGAGGAATCTCTTGGAGGGTAGATTACTTTTATAATGCACCATTTCAAAATGGCAAAATCTTAGAACTAAATCCATAATGTTGTCCTTGTCAACATCTGAAACATCTAGCAGATCAAAGTAATGAACCTGGAAAATTCCTCCATGAAATTCTGTATATTGAAAGGATCATCCGGGATATGGTTGAGGCCCTTGGCAAAGGCCTTTCTTAACTTAGGAGAGTGGATGATGCTTAAGTCTGTAGAACGAATATGCCCAATTAAAGGGTCAACAAACCTGCTCAGATTAGGGTTATTGCAAGGACATTTCCCTATTATGCCAGTAGAAAAGACCAAAGAAGGCATATAAACTTTCTGCCGAATCTGTTCAATGTACCTCCATGAAAAAGTGGTATTGTTAGGCCCGAGGTCCCGTACGCCTTTAACCCATATGACGATTTTAGATAATCCATGGTAGAAATGATCGTGGAAAAAGAATCGGGCCAAGATGGAGAGCTACATGATTTATTGCTCTGTTTTCTATCTCTCAATTCACCGAAGTATCAGAATTTGATCACAACAGCCATTGTAGATGCCGTAACAGAGCTTTTTTCGCTGCCAAAAGCAGTGATGACGTAATTCTGCCATAGCTAGAGCTCGAGATTGGACCATGGCTAAAATTTTGAGTCTGAGGCTCTCTGACCACTAGCAATTTTTGTCGTTGCTAGGTTCCACTCAAGCCCCATATGGTCTCGAATGTTTTTTTGGTCCAAGAAGAAACAGCAGCAACCAGGCGCCAAGAACCTCCTCCCTTTCAAGTAGTCGGGCCTGCAAATCCCTGTTTGGGCTCAGTTCCGGCCATAGGCATTACCCTTCGAGAGTTCCTATTTCAGCCCACAGGAGCCTCACAACACAGAGTACCAAACATCACTCAGATAACACTCGGTTTTTGTTATTTGCCCCCCAGCACCACAAGAGCTCAATCCAACATTAGGGTATAGCTTTTGGCTCATAAAATTTTTAACCTTCGGAATATTTGAAAGAATGCTTATAGACGCAGCAGTAGTGGTTTGAACCACCTGATTTGCGACATTAGAAATGGAGAGTATATCTATTTGCTTTTGGGAAAAATTGGCGCCTGGGAAATGCTAATACTTGATGCTAAGACAAAGATCCTTCGATCTGAGCTTTCCTTTTTTTTATTATTATTATACACTGGGCACATTTTCTTCCTCATCTTGCTTGCTAACTCTATCTTCCCTAATGCTAGATCTAGGAACAATTTTGGCTTGCTGCAGTACTATGTATATGTACTTGATGCTAAGACAAAGATCCTTCGATTTGAGCTTTGTTTTTTTTTTATACAATGGGCACATTTTCTTCCTCATCTTGCTTGCTAACTCTATCTTCCCTAGTGGTAGTACTATGTATATGTTTTCCATTGTTAACCTTTTTATAAGGAATTGTAAAATTTTTATAAAATGAAACTCATCTACATATTGCTAACGTCAAATCAGACGCGATCTTGAAGATATAAGGAAATTTACATCACCATCCATGTTCAAAACATCTTCCCTATACAATCCCAAGGATATAAGGTAATTTGGACCATCTCTTCCTTCAACATTGGGCGTCGTTCATGCATTTCTATATTGAACCAAGGCCAATATTGCATCCAGTTGACCAAAGAAATGTTCCAATAGATAATAAGTCCTATTGGAACAGTTGATGATACGTAGCGTTCATTGTCTTTGTATTTCCAAAAATACAGTTTAATACCATCATGTTGTATAGGGGAAAGGGAGTTGGGATCACATTCTGGCATCGAGGGAGGGGCATCCCAATTTTTTATGGTTCAAGTTATGCAAGTCCTATGGTTCAAGTTATGTAAGTCTTAAGTTATGTAAGTTATGCCTTAACTTCAAACATGTAAGTCTTGGGACTTCAAAATTTCTTCTTCTTCTTCTTCATCATCATCATTTTTGTTTACTAATGTTATAATGTCTCCCATCGTATTTTCCAAGGTAAATCCCTTGCCCTTGATAAGGTGATCAGTGCCAAAATGCGTGTTCCAAGTTCCTTTGTTCATTATGAGCTTAGATTGAGTGTCATCAAAGATGGCAACACTGTGGTTTACCATGCTTACTTCAGAGACAATAGTTGCTCCTTGAGAAGCTTCTTGCCTGTCTCATATGACCACTCTTCGATACGGAAGTAGATTCTAATTTTTGTGCCATTTTTCAAGGGACTCATGCCCACCCACTTGGCTAGAGTCCCTTAATTCGTCGGTATAAGTGGTCATGTACAAACAAAATCTCGGGACTATAGTTGTATATGAGAATGTACATAAACTGTAACTAACTTTGAAATCTACTTACTATTTGTCTCATTTCTACATGGAAAAATTGTTGACAAAGTTTAGTGCATTCCTCCATGAAATTCTGTATATTGAAAGGATCATCCGGGATATGGTTGAGGCCCTTGGCAAAGGCCTTTCTTAACTTAGGAGAGTAGATGATGCTTAAGTCTGTAGAACGAATATGCCCAATTAAAGGGTCAACAAACCTGCTCAGATTAGGGTTATTGCAAGGACATTTCCCTATTATGCCAGTAGAAAAGACCAAAGAAGGCATATAAACTTTCTGCCGAATCTGTTCAATGTACCTCCATGAAAAAGTGGTATTGTTAACGAGGTCTGTACCTCTTTGCTGGAGCACCTCAGATAACACATTGGAAAAAATGGCTTTGATATTAAATCTATCCAGCATTTTGGATAGAAATGTAAGGTGAACAATTTTAGAATCATCTTTCGGTTTGGAGGTAACAAAATGTTTTTTGCGGTTACAATCCCTAGAGATAATCCTGGAAATGGAAGAAGGTTCCTACATAACTAACAGAAGTTAGTAA
This sequence comes from Isoetes taiwanensis, assembly GCA_021234155.1. Lineage (NCBI taxonomy): Eukaryota > Viridiplantae > Streptophyta > Lycopodiopsida > Isoetales > Isoetaceae > Isoetes > Isoetes taiwanensis. The sequence goes on from JAJEKV010000259.1 coordinate 200,287, forward strand.
ACAAAGGAGACATAAATCTTAACTAAAACCTTAAAAAGGGATAGAGTTGACTCAAGATTTGAAAAAACTGGCTTAACGTAACTAGTTATAAGATTTTGTAAGATCATGTAGATAAGCTCATATTGCAGAGCATAAGTATTAAAGAGTAGAAAATGCATACAAAAGAATTTGTATACAAGAAAAGAACACGAGAACTTACTAAGTTTCCTCCAGATAATGAAAGTTGAACTCATGGAAAGTCTTCCAGAGATATGACTTTGTTCCCTCCTTTTGTGACCGAGTAGTCATCCAAATTGACAATAGATTGTTCTATGTTGCCATGATTGGTGCTAACATTAGATTTCTGTTCATAGTTGCAACCAACCATTGGAGAAGCAGCTCTTGGATCAACAGTGACCCTGGGTGGCATTTTTGGAGTGAATTGAGCTACAGCAGGTTTCCAGCTATTGGAAGAAAGAGGTTTCTTTGGGGGACGTAATAAGAGGGGTCGCTATTGGTAGGCAGATTCTTAAGAAAAGAAATGGGTCTAACAGACTTTTCAGCAATTTCAGAAAGTTTATTGTTTCCAAACATCAATTTGAGGTTAGAATCAGGCTTTTCAGCAAATACCATGGCCATGTCCAACATAACCTTTCTGACCTCAAGATAGGAGATATAGGATAACACAACAGATTTCATAGTCTTGTTTAAGAGTTTGAACATTATTACCATTTTTGCCATTGGAGTAGTTCCTGGGTAAATGTCATCCATATGATTGAGAAGGTACCAGATCCCCTGGTCAAACCAAATAATACCACTAGGGCAATCATTTTTCTTGTCATACTTCTTATCCTTTTTCTTCTTCTCGCACTTACATTTGAAGTACGGACAGTGGGTTCTCCAAACCCCTTTTAAGTAAAAGTCACCTCTATCTTCATTTGGGTAAGCCATGTTACCCTTTTGACTGATAAAAAGACCAGTATTCTTAATACAAGTTTGTTCAAAAAATGTAATATCAAAGGGTACCTCCACTTTTTCCATAATAAAGTACTTTTCTAGTTTGAGGGCCTTGATCTTAGCAGTGTTGATATCAGCATCTGAAATACCAGCAAGGGCCTTCCAAGTTTCAAGGTCAATAGGGGCCAGTGCTCCAAAATTCTGACTCTTCCATAGAGCATGATCATAAGCAGCAGAAAGACACTCCACCGCATTCAGTAATGATAGGAAAACAGGCCGAATTAGCCAAAGTGAGATTTGGAACCCTGTCATCCATTTTACTGAGCTGGTTAGGAAAATAATCGTTTTCCCTGTCCAAAATCTTTGTTCCACCACAGCTTAAGAGATCTGCCTCAGAAAGATCATTATCAGTGAAGAGACATTCTTGTGATTCCTCTTGTACTTTTACTTCCTCAGTATCGAAGGTAAGATACTTGATGTCGTTTGCCTTCTCCATGGCAGTAAGGCCAATCATGAATCTTTTGCCAGTTTCATCCTCATGGCAAGTTCTGGAAAACAGGATGCTGGCCATATCTTTATAAAGAGAAACCAGAATAGTCTTGGATTTCTCATAGTCATAGTTGGTTTTCTTAATGAGGTGGAAGGTTTTAAACCAACCATTGAAGCCCAAGCATGCTACTGGTGACCATTTTTTCTCCACAAGGTTTGTTTCCCTAAACCTGATATAATCATGGATATGGTCGTTTTTAATGCAGGCCAGAACCGTTTGAACAGCAACATTAGGGCTATCCACTCCACATTTATCATAGTGCAGTGCTAATAATTCTTTGATCCAATAGCAGCAGATAGTATCCTCATTATGAAGAGTAACTCTATCTTGATTACAAATAAGAGAAGAAGTTAATGAAAGTAATAAGCTAGAATAAGATTACACCAGGAAAATTACCTAACCTTGGTCTCAAGTAAAACTTGAAAACTGGGAACAGAATAAAAAACCTTTTAATCATGTCCTAAAGACAAGATTATTATATCTATAATTCTTATTAGAAGAATAGACATCAATTGGCAGCCTTAGAAGTATAGGTGTAAATACATCTAAGCCAAAGGAAGGTAATTAATTAAAAAGTCCTAAGACCTTGGTACATTGAAGATAAAATATAGTTAAATCAGTATAACAGCAATTATCAGATCCTAGCAAAATAGTAAAGATGGAATAAACTTCATGACAAAGGAAATAAACATACAAGGTAAAAGATAAAAGATGTATTGAAAGTATAATTCTGCTAGAGTAGACACCCGCAGAACCAGCATTACATTTTAAACCAAAAGACTTCAACAAGAGCTTGGTAATGAAAGGTAAACTGTTTAACAAAAAACTTACAGACCAGTTTATGCAACAACTGTATCCCAGAAAATTAACAACTTAATCTTCATAATAAATGAAAGAAAATACTGAGAAGTAGATTTCTTGAAACACTCATCAATGCAAAGAGTAGGAAATCCTGATACCTGCACCCAACAGATCAAAAACGAGCATTAGTATGGTCGCAATGAAATGGGTAGCAGGTGTCGTGGGATTTCCTAGGTCATCCCCTTCACTCTGCTTGATGAACAAACAATAATAAGGGTAAACATAAGAAAGAAAGTTAAATTACAGGAATAATAACACATAAAATCTATGGTTAGTTTACATCATTCCCAAGTGCATTAATGCACTAATTGTTTGGAGGCTGCAAATCCAGCAGGCTAAAGAGCATTAAGATGACATCATACTGCTTTAATGTTACAATTAAAGGAATGTGGAAACAAAATACTAACAGATCTGTACATTCTTGTAACATGAAAATTAAAAGAGTGAAGGAACCAAATATTAACAGATCTGTATATTCTTGTAACAGGAAGGCAAGTTAGAAATAAGCAAGATATGTAAAAAAACCAGATAATGGACCTTTGTTGGTAGACTCGAATTTGTAATGTTGATCCCCATACAAATTTGAGGAGAGGCTTCCATGCTAGGGGCTGGGACAGATGGATCTGCCATGCTCACAACAGCAGGTTGCACCATAGTTTCAGCAGCAGGTTGCACCATAGTTTCAGCAAGGATATTCAGGTTCTCAGGAACTTGCTCAGAAGCAAGGATAGTCTGCTGTAACACCACATTTGGAGCCATAGAAGTGTTGGAGCCATCATTTTTGTTAACCACAGCAGCATTGCTCTTCTTAGAACTAACCACAGAGCTAAGGAATTCGTAGACCTTTTTCCTCTTGGCATTCTTCATCTTTTCCTCTTCAATCCTCTTTCTGGTGGAGAAGTTAAGATCACCTTTCTTTCTTCCCATAAATGGGAAGGAGCAAAAGGCTTTGGCAGCGCACAAGGCTGAGACAGGGATGATCAAAGACAACAATTCACGAAAGAACACCCGGCCAGATTGATATAAGGGTCCGGTAGACCTTACTACCGTCAGCCCTTTTTGGTGTAAAGCTGGAGGGCAGCCCGCAGGGCCATGCAAGGCAGTGATCCGGAAAACACCCTGGATGAAAAAGGCAAGATCCATACCTGGACATCACTGTCGTTCCGGCCTTGCAGAAAAAATGTCTGTCTGAGAATCAGGGTTTGCCACATCGTCCAGTAACAACCGAAACCCTAAAAGTCTTTATAACTAGAGATAATACAAAATAAAGGTATAGGGTTAAAAAACTAGAAGGTAAATTTCCATAAAGGTTTGAAGCAATAGAAACTTCACAAGGTTCTAAAACAAGGGATTAGATATCATGATCCAGTTTATTTATAAACAAGTAAGAGCCATAATCATTATGGTAGTAATAATGTTAAAAAAAAAAAAAAAAAAAAAAAAAAAAACCGATTAAGTTTGCAGGTTTGCCAAATTATCTTTGGGAGGAAGCAGTCAAAGCAGCATTTTTCATACAAATTAGGCTACCATTGAGCAGCTTAAATAGTAATATTCCTGAAGAACTGTGGTCAAATTCTAAGCTAACTCGCTCGTATGATTTCTTTAAAGCTTATGGTTGCTTGACATATGTTCATGTTCCTAAAGAAACAAGACACAAGCTAGATAATAGAGCGAAAATTGGGTTTCTAGTAGGTTATGATGAGGAATCAAAAGGTTATAGGGTATTTATGCCAGACACAAAGGAAATAATCATCAGCAGAGATGTTGTGTTTGACGAAAATAAGTTCTAAGATAGACATGGGATAGAACATCCAAAATTGAAGCTCAAGGATCATAGCTCCAATAAGTCCATTATTGCAAATGACTTTGACTCTGATGATGATAAGACAGACGATGAGGAGTGCGAAGATACAAAAAATAATGAGGAAAGTGAAGGTGCCAATGGAGAAGAACGTGCAATGCCTATGCCTAGGCCTGCAGTTGAAGAAAGACAACGCAAAAGAAAATCTGAAGTGGAGAAGCTTAAAGATACAGGTATAGACTATAATCTGGAATGCAAGTATTAACTTTAATAGGCAAAACAAGGTTTTTATGAGTGTGCCATACCATGTACTTTAGACCTGATAGATGAGTAATTCCCCGCAATACCAACAACCCTGCTTGTTTCAGTATTTTGGGCCTTTGTGGTAGAATGCCATTGTTACTTGAGTGCCAATATATTCAATGGAGGCACTTTCCGAACCTGTTGGACCTTCGGCAACCAGTTTAACAGTAATTCTTGGAGGCCTGATAATAACACTTTGTGTACTGGCAGAAGGGCTGTTCAGGCTTCTTCCAGACTTATTACCACTATTGTTACTAGTAGTTATATTAGTCAGCTTAATAGTCCTTTCGCAAATGTCAACCATTTTGCATTTGTAGAATCTAATTTTGAGATCACACCATTGATCAGCAACAAGTTTAAGAGTCATATGTATGAGAATATCCCTGATTTTCAAGTATGATAGATATACCATGATACTAGTTTTCAGAGGTCCTTTCAGAAATCCTCAGTAGTCAACAACATGTGCAGCTGCAGACATGTTAGGATATATAGTTTCCAAATTGTTGAACATGTACCATACTGCATGGTCCAACCATGTCATGTTGTCATTGCAAACGTCCTTGTTTTTCTTTTTCCCATGATCATCACATAGGCATTTGATATATGGGCATAAGGTCCTCCAAAGCCTCTTGAGATAGAAATCATTTCTAGGAATAGATGGATAGGCCATATGGCCTTTTTGGCTGACATACATGTACGTACTCTGTGCATTTTTTTATCAAAAAGTCTTGTATCAACATTGCATTTGATCTCTTCTAGGGATATAAATTTTCCAATTTTTTGGCCGCATTGCTAGCAGGTGATACCACCAAGTATGATCCATGTTTCTTTGTTGATAAGAGCAAGTGCCCCAAAGTTCCTTATCCTCCAAATACCTTGATTGCATAACAGAGCATGGCTTTCCACTAGACAGCTTGGTATACTAGGAAAATTTAAACAATTGTTCAGGGTAAACTCAAATTCCCCATCGTTGTTATTACCATCATTATTAACTTTAGCTTTCAGACTTGCCTTGTCCTGTTCAGTGAGTATGGAGTCAAAAAGGGTCATCAGCATAAGTACTGTCATCAATTTGTAAAACATCCATTCCCTTATCCTTCTTTCCGACTTTAAAGGCCTTTTCATGAGCTGGGATAGCAGTCAAGAACTATTTTTTGCATAGATCTTTGACAGTCCATTGGTATATCTTACCAAGTAGGTTATCATACAGCTGATTAATGACATGGACAATCTTATAAACATCATCACCAACCTTATTTATGCATGGAAGGCTTGGATCCATTCATTGAAGCCGAGATGTAATATAGCAGAAGTTCCTTGCCATTTCCTTTTGCAGAATGTACTCATGAGCTCTAATATCTTTAATGCAGCACAATATGCTTTTTACTGCATAGCTAGGAACTTCTGTCTTGAAAGTGTTGTATCCTAGAGCAGCTAGTTCCTTATTCCATTTGGGATGAGTAAGTTCATAAGCTGCGTCTTTATCCTGTAAGTAAATCCGTGTATATTATGAGTTACAACCAACAAGATCAAACTCAAGAGTTACTAATAGTGTCACTAAGCAGAGTACTTGGGTTTTAAGAAGTTAATATCCCTGGTAAGACCAAGGAACAGAAATTCCTAAAAAAACCCAGTCCACAATAGTCTAGACATAGCCAACTAGCATGACATCTGCATAGGTCAATCCCTGTAGCAGTATTATCTGTCCATACTAGGACCATGTCCATGATGGCATTAACCATCTCAAAAACCAAGTATCCTGTTCAGAATACCAGTTTAAGCCATAGATTCTTAGATATCATTATTTGTTTTCCAGGTTACATATGTAAGTCATTATTATGAGAAGAATATCTCAGACCCAATCACAACTAGGCTTTTACATTTTAAATCTTAGAATTATTAATCTCTTATAAGTTTAATGTACAAGTCTGTTATCAAAGTGTAATAAAAAGTCGATCTGAGATGGCATTAAGATCAGCTGCTATGTATTTAACCATTCCACCATAAATGTGCAAAACAAAACCATGTAATAAATCAGTAAAGATGGTCAGAAATAGTTCACTTTCATGTGAGCTTCAAATACATGATGTTCATATGAAGATAGTAAAAGCAGAGTCATATTCCACATGTGTATGATACTAGAACCATATTGGAGTATTATAACATCCGGGTCTGTTTTTTCAAAAAGTACAAGTAACACAAAATGTTTATTTCCAAATTTCAGCTAAGTACTTGAGTGAGAACAAAAAAATATTTCAGTAGACCTCCCTTAAACTTTTAGCAGCCCAGCATTTATAAGCTTGAATGATAACCACTGTAGACGCATTTTTTCCAGCCAGACCTTGAACTTGAACATAAAAAGATGACAAAAAAAAGAGAGACCAGTACCTGCAGCCAATCAACACAACATTAGCATGATTATGGTAATGAGTGAGGGGCCAAAAGGTATATTAGGTTTCTCAGCACTTCGTTGATCACCTTTTGTAACCTTTTTACCCCCAAGTAGTATTGGTAAGAAAGATTATACAAAAGAAAAGCATTATGCAACATAGTCTTTAATCTGATATACATGCAGATCCTTTCTATAATTAATTTTCTTATACTGATAACAATGAAAAAACCAAAGTCGTATCTGGTTGTTTAGGCCAAGACTAATCATTCTGGTCCATAAGCAGCCTTCATCGTGCAAATATACATTAAAGTGACCTGATTGTCTTCCAGTTTATAATTAAGATCGTCTTCTTGTGTCTCTGGAACCACATTTTTGCAGCTAGATCCACTTTGCATGTTCTCATCACTGTTATATCTGTTGTTGCCACCATACTTGTTAGCCCCAGACATCTGTGCTTGATATCTGTTGATCCAGGATTTTCACCACTGATCAATACCTAAAAGTAATACCTATCTGGTTCTCCAGAGTTGTTTATGTGCACAGCTCAAGCCTTTGCCTCTACAAAAGCATAGTCTGGTGGTATTTTAAAGCTGTGGTGCCCAATCATGTGAAGCTTGCAGGTAGGCGTTAGGCAGAGACGAAAATTATTGGGACTTGTATTGTCAAATGTGAAAAAACGAATTTGAATTTGAATGTGAAAAAACGCTTCCTCTTCTCTCAGCAGTACCTTATTCTCTTTGAATTGTTTCCAGGCAGGGAGGGGCTTCTTCCTGCCTGGTTTGGCCAATTTGGCGTTGCTTTCCTGCTGTCCTTTTCGGCCTTTAGCCTTCATCCTGTGACCTTCGTCCTCGATCCTAGTTTGTTAAGGAAGTCCTTTGGTATTCGGGCGCTTTGTTGGTTTCATGCGAGTCGCAGTGCAAGAATGTCGTCGATTCGCGTAGCGAATCGGCATTCTTGCTCAAGACGAGCATGCATGCATTGCATGCGTCGCATGCATGCATCGCATGTGTTTTGGGCCGTTCGTCAGGTTGGGCGTTTGCTTCTTATTGCAGAGTTCTTCATCGACGTTTCATCGGCGCTTCCTCTTCTCTCAGCAGTACCTTATTCTCTTTGAATTGTTTCCAGGCAGGGGAGGGGCTTCTTCCTGCCTGGTTTGGCCAATTTGGCGTTGCTTTCCTGCTGTCCTTTTCGGCCTTTAGCCTTCATCCTGTGACCTTCGTCCTCGATCCTAGTTTGTTAAGGAAGTCCTTTGCAGGGTATTTTTTAACCTCCCTACATATTTGAAGGGGCGTAAAATATTGGCCACTACTTACCTTGGATAAATTGCTAAGCATAGTTTGGCCTGGCCCTTTTTTGAATTGTTACACCAAGGAGTTGTAACTTAAATGGCGAAACCATGGGACTAATTTTTCTCAAAAAATTCGAATTGGCCACATCTGTATATCTAACATGTGAAGATGGTAACTAGGTCTATATTTGTCGACGAGCCCCCTTGATCATTGAGATCGCGATAGCTTACCCATGATTTTAGAGTCTGACTTGTTTTGCACCATAAGTTTTCTTTGCGACTAGGAAAGAAAATCATATGTTGTACTTAACAAATCCAAATTGCTCTATTTGGGCACAATTATATTGCGCATTTTGGCATCATATACATACATGGATGGCTGGAAGTTGTTAGTAATAGATGTATAAATCACATTGTTGCACTTGAAAGTATGTACCTGAGTACAACACCTAGACTAGCAGATGGATTCTTGATTGAGTTCTTCTCTCTTCAAGTAGTTATGTTGAAATATATGCAGTGTGATACCCCAATACAAACAAGTTAGCTCTCGAAGGAATTCAACCAACAAAAGCTCACAGAATTTTTTCTCCAGATTGCATCACACATTAAATTTTCCAAACGAAATTATTGCACAATTATAATCTTCATAGCATTCCTCAAAACCTCAAAAATCACAACATTCAGACCAATCACCACAATTTTTCTATTTGCTCAAGAATGAGTTGCCCAAACAAAATATCTCTTAATTCAAATGATTTAAACTTCCAATAGTCTCAACATTTCTGTTTTTCACGAAAATTCTAATAGTTGTTTAACCTTCATAAATTCAAATAGTCTTGAGTTCACCAAATCGCTACCTCTAGCTGCCGGGAACTGGACATTTTTTCTGCCGCTTCTGCTTCTAATATTCTCCCCCTTCGTTTCCAATCGGTCCCAGGCACTTCATCAAGATTCGGGTTGATAGATTTAGAAAGTTTCTACTTGAATTTTGATGCGATCGCGAGATCTAGAACCGGACATTTCTTGTAGCAATTCTTTTGTAGCAATGAGACATTCGATTCTTGTAGCGGACATCCAAAATTTTATTTTCATATTTCGTTTTATTTCAATGGTCATTCTATCATAGTAACCATGAGACCATTGAAAATGAAAATTTCTTTCTCAAACTTCGATAATGGACCTTGCGGGGTTTTGCGGGTTCGTAAATAACTTCGGATATATCGTAGGGCAACGATAAGGCTAAGCATCATGAATATATGAGTATCACAACCGCATTTTCTTCTTTGTAGATGTAATGAACTTGATGTGTCATGATTATCAAATGGAATTTGCTCACTCTAACCAAGCGCCCATGCACTCATCTTCTTTAGTCTAACCCGATAATGCAGATCTGTTAAAGGGATGATGTAAACATTGTCCCTTCCGATGTAAACAAATTACATATTTTCTCAAGTCCAAAACCTGTTTTCTCAAATCCAAACAACACACCTAGCTCTGATAACTCTCTGTCACTTGCACGCACCTTTGATGTGAACCTTCTCATATCTTGGCTGCTATTAAGATTCTGCACCATGATAACTCCTTCATGGCCAAGGTGTGTTCATAAACACACCAAGAGGTGTTCCAACACACCAGGCCCTCTTGCAAACTCGTGGCTCTGCTACCAATTAATGCTAGAAAATGACTTACCTGCAAAAACACACAACATATTAGATTAAAAAGACTTCTGCTCAAATGTTACACAGAGTGCAACATTTCTTGCCCAAACAAAGGGTTGGGCTGGTCCCTTCAGCCCCTTAAGGCCAATATCTTTTGAGATGAAGCACATTGATTGGATTTGGCAGCTCCCTTAAGTTGCCATCTGTCAGCACATATGAATTTATTCCAGCTTTTCCCTTCACAAAATAAGGTCCTTCCCACAACGTAGCAAATTTTGGCGCCTTATCTTCATGAGCTTTGTCCCACTTTAGCACCAAATCACCTGGTTCGAAACCTTTTGCCTGACCATGCTTTTTCTTGAAGTTATTCTGCATCTTTTTTTTGCTTATCAACATATGACTGAATGCCTCAGCTCTCGTCTCATCTAACTTAAGAAGCATTTCCAGCCTGTGTTGGTATGCTTCTTTATCCGTTTCTATGACCTCGCACATGACTTGCATCACTGGAATCTCCAAGTGTATAGGCATATGAGCTTCCACACCATATGTCAACTCAAACGGCGTGAAGCCTGAGCTATGTTTAGTGGTCAATCTGTATGCCCAAAGTGCATGCGGGAGTTTCTCATGCCAATCACGTTTATGCAGACTTACAGTCTTCTTTAATATATTCTTCAACACCTTGTTACTAGATTCAGCCTGCCCGTTGCCTTGTGGGTAGTAAGAACTGCTCTTTGTATGTCGATTTTCATAGCCTTACACAAAGCACGCACCACATCATTTATGAAATGGCCTTTTGTCCGTCAACAATTTGTATGGTACTCCAAACCTGCTACATATGTTTTCCAAAAGGAATTTTGCTGTTGTTTGAGCTGTGGCTTCTCTGAGGGCTGCTGCTTCTACCCACTTGGTGAAAAGATCGGTGGCCACCAGGATATAATGATGTTGCCCAGAAGACGGTGGATCTATTCTGCCAACATAATCCAATGCCCAAGTTTGAAATGGTCCTGGAGTCACTATTGGGTTAAGTGGCCCAGGAATCAAAACCTTAGCTCCATGCACCTGACACTGATGGCATCTAAGTACTTTGTTATAACAGTCTTTGTGCATCGTTGGCCAATAATATCCTCCCCTTAGTATCTTCCTCACCGTCGCTTTACTTGAGTAGTGACCTCCACATGTTCCAGCATGACATTCTTCTATACCATTCCTTGTTCAACTTCATCCAAACATCTAAGGTATAGGCCCGACCTGTCTTTATAGCACAGCACATCACCAACAAGCACGTATTTAAGGCAATTTTCCTTAAATCTTCTTGCACTCTCCTTAGTGAGATCCTTTGGCACCAACTGATATAGTAGATAGTCTACAATTGGTTTCATCCATGATTCTTCAAACTTAATGAACAAGGTCTCCCACGACTGACCTGCATATTCTTTCTCGTTCACATCTTCATTGTCTCCTTCAAGGCACAAATCATGGTTATAAAACGCATATGGAAGATAGGCACTAGGGTTCTTTTGTTTATTGTATGCTTCAATTTTCAAATCAAACATTGACAACTTAGCAGCCCACCTGTACAATTTATCCTTCTTACTGCCTTTGCCCATAAGAAATTTCATGGGGTTGTGCTTCATATACACGGAAACATGCTGATGGAGGAAGAGATATCCTTGTTTATCCACGAGATAAATAAGAGCAGCCGCATACTTCTCACTTGTAGGATATCTTGCTTCTGCAACGCTCCATTGCTTCCCAGCAAACTTAATGAGTTTCTTATCTTGCATCAAGACCAACCCTACAGCTCTTGCCGTTACAGTTATGTATGCTTCAAAGGGTTTCATGTAGTCTGGCCTCTCCAGAAAGTTTGCAACGCTCAAATTGGTCATTATTGTCTCAAATGCTTTCTGACATGCATCATCCCATGAAACCTTCATGTATTTACTCTTAGCTTTTGACACAGCACCCACCCGAGTTAGTTTTGTAATAGGTGACACTATGTGAGAAAAATTTGGCACATGAATTCTTAAGAAGCTCATCATACCCACCAATTTCTTTACCTCCTTGAGATTCCTCGGAGCTGGCAATGCTTTGATTAAGTCCACCTTGTTTTGATCAGCCTGAACTCCGTTAATTGACACCTTGTGACCAAGGAGCACCCCTGCATCTACATTGAACACACATTTCCTCGGGTTTAGGCATACATTCCCTGCTTGACAAAGCTCCAAAACAGTATGCACAAATTTAACGTGCTGCTCCCTTGATGTCCCTAGGCACAAATCATCCAAAAACACCCTGAACTTTTCTCTAGGCATGGTTTCAAATACTTTATCCATTGTTTTCTGAAAAATAGACGGTGCATTCATTAAAACCAAAGCGGCATCTTAACCATTGCAAAAGTACCCCATGGCGTGATGAAAGAAGTTTTAGGCTGATCTTCTTGCCTTACCGCTATCCGGTTAAAACACGGAGAAATCGAGAAATGAATACTTTTCACTTCACGCTCTTGCATACGTGATACCTCCTCCAAAAATGGTAAGGGATAGAACTCTTTTTTGGTTGCTTTATTCAACTCTTGATAGTCTACGCAAATTCTTAACCTTTTATTCTTCTTCCTCACTGGAACTATGCATGACACCCATTCTGGATTATCAATATGCCTGATCAGTCCTGCCTCCAACATTTTGTCAATCTCAACCTTAATCAGCGGCTCCAATACTGGGTTAATTCTCCTAAGCCTTTGGACGATAGGCTTACTCCCATGTTTTAGCTCAATATGGAATTCGCCAATCTCTGGAGGTATTCCCTTCAATTCGGGATAATCCCAAGCAAAGACATCTGCATGCTGCTGAAAAATTCTTGTGAGGGACTCTTCTTCTTCGGCAGTAGTGTTCATCCCAATGCTCAAAGTCCTGACCTCTTGCTTCTTGGTTATTTGGACCGTTTTTAAATCTACTTCTTCCCCGGTGTCAATTATCAAAATAGGGTGCATTTGTTCTAATTCCCGTTCATCCATGTCATCCTCTTCTGCAGCACCTTCGCTCAAATGATTCAACAATGCTTGTTTGCAAAGACGGTCAGCATCCGTGTTCTGCCCTCTAGGTACATGGCTTATATTCCAATCTACAAAAGTTTGCAGAAGCACCTGGGCTCTTTGATGATACGCTAACATATCAGGATGTCTCACTCGGTACTCACCTTCCACTTGTTTGCATACTAACATTGAATCCCCATATATTGACAAATGCGTGATGCCAAGCTCCTTGGCTGCTATCAGCCCCATAACTAGGGCCTCATACTAATTTTGCGTTTGAGGTGATTCCTTGTACCGTTTTGCTTCCAATTTGCAGCACATTCCCCGCCATCCTTAAGTACCATCCCCTGCCGCAGCCCACTCCAGTGAAGTTTAGATACTCCGCCATCAAACCAGAGGAGACCCTTAACCGGTTTAATTTCTGTAGCCATTGTGTTCTCAACGCCTATTGTCACTGGATATTGTGATTGCAGACCATTCTTTTGTAGAAATTCATGACTGCACTTTTCTTTTCCATAAGCCTCAGACATTAGTGATAGATGATAGACCCCTTGACCATATGGTTCGATTTTTTCCATACCCACAAAGTTAGTGTGTGTCCTCAGTATTTTACCGCATGTCCTTCGGCCAATATCTCAACTCTTTTTGTTCCATCGGAAATTGAGCAGGTTCCCATTTTCCAAATGGGTCTAGCATCGACTGTTTTCATCCATTTCCTTCCCAATAACAGATCGTACAAGTCTTCCTCTCCTCCCTCAAATGCCACCACTATAAAATCTACATGTCTTTGCAATTCCTTCAACCTTCACTTCACAATTTGAAATGATTCCCGAGGGGGCTTAATTCGCGCCATTTGCAAAAGTCTTAAGCACGCATTTTGACGATGTGTTAATGGTCGGGCCAAGTCTTTTCATCACATGATAAGGCATTATGCTTAACCCACGACCCCCATCCACAACTACATGAGCTAGATGCTTATTTGCAACCTCGGTGAACATTTCAACACTCCTGGATCGTCATCAGCCCTTGGCAATACCAAATGCGCACTCGCAAGATCTCCGGGCTGCTCCTTTTCTCCTAGAGATGCTCGCAGCAATTGGTCTCTATAGGATGGTGCTACCCTTAATAATGTTGCCAGATCCACTCACCTTTGAATTTTTTAGCAATAGCTCCAACTCATTATGATGAGTCACAATTGGTTCACGGTTCTTAGGTGGTGGAGGAGCGTGGATTGGTTCCACACTCCGTGAGTAACCTTGCCATGTTCATCTCGCCACTATTTTTTCGCTTATGTCTAGTCACGACCGCCAAAATTCCCTCCTCTGCTTCAAAGATTGCACCTATAAAATATGAACCACCGCTCTCAGGCTGCTTTCCTTTGATGTTTTGTGCCTCTTGTTTTGTTATGTATTCCCTGATCCGACATCTATCTTCCTTGTGTCCAACTTCCTTGCAAAAATCCTGAGGCCAGGGCATTCTTTTCCAAAATGCCCTCTTTTACTACATTTGGGGCAAACTCTCCACCAGCACATGCTCTCTGGGTGCCCTGTTCTCTCACAAAAGGAGCATGGTTTCAGACTTGCCTCAGCTGGCTGCGAGGGAGGTGGTTGTGTCAGCATTCTTTCAGCCAATTGTTTGGACACTTCCATGAGACTCATCATGCTTGCCTCTAATTTGCTTGTCACTTTGGCTACCTCGTTCTTAACTTCATCTTCTATCTTAGTTCTCTTCCATTTGCATAACAATGTTCAACTTCCTTGTCTGCACTAAGTTCTTCTACATCTTCTTCTATGGCATATATCACGCGTGCCACTTCTATGGCCTTTGTGAAGGCTGCATGTATAGAATTTATCCCCCCTAATGCTTGTATTTTACTCATTTTCTGTGCGCAGCTTAGATTTTGCGGCTTCAACCCATTTACAAAGGCATGTATCATATGGAAATTTGGTGTTTTACGTCATCTTTGTTTGCACTTGAGAAGGTAGAGGTTAAACCTCTCAACATAAGAATGTATGTTCTCTCCTCTCCTAATTTGCATAGTGTGCAACTCCTGCAAACAATCCACCTTGTGTAACACCTCCACCAAACTGTCCAAAGAAAGCCTGCTGCAATTCTTCCCAATCTGCTATTCCTAGGCTTTCTTGATAGAGCAACCAAGCCTTTGCTTCTCTTTTCAATGCCGACTTTAGAACTTGTTGTCTAGTACCTTTTTCTTACCATACTCTTCATAATAATCCTCAAGCCGTTGCCGAACTCCCCGAGGGTTTCTGCTCCATCAAAGGTGGGAGTTGGTACGGGCATAGTGACTTCTATCGGTAAGGAGGAGGAAGAGAAGCATTAATCGAGTAATGGTCGTCTCCTCTCGTGATGCAGCAGCCCAGCCCTCTTGTTTATCATCAATCTGAACCTTTTGGGTGGCATGTTGTATGCCAGAATACGAGATCCCAATGGATCTCGGTAGGACCTCCAAAGATGTTGCACTCGAAAGTATGTACCTGAGTACAACACCTAGACTAGCAGATGGATTCTTGATTGAGTTCTTCTCTCTTCAAGTAGTTATGTTGAAATATATGCAGTGTGATACCCCAATACAAACAAGTTAGCTCTCGAAGGAATTCAACCAACAAAAGCTCACGTTTTTTTTCTCCAGTTGCATCACACATTAAATTTTCCAAACGAAATTATTGCACAATTATAATCTTCATAGCATTCCTCAAAACCTCAAAAATCACAACATTCAGACCAATCACCACAATTTTTCTATTTGCTCAAGAATGAGTTGCCCAAACAAAATATCTCTTAATTCAAATGATTTAAACTTCCAATAGTCTCAACATTTCTGTTTTTCACGAAAATTCTAATAGTTGTTTAACCTTCATAAATTCAAATAGTCTTGAGTTCACCAAATCGCTACCTCTAGCTGCCGGGAACTGGACATTTTTCTGCCGCTTCTGCTTCTAATATTCTCCCCCTTCGTTTCCAATCGGTTAGGCACTTCATCAAAGATTCGGTTGATAGATTTAGAAAGTTTCTACTTGAATTTACGATCTTGCGCGAGATCTAGAACCGGACATTTCTTGTAGCAATTCTTTGTAGCAATGAGACATTCGTTATTGTAGCGGACATCAAAATTTTATTTTCATATTTTCGTTTTATTTCAATGGTCATTCTATCATAGTAACCATGAGACCATTGAAAATGAAAATTTCTTTCTCAAACTTCGAAGTCTTCTCCAACTCTGGACCTTGCGGGTTTAAGTCGTAAATAACTTCGGATATATCCAGTAGGGCAACGATAAGGCTAAGCATCATGAATATATGAGTATCACAACGCATTTTCTTCATTGTAGATGTAATGAACTTGATGTGTCATGATTATCAAATGGAATTTGCTCACTCTAACCAACTGCCCATGCACTCATCTTCTTTAGTCTAACCTGATAATGCAGATCCTGTTAAAGGGATGATGTAAACATTGTCCCTTCTGATGTAAACAAATTACATATTTTCTCAAGTCCAAAACCTATTTTCTCAAATCCAAACAACACACCTAGCTACAGTAACTCTGTCACTTGCCTGCACCTTGATGTGAACCTTCTCATATCTTGGCTGCTATTAAGATTCTGCACCATGATAACTCCTTCATGGCCAAGGTGTGTTCATACACACACCAAGAGGTGTTCCAACACACCAGGCCCTCTTGCAAACTCGTGGCTCTGCTACCAATTAATGCTAGAAAATGACTTACCTGCAAAAACACACAACATATTAGATTAAAAAGACTTCTGCTCAAATGTTGCACAGAGTGCAACACACATTATATCTATTTAGATTATATCTATTTTTTCTCTTTACATTATAGTATTGATAGTCTCATTTTGCAAAGGCTATCAAGTTAATATGTGCTAGGGCTTTCAAGTTACCCATATTCACCTATATAATATACAAGTTACAAGCAAACTTTAATATGGCCAATAAGGTCGAAATGAAAGACAATCAGGTCACAATCAGCCATGTATTTCCACCTAATGTTGCTTCTGTGTAGGGCCTAATAATTCTTAGATTTATTATTCTAACCCCATAAGTAGATAACAAACAATTCAGATTTTTTTTTTTCGAAAGGTTTTTCCCTTGAAAACCTTTCGAGGCAGGGGTTTTTTAATCCTAGTAGTAATGATTGTACTAGCCCATTGTATGGGTCCCATGACCTATTGGTCTCCGTAGACGTTAAAAAAACTATTCTATTCTATTCTATTTTAAAACAAGGAGCTTCGTGTAAAAGATAAGGAATTGCAGAGCAAAAACAATTGTTCATCATGATAAAAAAGGAAGCAAAAGTTTGAATTCAATCTAACACTCTAGCATGCTCTTAACAGTAGAAAAAATAGGTTAACAAAAATGTAAAAAGGGTATATTTTGGCTTTGTTTTGGTCTTCATGAAATGAATGTGTCTTGCATCTCAAATTTTTCCTAATTTTTTCAGGGGAGAGAGAGTTGGAGAAAGCAACACCGAAAACTTGGAACCAGAAACAATTAGCGGTAACTATGGAATAAGTCTTTTCAGAATGAGTTTTTGAGCAAGAGGTATTGTGGCTTCTAATAGGGCTGTTATTCCACCTATTCGAGAGATTAGGCTCATGATTAAGTCTGACTAGCATTTATTGCCGACTCCTTTCTATCCTACTCCACACTTCGAAACACAATACATGCAAGGGAGACTCTTGCATGGGAGTAGGAGCGGGCTGATGCAAGATACATTCATGCCAGAGAACAAGTATCAAAAATACTAAAAATGACGTGCTTTTGACATGTGCTTGTGCCATCTGTCAATCTTACATGTATAATAGGGTCTGATAAAAGAGAATAAGGATTCACATCAAGTCATACTCTATTCCAGCTTCTGGAAAAGAACACATAATGAATCAGAAATATGTTATATTTCTGCCAAGTATAACGACGTCAGGAAATCTGTTTCAAACTTTGTTATGTAGTTCTCTTCCATCAAAGCACTAAAACGGAGAGAGTAGATCTCTAGTTTCTATCATGCTTATGCAATTATTATTTGCAGTCACTTGCAAATTGTGTTCCTTTTGGGAAAGCTTCATTAAAACCGCTTCTTCCTTGGAGTCTCTTTTATCAGCTATGCCCTTTTCCTAATGCCTCTCCTTTTTTGAAAGGCTTGCTGGAGTCTTGGGAGACAATACGGACCCTATTTCGTATTGATCTTGTTGCATGTCATCAGTTGAGTGCCCCTTGTTGGTGGATACCTGTGGAAAATAATATTCCACTTTGTGCCTCGGTTCATCCATTAACTCAACGGCGTTGGAGGTTAGCAGGAATCTTGACAGTTGCAGCATGGTATGATTCTGGCCAGTTAGCGACATGGGAAATCCTTCAAACAAAATTCTCATTGTCTCGATGGGACAGACCTATTTGGCAAAAGATTGCTGGTACTCTGCCATTGGTTGCTCTAGAGGATATTGAAGGGTGCATGTGGGTTTCCCACCAGAGTGTTCACGAGCATAGGTTTGTGAACTCTATATATAGGCTGCTTGTCAATAGTGATATCCTTCCGCCATCCACTAGGTGGTCCCTTCAGCTTTCACCTCCTAATTGGAGACGTATGTGGACTTGGGCTTGGGATAAATTACTCCATCCTAAGGTGGCGGTGCTTTGGTGGCAGATTCTTCACAGATGCCCTCGTGTGAACGTGTTTGTCCACAGATTTGATCCTCATGTGTCAGCACTCTGCCCACTGTGCAAGCAAAGGGACGAGACCATTGAGCATTGTTTCTTTTTATGTGTTCATCTCCAGCCTGTTTGGTCTTGGTTGCTTTCTCTTTTCCATGTGACATTGACAAGCCAGCAAGTGCTTCTGGCTATTTATCCGGATGCTTGGAATAAGTTGCGGAGCCAAGCATTTCATTTAGCATCAGGATGGTTGTTGTGGTCCATCTGGAAGCGCAGAAGACTGTGTATCTTTCAGGGTTTGGATATTCCTCCTGCAGTTGTTCTCCAGGACGCACAAGCTAGAATCGCTAAGGCATACCATTGTTCTTCGCTTGCTCCTGCCAAGCGACAGTTGATATTTGAGTCCTATCTGAGTGTGTTGTCTTATGCATAGGCTGGTGGTTCTACTCAGTGGATCATGATTATCCTCTGAGACTTTATTCCTGCCTCTGCATTTGTATTTTGCTTTTGGCTTGGAGTTTCAATAAAGTTTGTCGTTCTTAAAAAAAAAAATGCTTATGCAATTATTATAAAATAGAATAGATTTTTAGCAATTATTATAAACAAAGGCATGTTTCTTTTTCTAACTAAGACTACTATAACATTATTTTCATGCTTAACATGCTGAATGCAGGCAGAATCACAAATGGATTCGGTATGATGGATCTAACAAAAACTCTATTGTAGGTACTTCGTAAATAGAAACTAACCTTGAATTGAGTGGGACGATGAAGTGCAGATTCATGCGGGATAATGAAGAGAAGATTCGGGATGGAAATTGTAAAATTGAATCAAGAAAATTTGAACCAAAGCAAAAATACTATATTACAGGAAATGCCTTTATAATTTTAGAACCAAACTCTAAGATAATTTTCTTACCCTACAGGTGGGGAAATTTTGTCTCTACAATTGGCCGATGTAGAGTCTGGCCACAACCTTTAAAGTATAAAATTATTCCATGGTTTAAATGGCCACCCCAGCAAGTTTTTAGTGCGCGTAGTATTTCGAAATGGCCATGCCCTACGGGTCTGAAGATTTGGCAAATATCAAATTGGCCATTTATGGAGTGAATTTAATAAGTTGATGTTTTGAACTGGCCACCACTACGTGGTTATGGTGAGAATGCATCCTACTCCGGTGTGGCCGACTATTTCTTGAAAAATGTGAATGTGTGGCCAACTGGCCCGTCGGGGCCACTAAAAAATACCCTGGTCCTTTGGTATTCGGGCGCTTTGTTGGTTTCATGCGAGTCGCAGTGCAAGAATGTCGTCGATTCGCGTAGCGAATCGGCATTCTTGCTCAAGACGAGCATGCATGCTCATCATCGTCGCATGCATGCATCGCATGCGTTTTGGGCCGTTCGTCAGGATGGGCGTTTGCTACTTATTGCAGAGTTCTTCATCGACGTTTCATCGGCGCTTCCTCTTCTCTCAGCAGTACCTTATTCTCTTTGAACCCACCCTTCCCCCCCTTCTTTGTTTACTATATTTTGTAGAAGTTACATTTTATCATGTTTTTCCACCGGTGGGTGATGCTTTTCCACCTTTGGGTGATGCTATTCTTTGGTATGTTTCGTTGTTGGTGATGTGCGGTATAGGTTGGCGGCGCCATCCGTTTGACTTCTCCATCCCCGGCGGGTTTTTGGGGCGATTCTATGCCTTACGTTTGTCTAAATTTTTGTATTTAGCAGGCTTATCACTAGGGTTTTTCCTCGAAAACCCGAAGGCGGGGTTTTTTAATCCGGTGATAACCTTTTGCAGAAATCAACCACTCATCTATTAGCATTGTATTTGTTTTGGGGTCCAAATGTTATAATTGGATTTTCCCTTTATTTTTTCGTGGATAGTACGTATTCTCTAACTACCCACTAAAAATGAATGGGAAAATCTTTCAATTATAACATTTGGACCCGAAAAAAAACAAATACAATGCTAATAGATGAGTGGTAATAGATGAGACGATGTGTACTGCCGAAAGCTTATCACCGGGATTAAAACCTCGCCCTTTCGGGTTTTCGAGGAAAAACCCTAGTGATAAGCCTTCTGGGGCAAGGGGCTTAGACAAACGTGAAGGCATAGAATCGCCCTAAAAACCCGCGATGGAGAAGTCAAAACGGATGGCGCCGCCAACCCTGCACTGCACATCACCAACAATAAACGAAACATACCAAAGAATAGCATCACCCGCTGGGTGGAAAAAGCATCACCCACCGGGTGGAAAACATGATAAACGTAACTTGTACAAAATATAGTAAACAAAGAAGGGGGGAGGGTGGGTTCAAAGAGAATAAGGTAATGGCCGAGAGAAGAGGAAGTGCCGATGAAACGCCGATGAAGAACTCGCAATAAGAAGCAAACGCCAACCCGACGAACGGCCCAAAACGCGAGCGCGATGCATGCATGCGACGATGATGCAATGATGCATGTTCGCCTTGAGTAAGAATGCCGATTCGCTACGCCGAATCGACGACATTCTTGCATTGCGACTCGCATGAAACCAACAAAGCTCAATACCAAAGCGACTTCCTTAACAAACTAGGATCGAGGACGAAGGTCACAGGATGAAGGCTAAAGGCCGAAAAGGACAGCAGGAAAGCAACGCCAAATTGGCCAAACCAGGCAGGAAGAAGCCCCTCCCCTGCCTGGAAACAATTCAAAGAGAATAAGGTACTGCTGAAAGAAGAGATAGATAGGCTTCTCATTCATCTCAGCAGATTTCTAAAATGGTGGACAGTGGATAGCCGCACACATGCGAACTACCCACGAAAAAATAAAGGGAAAATCCAATCATAACATTTGGACCCCAAAAACAAATACAATGTTAATAGATGAGTGGCTGATGTACCTGCCGAAAGCTTATCACCGGGATTAAAAAACCCCGCCCTTTCGGGTTTTCGAGGAAAAACCCTAGTGATAAGCCTTCGGCAAGAGGCTTAGACAAACGTAAGGCATAGAATCGCTCCCAAAAACCCCCGCATGGAGAAGTCAAAATGAATGGCGCTCGCCTACCTGCACCTGCACATCACCAACACAACAAACGAGAAACATACCAGAGAATAGCATCACCCAGTGGGTGGAAAAAAAGCATCACCCACCGGGTGGAAAAACATGATAAACAGAACTTATACAAAATATAAACAAAGAAAGGGGGGGAGGGTGGGTTCAAAGAGAATAAGGTACTGCTGAGAGAAGAGGAAGCGCCGATGAAACGTCGATGAAGAATTCCGCAATAAGTAGCAAACGCCTAACCCGGAAGAACGGCCTAAACGCGATGCATGCATGCGACGCATGCAATGCATGCATGCTCGTCTTGAGCAAGAATGCCGATTCGCTACGGGAATCGACGACATTCTTGCACTGCGACTCGCATGAAACCAACAAAGCGGCCGAATATCAAAGGACTTCCTTAACAAACTAGGATCGAGGACGAAGGTCACAGGATGAAGGCTAAAGGCCGAAAAGGACAGCAGGAAAGCAACGCCAAATTGGCCAAACCAGGCAGGAAGAAGCTCCTCCCCTGCCTGGAAACAATTCAAAGAGAATAAGGTACTGCTGAGAGAAGAGGAAGCGCCGATGAGATGTGGATGCCGAAACGCGCCTGAAATAGCGAAGTCCCAACCAAAACGGCCATGCGCCGCCCGCATGCATGCAAGACATGCATGCTCGTCCCATTCTAGAATGGCGATCCGATGTCTCGGATCGATGAGATTCTAGAATGGGACTCGCAAGAAACCAACAAACCGCCCGACTACCAGAGAACTTCCTTACAAACTAGGATCGAGGACGAAGGTCACAGGACGAAGGCCAAAGGCCGTGCAGCAGTATACAATGATTTGAAGAATAGAGAGGGGTAGCCGACCATAGGAACAATATCGGACTACCCCATAAAAAGAAATGTGCACAGGCAATATAGAAGGGTAATGGCGACAACTTCTCACCGGGATGAAAAACCCCGCCCTTTCGGGTTTTCGAGGAAAACCCTAATGAGAAACGGTCGCCAACAACCTTGAATGTGATGCCTGGAAAACCGAAGAAGATGGATTGACGGCGAACCCAAAGATAGCAGGACCCCAGAAGACGGCAGAAGCCCGAATGTGTTGCCTGGAGAGCCAAAAAAGGTGGTGTGATGGCGAACACAAATCTAGCACGACCCCAGAAGATGGTAGAAGCCGGAAAAACGAAGGAGACATGTCGATGGCGAAGCCAAAAAAGCAAGACCCCAAATGACCGCAGAAAACCTGCAGCAACTCAACAGAACCCTAAAAATACCCGTAAATGGTCAGAAAAAACTAACATGCATGGCATGGACAAGGCAAGCCGCACAATCAAACCCTGCAAAGAAGAGCAAATTAGAACATGAAAAGCAGCACCCAGAAGGTGGAAAAGCATCACCCAGCGGGTGAAAAATAATTATGTGTCACCCTCAAGGTGGAAATAAATAGCATCACCCTCAAGGTGGAAAAAATAGCATCACCCTCAAGGTCACGGTGGAAATAAATAGCATCACCCTCACGGTGGAAATAAATAGCATCACCCTCAAGGTGGAAATAAACAGCATCACTTCCAGGTGGAGATAGCATCACCTGAAAAGTGGAGAAAGCATCACCCAACGGGTGGAAAATAACATATGAAAAATGACATGATAATGATGTAAAAAACATTATTCTAGTAAATGCAAAGTGAACAATATGAAACAAACGCGCCCCCACTGAGCAGGGCGGGAAGGGGGGAAACTCGTAGAAGGAAGGAAGCTGCTGTGAGAAGACGCCGATAACCGGTGCTGAAGGAGAAGAGCCTTATATAGTGGCATGAAATAAAACATGAGAATAGCAACACCCATAGGTGGAGAACAACAAAGAGTGCCTGAAAAAATGCAAATGAAAAAGACTCATGCGCCGACGCAGCAGGGCGGGAAGGGAGGGAAGCCACGAGAGGAGAAGAAGAGCTGCTGTGAGAAGACGCCGATAACTGGGCCAAAGACGGAGATGGCCTAATATAGGCGCTCGTCCCTTCCCAGAATGGCGATCCGATGGCTCGGATCGATGGGATTCTGGGAAGGGACTCGCGAGAGACACAAAACCGGCCGACTACCAAAGGACTTCCTTAACTATAAGCCCAGCCACTGCGAAACCGCCAGGTGTTGAGTTGGGTCGCCAAGCACATAGCGGGAGTGAGAAGAAGAGGAGCGCCAGCGACCGTGAGCGCGCGCAGCATCATGTGGAACCCCCCGAGTGGCAGCCGCCGAGGCCCCGTCGCGACGAGCAGAATGAGTACCATACTGGGATGGATTTACGAAGATACTCCCGCCATAAAGGACGTAGAGAGGAAGGAGAGGAGCGAAAAAGAGGGCCGCCGGAGGCGTTGAAGGATAGTGACGGGACATGCGAACGAAGGCAAGTGAGCTAAAGAAATCGTATGAGCACGGGCAAGTTGGTCTCATTTGGAGTGGCAGGGGGAGAAAAGGAACCAGGGTCCGAAGAGTCGGGTTCAAACGAGAGGGAAGCTTCGTGTTGACGACGAGAACCAGCAGCGCGAGCGAGCCGTGGAGAAAAAAGCGAAGTTGAAGAAGAAGAACGGAAAGCGCCTGCTATGGACGGCATCAGCTCAATGACCTGAAAAAGGAAAGGACATTAGAGAACAAACCAAGAAAAGGACGCCGCCACGATGATGAATCGAAGGAAGCGCCTCGGCATGCCAACAAGAACGGCAACAAGGCGATGAAAAAACAAGTACAATGCACATATGATATGAATGCAGATTACGGACCGAAGTCCGTGAATGTGGCCATTATTCCTGCCGAACCTGTGGCCAACATCTAGAGGGAGATAAGTGAACAAAGGAACCCTTCATCATGGATCCCCAAAAAGAATAAACAATAACGACAAATAAGAAGGAAGAATAACAAGTAACTGAGATAATAAGGCAAAGAGGAAAAACTTACGCATAGGAATGTAAAAATGCATAGACATAAAGATGGAACGAGAAACATGGAGATGTCGAGTAGAGTCGCACACCACGTAGCGAGCGCGAGAGGACGAGGACCGCCAGCAACCGTGAGTACGAACCTCAACATGTGGACCCTGCATATCGAGCAAAAAACGGAGGAAACGGGGAAGAATGAAAAAAAAAAAAAAAAAAAACTATGGGCTAAAAGAACATGAAAAGTCAACCACGTCTAACGTCTCGAAACTTACACAATGATTATGTAATATCATATATAGTGAGCAAAGCTATGCACGAAAAAATAAGCCTACTGCGAACATGACAAAGTGGAGCTAACGAAAACAAAGAAGCTCCCAAATCCATAAAATTGGTACACCGAACAATATCACCCGTCACCATGTTCAAGAATAGAAAATACAACTTCATGAAACAACAAATAAGTGCACTAATAAAGTGAACAAAGGAACCAACAAACACTAGAGCTCCCCGATGATCATGCCAAAAAAGAAGAAAAAATCTTAAACGCAATCCCCAAATATTCAAATCCCAGTATCGGACCAAGCCAAATATAGAATATACATATAAAAAATGTAGCCACAAAGGACAAAGAGGTGGAAAACATGTCACAAAATACTTGAATGGGACAGAAAAGGTCGAACGACAAGAGAAGAAAAAGAGAGAGAGAGAGAGAGAGAGAGAGAGAGAGAGAGAGAGAGAGAGAGAGAGAGAGAGAGAGAGAGAGAGAGAGAGAGAGAGAGAGAGAGAGAGAGTCACAAACCTCCAAGCGCTGAGTTGGGTCACGGGCTAACGAGCTTAACGGAGCACAACAATAAAATGAGGCGGAACTGCATAAACTATAAGCCCACGGCCAATGAAAAACCTGTGGGTCGAAGCGAAGCACGGCTAACGAAGAGGGTGAGATTTAAGAGGAGCGCCAACGACCAAGCGCGAGAAGAAGTGGAACATGTAGAAGGCACCCATGAGCGATTAAGGAGAACAAGAACGTGCATAATGGCAAAGCGGCAAACACGTAGCAAGCGCGAAAGGAAGAGGACCGCCAGCAACCATGAGTACGAACCTCAACATGTGGACCCTGCATAGCGAGCAAAAAACGGAGGAAACGGGGAAGAATGATAAAAACTATGGGATGAAAAGTCAACCACGTCTAATAAAGCAATGTCTCTAAACTTACACAATGATGATGTAATATTATATATAGTGAGCAAAGCCATGCACGAAAAATAAGCCTACTGCGAACATGACAAAGTGGAGCTAACGAAAACAAAGAAGCTCCCAAATCCATAAAATTGGTACACCGAACAATATCACCCGTCACCCACGTTCAAGAATAGAAAATACAACTTCATGAAACAAATAAGTGCACCAATAAAGTGAACAAAGGAACCAACAAACACTAGAGCTCCCCGATGATCATGCCAAAAAAGAAGAACAAATCTTAAACGCAATCCCCAAATATTCAAATCCCAGTATCGGACCAAACCAAATATAGAATATACATAGAAAAAATTTAGCCACAAAGGACAAAGAGGTGGAAAATATGTCACAAAATACTTGAATGGGACAGAAAAGGTCGAACGACAAAAGAAGAGAGAGAGAGAGAGAGAGAGAGAGAGAGAGAGAGAGAGAGAGAGAGAGAGAGAGAGAGAGAGAGAGAGAGAGAGAGAGAGAGAGAGAGAGAGAGAGAGAGAGAGTCGCCGAGAAACCGCCAAGCGTGGAGTTGGGTCACGGCTAACGAGTTTAAACGGAGCACAACAATAAAATGAGGCGGAACTGCATAAACTATAAGCCCAAATTAAATAAAAAACCTCCAGGGTCGAGTCGGGCACGGCACATAGCGAGGGTAAGATTTAAGAGGAGCGCCAACCACTAGCGCGAGAAGAAGTGGAACATGTAGAAGGCACCCATGAGCGATTAAGGAGAACAAGAACGCATAATGGCGAGCGGCAAAACACGTAGCAAAGCGAGGAGGACGAGGACCGCCAGCAACCGTGAGTACGAACCTCAACATGTGGACCCTGCATAGCGAGCAAAAAACGGAGGAAACGGAACCCTTCATCATGGATCCCCAAAAAGAAAAAACAATAACGATAAATAATAAAAAAGAATAACAAGTAACTGCGATAAGAAAAAATGCGTAGACATAAAGAAGACAAAATGCTTCGTGAGATAGCATAATGCACAATGCATAATGAGAGCACAATTTATAGTGAAAAAAATCGCAACAACCAGCTAGAAAGGAATTCCCCAAGACTAGCACCATGCACAATTTTAAAATGCGCCCAAGATAATACCTCATGCACCATCATAAGAACCCTAACAAGCATGAAATTTGTGAGGAAGGGAAAGTAAATGCGGAATAAAAGCCCTAGGCACCAATGTTCCAAACACAAGAGATCGACAACATCCAAAAATGTGCATAAAAAGGTCTAAAATTTGTAAAATCATAGGTTATATCCCAAATCGAATAATAAAAATGGCAATTATATCATAGCTCAAACTTGGACCCCATACTCTATTAGAAAAAGGCAAATTCAAATGATGCCGAACATAAAAAGTTAAAATAGATCACGTGAATGCAATATAGGGATAATATCAAGGTAAACAACAAGAAGGACGAAAACATAAGGTGCCAGAGATGAAAAGGACAATACATGTAGGATAATATGCCACACGGACCAGATTCGCCCCCTATGCTAACAGCAATATACACGTGCAAAAATACACCTTATGGAAAAAACACTTTAATGATCAAGTGAAACCCATACAAATGCACCGATAAGTTCAAAAGGCCAATGCTCTCCCATCATCCTAAAGAAATTCCAAACCAACAGGAATGACACATGTCCAGACAAAATTGAATCTATAACAAGATGAATCGTAACAAATAACCCCAAAATATTATGCTAAGGATTACTTAAATGAAATGGACATGGGAGCAAATGCAAACAAATAGGAAACACGCTTAAAACCACATTTGCACAATGAAAATCCATAAAAGGTCTATTCAGATATGCCTGGGTAGAAAACCCGCCAAGAGTAGTTACCAGGAGTGTTGCGTAGTAATGTGCTCAACCTCAAAAGCACAAATGAGAAAGAACCGAAGAAAATAAAAGAGCACCACAAGATTAGAAATTGAACATTGGCAAAATATGAGCACGTATAAGTTTGTTTTCAGACCCAAATTGTACATATGACAAGAATTGAAAGTTTCCATATGAAAGCAAGTCATGAACCATATTCACCTCCTTATGTTTCAAAAATGAAATACACATGCAAAAATGCACCTCATGAAAAAACAATCCAATGAGTAATCCGTAACCATACTCAAACGAATTAATGCAAAGCAATATGGATAGAAAAACAATAGCCTAAACGAATACCCCACCTGGGACTCACCTTATATAAAAACACGATAAATGATGTATGCCCCAAGTCCGAATCAAACAAGGCAAAAATTAATCCCTATGGCAATAATATACGTAATATATAGCCGATGGAATGATACGATGGAAACAAGAAGAGGACACCCCCTTATGGACCCAATAAAAATGAGACTTGAAAAGGCCACAAAGAAAATGCCGCTAGAAAAAGGGTCGCAACAAAATAATTGTCAACATTGTTGTCCTAGAAGTCACGGAATAATCTCAAACATAAGAAGATGTCATAAAGAATGAGAAAGCAAAGGCAGTGAAGGCAAAAATGAGACAATTGGACAAAAAACAATATACTAAAGTGATTGTCAAGGGTAAACGTATAAGGATAACTTGATCCAAAATGAGACATTAACTGAACAACCAAAATATCAACCAAAATAACGGACTCAAGCTAAGGATTTAGGGGAAACAAATAAAGCCGAATATCAAACAGAACTGGACCAATGCACATAGGACTGCTTGTTGGTGGATGAAGTATTCTGCAGACCAGTCGATGTTTGCCCGTACAACCTGTAAGGCATTGCTAGCCGCTGGATGTAACGCCGCCAAATGCAAAGCATAAAGGTGGTGGGCAATCATCGCCATCTCCGGAGGTGAAAAAGGAGGGAAAAAACCAAGAGGGAACATCTGAGCAGAACAAAGGGGGCAAGGAAACATCATGGCAGCTAAGAAAACCAGCAAAGGAAAGAAGCGAGAATGAAGAACCAAACCTGATAAAAGAAACCCTGGCAGAACAGGTTAAAAGGAGCCGAAGAATCATCAAAGGAGCAGACGAGTGGGCAGAAAAGCATGCAGCAGCGAGCAAGGAGGAGCAGAGGGGCAGACGAAGGCCAGAGACGCATGCAGCAGCAAATGGATAGAAAAGCATGCATGAGCAAGAAGGGCAGCCCCAAATCCGATTAAAAATAGATACCCAAAGAAAGAAAAGCTTCAAATACAGCAGAGAATGGTGAGAATCGAAATCAGGAAGCAGAAATAGCCCTGACCAGCGCCATGCCCAAGGCGAAATGAAGCCAACGGCGCCCTCCTGCCCCAGAACAACTGCGAAAACACCTATCTGGCCAACAAAGGAGGAAATCGACACAAAAGAGAGAAGGATGGATCGGAAAGCGACCAGGTTGAAGAGCCCACAAGGATAAGTCTGGGCAACAGAAATGAAAAAACAAAAGAAGCTTGGCGTGAGCGAACCAGAGAACCCAGCAGCCGGAATTCATAGCAGAAATGGAATCACAGTAAGAAAACAAACTCAGAACAGATGGTGAAAACGGCTGACAGATCCGAAACAGAAATGGGCGAAAAATCCAATCAACAAAAGGAACCATGGAAAAAACAGAGAATTCCAGCAAACCGGAGCAGCAAAACTCCATCAACATAACAAAGCAACCCAACCAAACCAAACCAAACCACGAAGATAACAAAACGGCCATCCGCCATCAAGCCCCCGTACACACGAAACCACATGCAAGTACCTCAAGAACAAAGAAATCGTAGAAGATGCAAGGCGCTTCAACACAGAAGATTCCAGGTGCTGCAACTTGCAGAGACCGCAACAGACAAAAACAACAGAACAAAAACAAATCCACAAGATCAATGGTAACATGCAAAGAACAAAAACAAATCCACAAGATCAATGGTAACATGCGAAGATAGCCAACAAGAGCATCAAGACAGCTACAATAGCGACGGTAATTCCTCCTGGAAATACCTCCCACCGTGCGAACAAACAGAAACATCAAACAAGAGAATTACGAAAACTACAACAAGTGACAACAAGTCCTCAAGCAACACCTCGCACCATGCGATCAAAAAAACAGAAAAGAAAAAATGAGATCCAACGAAGAATTCTAAGCATAACGAGTAAGAGAAGGAGAAAGCGTACCTTCCAAAGAAGGGTAAGAAGACTTGCGAAGAAGAAGCCGATGGCGAGGACGTGGAAACAGGAGCGGAAAGAGAAGCTCCAGAAGAAATCAATCGGCCGAAGAGCCATGAGAAGCCACGAGAGGAGAAGAAGAGCTGCTGTGAGAAGATAGATAGGCTTCTCATTCATCTCAGCAGATTTCTACAATGGTGGACAGTGGATAGCCGCACACATGCGAACTACCCACGAAAAAATAAAGGGAAAATCCAATCATAACATTTGGACCCCAAAAACAAATACAATGCTAATAGATGAGTGGCTGATGTACCTGCCGAAAGCTTATCACCGGGATTAAAAAACCCCGCCCTTTCGGGTTTTCGAGGAAAAACCCTAGTGATAAGCCTTCGGCAAGAGGCTTAGACAAACGTAAGGCATAGAATCGCTCCCAAAAACCCGCGCATGGAGAAGTCAAAACGGATGCATGCATGCATGCATGCTCGTCTTGAGCAATGCATGCATGCTCGTCTTGAGCAAGAATGCCGATTCGCTACGCGAATCGACGACATTCTTGCACTGCGACTCGCATGAAACCAACAAAGCGCCCGATGCGAGTCGCAGTGCAAGAATAGAAGCTTGCAAGAAGGTAATAATCAGACAAATATTAAAATGGATCTCCTCAATGAAATAACATTGGGCATT
Organism: Isoetes taiwanensis; assembly: GCA_021234155.1. Classification (NCBI taxonomy): domain Eukaryota; kingdom Viridiplantae; phylum Streptophyta; class Lycopodiopsida; order Isoetales; family Isoetaceae; genus Isoetes; species Isoetes taiwanensis. Next base: position 230,790 of record JAJEKV010000259.1, read on the forward strand.
TCATACTACTGTGATTTGGCCGCTTAAATCAATAGGACTGAATGCGATAAGCATTAACACCATGACAAATACAGAGAAATGCACGATCTCAAAAGGGAAATGGACAATGACCAAGATAGATTTGGGAAATTCGAATTTATGCTTCCAGGACAACAATTGCCAATCGCATCGATCCGAGACATCGGATCGCCATTCTAGAATGGGACGGGCATGCATGTCATGCATGCATGCGGGCGGCGCATGCCCGTTTTTGGTTGGGAGTTCGCTATTTCAGGCGCGTTTCTGCATCCACGTCTCATCGGCGCTTCCTCTTCTCTCAGCAGTACCTTATTCTCTTTGAACTGTTTCCAGGCAGGGGAGGGGCTTCTTCCTGCCTGGTTTGGCCAATTTGGCGTTGCTTTCCTGCTGTCCTTTTCGGCCTTTAGCCTTCATCCTGTGACCTTCGTCCTCGATCCTAGTTTGTTAAGGAAGTCCTTTGGTATTCGGGCGCTTTGTTGGTTTCATGCGAGTCGTAGTGCAAGAATGTCGTCGATTCGCGTAGCGAATCGGCATTCTTTTGTTCAAGGACGAGCATGCATGCATTGCATCGCGTCGCATGCATGCATCGCTATGCGTTTTAGGCCGTTCTTCGGGTTGGGCGTTTGCTACTTATTATGGAGTTCTTCATCGATGTTTCATCGGCTTCCTCTTCTCTCGTGATTACCTTATTCTCTTTGAACCCACCCTCCCCTTCTTTGTTTATATTTTATACAAGTTACGTTTATCATGTTTTTCCACTTTCGGTGGGTGATGCTTTTTTTCCACCCACTGGGTGATGCTATTCTCTGGTATGTTTCTCGTTTGTTGTGTTGGTGATGTGCAGGTGCAGGTTGGCGAGCGCCATTCGTTTTGACTTCTCCATGCGGGGGTTTTTTGGAGCGATTCTATGCCTTACGTTTGTCTAAGCCCCTTGCCGAAGGCTTATCACTAGGGTTTTTCCTCGAAAACCCGAAAGGGCGGGGTTTTTTAATCCCGGTGATAAGCTTTCGGCAGGTACATCAGCCACTCATCTATTAGCATTGTATTTGTTTTTTTGGGGTCCAAGTGATATAATTGGATTTCCCTTTATTTTTCGTGGGTAGTTCGCATGTGTGCGGCTATCCACTATCCACCATTGTAGAAATCTGCTGAGATGAATGAGAAGCCTATCGGGCGGTTTGTTGGTTTCTTGCGAGTCCCATTCTAGAATGACATAGTTTCAACTTTCATAGAAAATATAAAAAAAAACAATAATTTCTGACAAAGCTATATGCAAATGCTTGCAGACAGCCTGTGAGTATTTCTTTTGAGTCTCTTCCTTTTCTATTTGAGCAATCCACCGAGTTTCTTCAAGTATCAAGAAATCCTGGCCCTTAACCGACCTTACCAACAATTGTGATTGACTACCTTTTTAAGGAAAGCCAAATCGGTCGAGGTCTATTCTTGGCACACCATATGACGTGTGAAAAACATGCTTGGAAAAATATTGCTTAAAATTATCTCATCCTATGGTCTTAATTTCTATATGAATTTCTATACGTTAGGGAAAACGAAATCAGAGATGTAAGAAGGCATAGGAAAATCAAAGTTCGAGAATAAGCAAGTAAATATATGAAAATAGCAAAGGTTATAAAATGAGCAAATGGAAAGGCTAAGGAAATAACAACGACAAAATGTTCAAAATGTTGGCCACAAAAGTGGGCCAACAATGTCCTGGTCGTTTCATACTACTGAACTTATCCTTTTCCATTACACTATTCTCAGAATGATCTAAGCAGGCCTGAAACTCAGTGGCTAGCCATTCCTCTTCTAATTGTGATTCACTATCAGAACTATATCGGAATCAAATTCATGGATATATGCATTATCTGCCATTCGGTGTTGTCAGACTTTAACTAATGTGATACCCAATGGAAAGGACTCACCTTACTTGAATGATAATAAGAATTAGTAGAGCATTTATGCAGTATTTCTAGCCTGCCCAGGTACACCCATAAAGTATGCACCAACCAGATTATGAGTGTCATCATCACCATGTCACTAGCACGGTTCTTGGTCTTAAATCTTCCGTCACACAACCTTCAGCAATAAATACTAATGCTTATTAGCTGGAGTGAGTAGCAGGTCGTATCAGAGTAGAATCGGCGCCATTAATCGTTCAACCATGTTCTGTCCTAAAGATTTGTTTTGAAACAAATATGTTAATATTTTTTTGTTTCTTTATCACTGTCATGGTTCCTAGTATTAACATAAGTTATATGTACGGGCTAAAGGCCACCTATTCATGAAGGTTCCACTAAAGGTAAAAGCCAACCATTAAACATATATTGACCATAATCTGGTTCAATAGACATCCAGATGGTGTACGTATTATTTAGTTCATCCTGGATGTTGGGCAAGAATTATATCCCTTTGATACTATTCGAGCCATACGGAGTTTGTAACCAGCACATATTATGAGCTATAATGTCAAAATAGAGAGAAAAAAAAAAGAAAGAAAAAAAAAGAAAAACCAGCAAGGCTATTATAGTTGTAGAATTAATCATTCAAACATTATATGGACCACTTACCTCACTTACATATATTTGTTGGTTTCCCATAAAGAATGATCATTCATAACTTTACCATGTATGCCTTACTCCATAAGTCTATAATATTGTGAACATATCATATGCTTGGGCATTTCTTCTGTGCAATGGATTCTTTGGACTCTTTGGCAATCAACTCTCCTGGTCATCGGCATAGCCTCCAACTTTCCTTTGCAGGTAGTGTGTGTGACATTACTTCATCCTTGATATGTCAATGTTTTGGGTTCTATCCTGGTTCTTTATGTGTTATATATAACTCAAAAACCTCAGATTATTTCACAACCATAGTGAAAGAGAAGACAAATGATAGAATGGAACTGGTTTGTGAATTCCATTACCCCTTTGGGAAGAATGTTACAGTGTTTGGAGTCCCTATACTTGTTAATACACCAGACACTCCTATAGTAATAGGTTCTCCATCGTCAGGTTCCACCATAAAAAATACCATTCGAATCTCTATTTTCCTGATAATATTAAAAAGTGTAGGGGCAAATAAACTCAAAAGCTTTTTCCACCTTGTCAATAAGCCTCAATCTGTCGATTTTTTACCACCATACTACAATGGCAATATTTTATTTCAGCTATCACTATATGCAGATGTTGGGTCCTCAATGTCTGGCATGCAACAAAATATGGATCCTCACAACTGAACAACTCCATCACATACTTCAATGCCTATTTTTCCAGGAACTGTGAGATTGTGTTATTGTTGTGGGCACATGAAGTGTGTGAATCCATCTTGTGATTTCCTCCTCTCCAACAGTGAGGAGAATGAAATTCATTGGAATGGAAGTTTGAAGTACAAACCACAATTGGGAAACATTCCGGAATCCTATAGATCATTATGTCGACTTGCTGTGCACATGGATGAGCATGTGCATCCAATTAGGACTGCCTCTAATAGAGAAGAACTTGGACGAGTACACCTACTTGTGGAGTCACATTCAAAAAGCCGCCATCAACGAGTTGGACCTAGGCAAATACAGCATGAGATAGCACTGGAGATAGTGAGTAAGAACCTAATTTCTGAAGACATTGATAAAAGCAAAACATGGGATAAAGACAAGGTCGAAGAATTTCTTGCAAAACTGGAATCCCTATGTCACCAACCTAGGTATTTAAAAATACCACTATTTCTTTCCTTCATTATATCTGGGGGGACGGCTTTGCGAGATAAGGAATGTGGGTCAGTATGGTCTAACTGGGACAAAGGCTGTCCTTATTCAAGTGTAAGTCAAATGCAATGCAAGTAGAAATGATTGAGAATATGAGAGCTATTGTGCAAGGAAAGGATAAAGACAGATACAAACAAGGGAGTTTTTTGCGGTTGGAGACTGGTTGATCACAATGGAGACACAGCAGAATATTCAACCCAGAGCTCGAACTAGAATGCAGAATGGTATGCCACAAATCCGAATACAGAGTTAGTTGGCTGGACGGAGCATAGAATCACGCCATAATTCAAAGGTATCCCCTCACTTAAACATTCCTGTATTCCACATAGGCTTAAAAACCTTCAGGATAAAACTGTTATTGGGTGCATTCGGCATGAAAGTGTTAAGCTTGGGCTGTTGAAAAATGAGATTCTGAAGATGGATAAATCACTCGAAATCACAGGAGTGTACTGGTTGGATTTTCCCTTTTTTTTAATAGTGAAGTGTGGAAACTCTAAATCGATCCAATTCCTACTGAAACAACGCACCATACATAGGGCAACTACCCAGTTTTATTTCCAAAAATGGAATCCAAAATTTGACCCTGAGGCATTGGAGGAGCTTTACCAACCGGCTTCATGCTCAATGCAAGGCCTCAATCCAATGTATTAGCATGAAGAATTATTTAAAAACATGTTTCAAGGGTTGGATCAATACATAGGATGTGATCGCATGGCAGAAAGGGCTCCTCGAGTTTGGATTCAATTGGACATACTTAAGCCTATACCAAAGCAACTGGAACATATGGATTTTTTTGGAGTTTCCAAAAAGCTAAATCTCCAATGGTATGGCCTACCAACCCCTTGCAATATCTGTGGTTCAAAGTTGCATGGTGGTGGGGTTTGCAAAGGTAAATGGATGAAACCCCTTAATCCTGAAACCAAACAACTTGAACAGATTATTCCTGAGAGTGAAAGCAACAAGGAGTGTAAAGCCTGGTTGTTGTGGCTCATCTGGAAGCGACGACGCATGAAGGTGTTCAGGAATGCAGAGATGCAGCCTCAGGCTTTGGTCCCGCAGCTGAGGTACAAGCTATATCTATCGTATCTGGCATCCCCTCGGAAAGAGCAGGTCAAAGCAGCGGTCTGGGAAAGAACCCTCCACATTGTAGACACTCTGGGGAGATTTGTGGCATGAGTTGTAGATAGGTACACATATTAGGCGGGTGCTTGCCCTGGTGTGGGCAGGAGTACCCTAATACCGCTCTTCTTGTATTTTTTTCTGGATTAATATTAGTTAATGTGATCCTTCAAAAAAAAAAAAAAAAAAAAAAAAAAAAAAGGAGGCTAGTATAACCCCCTAAAAATGGCACAGAGGGCTGGATCCTAGTTCTAAAGAAAAACAGAAAGAAGAATATGAATGGAAGTGCAAGGAAAAAAAGCTAAAAGATAGAGAGAAAGGAATGAGCAAGGTAAAGTTGCACATATTCAAAAAGATATTAGGAAAGAAAGGAGAGAATGAAGGCAGAAAGTGCAGGATATCCACCAACCAAATAAGTTTAAGGTACTGGTGAGTCCAACTGGCCAGGCAGTGGATCTGATAAACAGTACCATAGTTCCTTTAAGCCCAGAAGGTCAAACAGACCAATCAAAAAAGTTTCTAAGTCCACATGGCCAGGAAGTAACTCTGAATGAACAGAGTACAATCCATGTGGTCAAACAATCAAATTGGCTCTGGAAAAAGACAAGGAGGTGATACAAGAGCACTTAAGAGCATCATCATCTACTATTATGATGTCCTCTTTCTTTTGAATGCCAAGCTGATCCATCATAGTACCAAGATGTTTCACGAAGACCGGTTTGCCATCCGGATCTCTTGGATGTGGAAACTTTATACACTTACTTTGGTCCCAAATCGTCACAAAGTCTCGATTCATGCCTGGTAACACCCTAAGTACTTCATCAACATTTCTGCGTTCCATTGAGGACCAGATGGCAACTCGAAACAATCTGAACGCCTCATTCATCATATCTTCTAAGTGTGGACGAGGATAGATCCACTTAGTATTCGATTCTAGAGGGACTTGCTCGAAGTCATCACTGTTAATAAGCTTCTTAGGAAATGTTTTACACAGGACACCATTCAGATCGAAGACAATGATTTTGTCACAAGCAGGTGGAGCCCTGAACCATGGAAAACAAAGAGTTAGCCATGCAAAAGTGTTCTGCAATACACGCCAAGCGCATAACAAAGCTACATATCGCGCCTGGCGTGAATTACCTTTCATCGTCGCCGTCATCCGCAGCAGTCTTAGCGTCTACTTCACTCCCCGGATGCTTACTGTCAGAAGCATGAACGCCACCGTTAAGTTCGGACACGTTCTCTTCTATGAAAGCTACCACAGGGGTTTGATTCCTAACCTCAGTGGTTGCATCTGAGCTTGCATGATCATCCTGGCTGGTATCAGGAACTGCCGCAGTCGTACCCCCAAGCTGGACATTACCAGTTGGAATGTTATCAAGCATGGACGCCAAATTTTTCTCCATGGTCTCACGTTCCCGCTCTAGCATTTCGGCCTTCTCCTCGGGGGTTGCATTGCTTTTTGAACATTCTGGAGTTGCACTCGTAGGCTTTTGTGAACTAGTATTCTGCTTCTGCCCTTCGTAAGGTACCAAAGCCAACAGTTTTTTATCTTTGACAGGACCCCAATCAGCCGTGGCTAGTACCTTTTCGAAAAACACTTCAAGGAAATCCTCGGATGGTCATCGTTGTTAAACTTAAACATCTTCTTGATGTCTTGTGGCCTCTCTACCAATATACCCTCCAACATGCAATTCCATGACAAGTGGTATCAAGTGGTGCAAATGCCTCAACAAGATAGCTTGCCAGATTGATTGCAAACCCATGTTTATTCAAGGGTCCCTTTTCTTTTGTCGGCAATTCCAGAGTGATGTCTTTGCGGTAGAGGTTAGGAACATCAAATTCCTCGCATTCATTTGCTTCATCCTCATCATCTACTTTGTAAAAGACATTTTTCAAGTTGGGTTCATCCAAAAGAAAACACTGCAATGCACCTTTATCCGATGCCCCTTTGCTCTTAGCTACCTCATAGTCGTCATCTCGCACAAGGGATATCATTATGAAGATTATACAAAGCGCTTTTATATTTGATCCTCAAATCGGTATCCTTTGTCTCAAAGAGAAGAGAGCCTTCCCTAACGACCTTTAGGCATTCCAAGTCGTATGAAGCCACCAAAGCATGCATATGAGGCTCTCCTCGGGGGCATATGATGACAATAGTAAAGAGCTTCTGAGTTGTTAAGCCTATGCGACTACTAAAAAACTGTTGTACTCTGTTGAGTCATCCCTTCTCTCCTTTTGCAGTCCTCCGCTATCCAATACAAAACAGAGAAATATTACGAGGGGCCTATTGTTGTATCGGGTAGGAGACCTTTATAGCCGATAGAGACCAGGTATTGGAGTGCGGGTAAGTCACCACCAACATCTTTCAGATCGGCAACCTTTCTTCTCGGCTCAGCCATCACCTTATCGATAGCTTTGAGGTGTCTTTGTTTGGTTCTTTGTTTTCTGTTTTGCAGAAATTCCTTCGACCAAAAGGCGTATTTCTTGATGTCATCGGCCAGACACGCCATACTTGTCTAGCAGGGCCGACTTCGAACAATGTTACATCACCGATAGCCACGAAGTTCTTCACCAACCGCTACCTTCATAACTCGTGATGTTCTTTATATGAGTGCAACAATCAATGAAGGACATTTTGTCCTTAACTGAAGAAGCCTTCTTGTACAGAACTTCTTTGTTTATGCATTGATTTAACAACCAAATGATTTTATCATCTTGGAGGCCCTGTACTTTCCTCATCTCGGTAGTCTTGAGATCAAATATTGAAGTATCTTGAGGAGGCACTCGTCCCATTGGGTCTGGTAGCTGTTTCTGAGCATAAGCATCCCAGAACTTCGTTCCACTTCGCCCGGACTTAGGTCCTTAGCGAAGACGATCTTGTAGGCATCTGTAGGACCTCTCGAAGCCGCCTTGCACGCCTCACCGCTTCCTCCCTAGTTTTTTTCCCTGTTTTTTTGGCTTGGATGATAGTCTGAGCCAAGGTCTTTTCCAGTGCCTTAAACTCCTCAGACTTCGTTCCTCCCTGTTTTGTTTGCAGGGGTCTTCCATATTCTATCCATTGCTTGGGCGGGCATGGCGGAGTTGTTCCACGTAAGGGCTGCGACGTGTAAGGAAAGCATGTCGACCAATATGGCGGGGCATACAAAAGTTAACCGCTTTTAGATCAAGCAAAGCGGGATAATCGGGGAAACGTCAAAGGCGGCCGTGCCAATTCGTCATCTTTGCCAATTCGGCGCTGGCATGTATTCGTCCGCAATTGTCGGTATGAATACTGCGCCACGCCAATTGCCAATGTCTTGCATTTTGATCGGCGATGCGTTGCCAATTCGCGCCCGTATTCATGCCGACAATTGGCGGAGGAATACACGCCAGTATGAATTGGACATGAATACACGCCGTATAATTCGCATACTGGCATGTATTCGTCGCCAATAGAGCTGCATGAATACACGCCCGACGAATTGGCAAGGCATTGCATTGGCGCTGGCGTGTATTCGTCCCGCCTGATGAAAATGCAAAGACATTGGCAATTCGCGTGGCGCGTGTATTCATCATCGACAATTCGTGGGCTAATACACGCCCGGCGCCGAATTGGCAAAGATGAATTCACGCCAGCGCCGAATTGGCACGCTTTGACACCATTTGGACCTATTCTACTACTGTTATTGCTACTTGATATATCTGACTCTATTCCACCAAATATACTGACCTTTTATAAAGAAAGACTTCGCCCATTTCGTTCAATGTTGCACTAATCTCTGCCAGGTCCTCTGCAGGGGTATGGGGGCTTAGAAACCGACACCTCCTGTGGTTGTAATGTAGTAGATACATTGTTTGTCCGGTTTGCAAAGCCTGGTTGGATAGGGATCGTTGTGCCTCAATAGAATGATGTCCGTCAATAATAAGGAAGCATACATTAGGGTTCTCCACTATTAGCTCTTCTAGTGTTGTCCACTGGAGTGGAGCATCCTTTTTCTTATCCCAAGGAAGCACGTCTGCTGGCATAGGAACTTGGCCTGGATTCCTCACCATCGCTCTCAATATTTCTCTTGCATGCTCAGGGTCATACCTCCTGCTAACAAGACTTGACTTATGTGATCTCACCAGACGGTCAACATGGATGGGATGTGTAAAAGATTGGCCAAGTGGGTAGTTTATCGCATACTTGACTAGCCTACTCATTGCCTCGGTTGCAATTTCTTTTTGAGTCATTTTACGCCAAAATGCCATTAAGCTGTTGCGTGGGGATGTCCTTTCCTAAGTCCGGCAATCTTCGTACATCCCTGATATCATTTTGATGCTTCATCTCCTCCAGGTAGTAACTTGGAGAAGGTCCTCATAAAAGCCCTCCTCTCGCAGACACCCCTTCACTAATAGAAATTGGAGTGAGGGGATGTATTTTGAGGCCATTCGTACTTGAAACATGACTCGCACTCACGTTCTTCTTCATCGGACCATCTTTGAAAGCGGTTGCCACGGCATGTGTAAAATCTGACGAGATCTTTCTTGTGGTTCTTCACAACCTCCACTAGGAGTTGACAACAGATGTCATCCTGCTCCTCACAAGTGATAAGAATACCTTGTTTCTTCATAAGATCGGTCTCTTTCTTTCTGGAGTGTAACACAAGATCCACCTTACCATTTGTTTTGCCTACATCAACATACCACTCCGACTTTGTCATCCATCTTCTTCTTCGGGGCATGGAGGATGCGTATGCCGCTTCGATAATGGATCCGCTATCATCCATCGACAATGCATAGGATCTTGCGTCCTCATTGGGCTTTCCCTTCTTACGGAGTGGAGCTCATTTGGAGTATCTTTCGAGCCTCTTGCTTTCTTAGGAGGAGGTGTAGGAGCTATCATTCGGTTTTGTCTCTTCTTCCCTGCAAACGACGATACAATACACGCTTAGCGCGATTTCGGGTGGTCATCAATTCCGGCCAGGCTAAAAGCCACGAATGGCATATAGTCCCCGATTCTGACATGCACTCATAAAGGCGTGCCAATTACAAAGACATCCGACTGCCAGACGATCGAAAGCGGACCAACTAAACACGGTCATACTACTTTACAAATTATATACATAACAGTTAATCACGAGCAGGACAATTTAACACAGGAAGGACATTTATTATGCAGATGCAAATACAAGTCACAGCAGAAATGAGCAGCTAAAGAAATGATAGGCAGGAGTGTCGCAGACTATAGAAATTTAAGTCAACGCTCTGAAAAATAATAGACGAGGAGCATAGGCGTAAGATACTGAGCAAATCTGATGAAATCTGAGCAATGAACAATGAATGAATAACACACAAAATGATGACAATACCGACCTTGAGCATCTTTCTGCCCTACCGAGTTTGGAGCAAAGACGACCTTTGGGCGGCATCTTCGCGATGATCTTGAGCGCCTCGGAGTTCTTGAGTTCCTGAGCGCCTCGGAGTTCTTGAGCGTCTCGGAGCAAGTCGACAATCAAAAAGCAAGAAATGGAATTCAAAACCTTATATAGATTTTCATAAGGCGATTAGGTCGGCTTTCGATCGACGGGTTTCATTCGGATCGACTTTTCATCGACGGTCCGATAGAAGCGAGCGGTTATTAAAATTTCGCGGATATACTTTTAATCGACGGTCCGATAGAAGGGAGCGGATATTTAAATTTCACGGATCGACTTTTAATCGACGGTTAGCAATCTTACGATTGGGCCTAATGGACGGGACGCGATCGTACGAGCAATAAATGGCTCTACGACCGCCGTATTGTCAAATCCCATAATTAGATTTCACTCAGCGGCTAGAAAAGCAGTACAATTAACGGATAATTTGAAACTACCACCTAATCTTGCCGCCAACATTTCTTGTCATTCGAACTCGAAAGAACTTGGAAGAACAGGAAGAACTCGAAAGAACTCGGAAGAACTGGGAAGAAGCCGGCGCCTGAGCGATGTCGAGCGCCTTCATGTAAGTTTATCTACTCTTCCAGAACCCAAGCTCCAAATTAATCCCATGATCTTGCGACATTGAACAGCGTTGGAGAAGAATGCTACATCTCGATTTAATTTAATTTGAAGAGGAGGGTGGGAAATTGCAAGATAGAATCAGTCGATCCGGAAGCAATCTGCCATGCAGTTCCTCTTAGAAATGATCATGTGAAGATTCTAGTAACCAGTTGCCATTTCAACGACGAAGCATTACCCAGAAGGCATCCTGATGGAGACACAGTGGGTGAAAGCATCGGAACCTTTGTTGCATGGCCAGTAATTCGCTTAAAGAAGGTGAGTTTCATTTTCTTGGAAGACATAGAGGAAGATTGAGTGCTCATACTAAAATGCACAAGCTGATTCTGTCATATGTATGAAATTAAAAGGCTTGCATGCCAGACCATTCATTCAATATTGCAAAACTATAAGGCCTGCAGACCAGAGCATTCAGGAATTCAAAAAACACTGTATTCTTTACATGGATGGGATATTCTTTAAAAAACCTGCATTCTTTACATTGTTTTAATTACATCTGTGTGTTATTTATCTATGTGTTATTCATCTGTGTGTTGTTCCTCAGTAGTCTCAAATCTTTGGCACAATAGTCTCAAATCTTTGTTGAAAAAGATAAACTGGCATACAAGATTCTGGCAAATAAGATGGTGCAGCTATTGGGATATTACCCAAAATGGCTTCGAGGTCTGCAACTCTAATTATCAGCTTAGCATTCTCAATTTCAAGCCCCTCCAGAGCACGGCACTACTCATTGAATAAGCTTATGCTTGTAGCCTATGCTGGCACAGGAGGAACTTTAGTTGAATACGCGCCAGGCGTATGTTTAGTTGAATACGCGCCAGGCGCGAATTCATTGAAAAAACAAATTAGTAATTTCGCGCCATGAGCTAATACCATTCACTTGTAATTTAAATGCCATGCGTGTATCCTGTATTGTACTTTAAAGCAATCTGCGTAATTTTTTGAAGTCGCATCTTTGTAATTTTAAATTCGAGAGCTGAAGTGAAATCACGCCAGCGCCGAAATATGTTTGTGTGCAAAATGTTTACATTGTGCAGGTCCAATACACGCCTGGCGTGAACTGCATAAAGCTAATTATTGTGTGCAATTCACGCCAGGCGTGTATTGCACTGCTTGACAATTTAAACATTTTGCACACAAACATATTTCGCGCCTGGCGTGATCTCACTTCAGCTCTCAAAATTAAGAATGAAAGAGCCAGAATTCAAAACAGTTTCTGAAGAAATTACAGTTATGCTTTCAAGTTAGAGTTGACACTAAAGAAACATATTGCAGTCATTAATCCTTGTATTGCCATTGAAAATTTTTACATAAGGCCTTTTATTAGAGTTGCCAGAATTCAAAGCGACTTGCGAGAAATTACGATTACGCTTTCAAGTTAGAGTAGAAACTAAAGAAACATATTGCAGTCAGTAAATCCTTGTATTGCCATTGAAAACTTTTACATAAGGCCTTTTATTAGAGTTGCTTGACTACGTATGTTACAAAATTACAGAAGTTCTAGGCGGTTTAAGGAGATGCCTAGCTCCATTCATAATCCTCATTTGAGGCCTTTTTGAAGATGCCCTCGCTCTTCGCTCAAAAAAAAAAAAAAAAAAAAAAAAAAAAAAAAAAAAAAATCAGCCCTCTACCTCCTCCTCTTCTTCCTCCTCCTCTTCTTCCTCTGAGCTTTCATCTGCCATCCTCGTCAGGATGTCTTCGGCAGCATCTTCGTCTTCGGAGGAGGAGAGGATCAATATCAAGCTGCTTTTTTTCTTCTTCTAATTCTTCCCGCCATTCTTCATCTGCTTCCTCCATTTCTTCTTCTTTCTCAATCTCGTTCTCCATCTCCTCATCTGAATCAAGGGGAGTATGGGAGGACTTCGAGGGCTCTTGGTCTTTGGTGCTCGATAATCTTTTCGGTGAAGCTTGCCCTGAAGAAATAACTCCTCGCAATTATCCGGACTGTGGTGCGGAGAGCAGCCACAGCGGCATCTGCGGGAGGGGGGAATGGATTTCTTTATCAATTTTTTTATCTGCCTCTTCGCCTCTGGAGGGCGAGTCCGTGAGATGGGAGCGGGACGAGGCGGGCAAGCATGGCTCACCATGGTAGAAGGAAGAAAGGAAGAAAGGATTGGCACTAGAAGGAAGAAAGGATTGGCGGTTGAAAGAATGGAGGGTTTCTTATAGGCGCGGTTGTAATTATGAATCTATCACATCATACAAGATTCATATCATATACGAATTACCTATCATTACTTCTATTGAATTAATTACGCCCTAGGTTATCATTAATTCTCTATAGAATTACCCACATGTCAGCTATACTTAAAAGCTATGTTTTCATTAATTTTGTATAATTACCTAGACCCTGACTATACTTACAACCAACTTTGGCCCATCTAGATTTCTTTAAGGGGTTTCTGACCTATACTTACCTCATTAGTACTACTAGCATACACCCTATGTTACTATTAATTTTGCAATAATTACCTATACCTAAGCTATACTTACAACCTATTTTTGGCTGCACTTACAACATATATTTGTCCATTTAATGGTTTTTTTTGTATTTCTTAAAGTTCCCTTTAATCGGTTCTCAAAATTACTTTGTCCTTTTTTCGAACTAATATTAAGACATTTCACTTTATATAGGTGAAGCGTGTGGATCCTAAAAAGGGTAAAAATGTAATACCTATCCCCCCAACATGTTTCAACATTGTTACCACGTGTTCTTATCACATTGTTACCCCATTGTAAACATTGTTCTTGTAGGTCAATGCTGTGGACCACCCAAAGGGTGTTGATTTTGAGACTACTAAGCAAATTATCCTCTATGAGGTTGGATTGGAAGAATAAGAAGGTGAAAGTGAAGCACCAATGCAATAAGGAGCTAGTAGGTGAAGGAACTATCATACTAGCTGATCCTATCCAGGCTGTCAATGATGAAAGGTTAGGAGAGGATAAAGTGGGTGTGGCCATAACAAGTTTAGAGGAAAAATGGAAGGAAAAAGGATCAAATCACCGGGATTGCCTTTCGCTTGTATTAAACAATTGGAGGTTCCATGCATCATGCCATGGCCTATAGCCTGCATTGAGTTTATAGGAGAATTCCTTTTACCATGAGAGCCAGAGGTTGTGGATGACATTGATTTTCTTAATGCACCTCCAATAGCTGCGGGACCACATTTTCAGAGAAGAGGGCACACTCAGTGGTGAAACATTATCCTAGCAAGAGGTCCAAGTCAAGTAGTGATTGTTCACGTGAAGCTCTGACTAAGGTAAGGGGAATGGAATGTTGTTGGGCTAATTGTGTTCAGAAGTTTGAAATTGATGAATTGGTGGAAGCAAGAGCCACCTTCCAAGAGTATACTTGTGATGAGAGGAGGACTTACATGTACTCCATTCATGAGCTTGCACTTCAAGATGAAAAATTTTCAAAGAAAAAAAAATACCCACTGCTAGGGACATGGATATGTAAAGTTGCATGGATACATATTCATGGCATTCCAATTTCATCTTGGCAAAATTGGCAAGCAAGTCATGCAAAGGGGAGTAAAATTGCATTACATGGAAATAATGGCATGTTGAGGCCAACTTCTAGGATCCTGGCTGCTAGGGAGGTTTTGAAAAATATGTTGAATTCAATCTTTGAGAATATGCCACATAAAAGTAGGAAAGATCATCAGGGGAAAAATAGTTGTCGAGAAGAGATTGCCATCCCATTGTACCCGGAAGAGCATATTGGAGGAAGTGAATGCTTTGCTTGAAAACTGGTACTGCAATATCTCAACCCACCTTGATGAGACTATGGAGCAAGCACTTCAAGCATGTCACTATAGACACTTGAACAACTTTGCAAAGTGCAACTTGTGTGCTAAGTTGAAAGAGATTCTTGATAAGACCAAGCAACCAAGCCAAAGGGCTAAGATAAGGGAGCAAATGAAAGATCACATGACAGACCAACTATCATGTAGATCCACTTATTGGATGTGGAGAACATTATCATGTTTGGAACCCAATAACTATGTTTGTATTATACATGACAAGATGGATCAATCGAAGACTTGTTTGCCACAGTATAGTTACATACCCAAGCAAATCAATAGAGCTTATCCTTTGCAAGTCTCTCTGACAGGTGCAATAGTGCATGGCTTGGTGCCAATTTATTATGGCCATTTTAGTTTGCAATTGTGGAGTGATGGTCCTGATTTTCATATTGGAAGTGTGATGAGGTGCTTGAGGAACTATGAGAGTGGTTATTCTGGTGACCTCCACAACCCTGGAGGTGGTAGCCAACCACTCTTCAGTGCATTGTTGGATAGAAAGCCTAATAATTTAGAGAAGTTTACTAAGGCAAGGTTTAGGAAGTCAGGTGCTTCTGAACATGTTGGAGCCTCAAGTTCACGTCCCCAACCTTGAGATCTACCACCAAGGTTCCTCTTCCAACTTGACAATTGTGATGGACAGAATAAAAACAGGTATATGTTCTCATTCCTATCTTATTTAACAGCCGTGGGTGTCTTTGAAAGAGTGAATTTAGGGTTCTTAATGCCTGGACATACTCATGAGGATGTGGATGCATTGTTTGGGAAGTATAGTCTTGTGATTGAAATCTCAAAGCGTGACCAATCTTCCTAGACTAATGGAAGTTCTTAGTGAATGCATTTCACCTTCTCCTATAGGGTTGATCATACAAGAGGTGCCTGATTGGAAGAATTTTATCGAAGGTTATGCTCTTGATATGGAAGGTCAATCTAGACCTCTTCAGTACACTTTCTTGGTCATGGGAAATAAGCCAATCATGCAATGGAAGATAAGACCTTCAGATGATAAATGGAGGCCAGATGAGGGAGTACCTATATGGCACGAGGATGAAAATGGTAAACCTAAGATTCCAAGGGGTCAACCAAAAGCTCTTAAGCCTTTTCCAGAGGTGGATTCATTGCAAAGCACATTGGACGGCATTTCTGAATACATCAAGTATTGGAAAAATAACCCTGATGATACCAACCTTGCATTGATAGATTATTGGACACAGGTACATGGATTATTGGGACAAGTAGACACATCCTCTGATGAACTCAAAGATGGATGGCTACCTAAGACTAGGTGGAGAGACTTGATATTACCTGAGGAAGCTGATGATGTGGTTAGTAGTATTCGCAAGTCCATGGCTCCTCCAATTCTTTGAAAAACACTATGTTGGTCCTAGGAAAGGAAGGCCTAAATATCTCGGGCTGGAGGATTATGATCCCAAAGATGACTTGCTTTGCCATCAATTTGCACTTATAGTACCCAGAAATAAAGAGATATACCACTGTGTGGATGGGTTACACCATCTCGAGGTTTGCAAAGAAGTAGGTGACCATAATATGAACAAAGTTAGGTGTGGAGTGGTGGTGTCCAGTGCACCAGTTAAATGCAGTGGCAGAGGAAGAAAGGTATAGAGACTGTTGGACAAAGAAATGGAAGAGAAGCCCTATTGAAGGGGATGATTGGGTTGAGTTAGATACTATTTTGTTTTCATGGACCCCAAAGGTCATCCCAGGCAAGACTGCTAGGGTTACAATACCTGTGGAAGTGAGGAAGAAAGCTATGATATCTCTAGGGGTCAATTCTGAGAAGTAATTGGCAATATGTAACTCGACATGCATATGTGAAATATTTTTAATTTTTAATGCAATCATGTTGTGCTGTTATAAAAAAAAGTCACATTCTCGATGCAAATTTACTAACCCGGGAAAAAGTTGCAGTGCCAAAATGGTCCAAAATCCTGACATAAATCCAATTTAAATGAATGATGGTTAAATTAGTTAATTAATGACATGCCACCTGGCCCAAATCGATTGGGCAAGGCAGGGTTTCCATTTTGGACACCCAAATTAGGGCTTTTGTGCCCCAATTCAAATTAGGAGCAATTGGAGATGGAGGAGGAGGAGCAGCAGCCAGGCACCCTTCAGCAAATCGGGATGGAGCCATCCCAAGCCCGATTCGACTGTTAGTCTGTAGCTTAGTTGTGTTATCTGTAGGGTAGTGCCCCTGTTGGGCACTTGTTGTGTGTATTTCTTCTGTTTCTCTGTGTTCTCTATGCTTTACCTGTAGGAACTAACCCTTGATTGCAAAGGTGAGTTCTCCTTATCTCTGATTCTGTACTTGCTCTTAAATGATGGATTGATAGTTGTTTGCATAATATTACTCTTGAAATGGGGGAATTAAGGGAGGGTAGAGACCTCTGAGCCATGTTTATTAGTATGCTCCTAGGTAGATCCCTATATTTCCCATTATTTGCGGCCTGTGCACAAGAGACCACCGAGTCGTGGATGCTATAGAATTGCTTAGCACCAGATAAGGGACGCAGTGGTGAAGTGGGGGTGGGGTCTTGCACGAACATAAAAGGCTCCTGAGACTCCTACAGTGGGCTAGGCCTGATAGCCGGTCACGTAGAGGGCCGGGTATGGGTCTGACACTCCCTGGGTGCAGAGGTGTGACCCGTATGGGGCACCTTGTGCTTTGAATAGATTTAGGGTGAGTAAGTCGGGTACGGATACGGGGGTCGCTGATGCGGCACGTATTCTCTAGCTCACCCATGGAACCACTGTGATCCTGGAAGGGGACGCTTCCCTGACCTGCCTCATCGGACGGGGCTTCATGAACCCTGGAGTAGGCTCGAAGGGTGATACCTTGAGTCTGCGTATCCGGAAGGCTATAGTGATGCCATAACATGATTGGACTCATCTGCAAAGTGTGCACAGGAGGGGCGGATGGAGTGGACAACCCTAGCCGATGTTCTATGCCAGCCAATGCCATGTCAAGATTCAGTCTGCTGATCTCTTGAGACCTAGCCGTCAGTCGATCCTCACTGGAGTCTGAGCCGGGGTAGAACCATGGGTTTGGGGTGCTTCCCTAGTATTAAATGCATATTCTTTGTTGTTGTCACTTGGATGGATGTGCCACCCTTCGTGGTGGTATTTTATGATATGATTATGTTGTGTGCTAACCTTGTATTCACGCTTCCGCGACATAGGAGCCCCATTGAAGGCGTGGGCCGAATGACCCGTCTGTGTCCTTCACTCGAGCATCTCTCTATAGATGGCCCGAGTTATATGGAGGGCCCTGCTCGTGGCGAGTTGGTCGCCATGGGAGGGGAAAGTCCCCGTATGTATACGTCCGAGTGCCGTATATGTTCAGGGAGCGTCACATGAGGGGCAGTGTGTTAAGGGTACGTATTAAACCATCAATATATACTAAAATTATTTGTACTTTGGTTTAATTTATGGAGTAGTTACAAGTTTGCGGGCTTCAATATGTATCAGATTGAGGTGTTTTATATTTTTGAATTATAACAAGCCATATACAAAAGGCTTAATAATAATGTATCAATGTGTGTGGCTCCTCACAAAGCATACAAATACGAAGCAACTACATGAGAAGCGTGGACCTTATGAATTTTTGCCTTGCGGATTCTTGTTGGGAAGCTTACACAATTTCAGGAAAACAAAGTGCCATTAGATAGTTGTTGCATGGACCTTATGAAATTTTGCCTTGCAGATTTTTGTTGGGAAGCTTACACAATTTCAGAAAAATAAAGTGCCACACAATTTCAGAAAAATAAAGTGCCATTAGATAGTTATTGTAGAGAACCATAGAGAGTTTGTGACAGTGACGCGTCCGTTTTTTTTTTTTTTAAGATTTTTTTTTTTCTTTTACCGCCCGCGTTTTGAACCCGTGACCTCCTACTTCCAACCCAACACTCTTTCCATTTTGCCAACTCTCTTTATGTAGCATCTATATGTTCTATTTCTTTGTTATACATATGTAATGTTCTGTTTTATCCAGTTAACAGTTTGTTTAAGAAAAAGGTACATCATGGGATTGAACCCCTGACCTTCTGCACCCAAGCCAACACCTTTACCAATAAGCCAACTTCTTTCTTGAAGTGAAGCTTTTTCTAGTATTTATAGTGCATCTATTTCATATCTAACTTAGAGGCGTGCCTTTGGTAAACCCACGTTGTGGAGACAACAACTCCGCCGGAGCAAGCTCTTCCGCCATAGCCGCCGGAGCAAGCTCTTTCGCCATAACCGCCGGAGCAAGCTCTTCCACCATAGCCGCCGGAGCAAGGTCTTCCGCCATAGCCACCGGAGCAAGCTCTTTTGCCATAGCCGCCGGAGTAAGCTCTTCCACCATAGCCGCCGGAGCAAGCTCTTTCGCCATAACCGCCAGAGCAAGCTCTTCCGCCATAGCCGCCGGAGCAAGCTCTTTCGCCGTAGCCGCCGGAATAAGCAGTCTTGCCATAGCCATGGGAGTCGACCTCTCTCTGCCATAGTCAACCGGATAACTGTTAACCATATATAAAGCTAGTATCCCTTAGGAATAAACCGACCAAATGACACGACGTAATCTAGCAAGTACGACCAACTTGTTATGACAACATCAACTCACTTGGTGGGACTAATTCCGGAATTTAATTAACAACGACAGGGCAACTTTCTAGAATAGCAGCGTGTATTATATCCTTGGATATTCTTTAGGCGACGATAATAATGTCCAGTTATCGGCGTTTCGCGACCTATAACTTTAATTATTATTTTCCTTTGGTGCATGCCTTGATAACTCAATTTCTTCGGGCCTTGCCATGATTCAATCCATACTATATTCATATGCTTTATATTAGACCTTGTTCGACGTTATATAAGTAATGTTTTATAGACATAACTATAATTAACGTTGTCTCTCTCTAGTGTCTAAAACTTGCCTCATCTCAATTCCCAGACAAAGGATTTCTTTTCGCCCAACCAACTAGGGACTGCCATGCAGCACCCCTCTAGACCATGGGTAGCTTTAATCCTACCGCCCCTCACTACTTCTTCTTAATGGTCGTGTTCTTTTTATGGACCATTTTCCCAGACCACGGTACCAACTCTGTAATATGTAGTGAGTGCTTGTGTTAGAACCCCCACAATAATGTCAACACTTTGTGCCAAACTTCACCGTCTATATGGATGTGATTAATTATCTGTGCCACACGCCTGTCAAAGTGACAGCAGTCTACCCTCTTTCGGAGTTGTTCTCCCATACATTCCAATGCCACCCAACCATTGTTGATTACTCACCCCCTTCTAGGGTACCTAGATAAGGTCCGAGCAAAATGTTTCCAACCATCTAAACGTCTTTAGGTTCTGCAAATGAACTTACATATTCCAAAAGATTATATGAATATCCCAAAGGACAGTACCACCCAAAGACCTCTCAAGATAGGCCTCCTCTATTCAGAGATCTTGTGTTCAAGTCTCTGGGGGTCCGTCATATGTCCTCATGGACGATGCCAATATGGCATACCTATCTATCTAATTATTAAAAATGTCCTTGGTGAATTCAATTCACCATGTTGTCCTAAGACATGCAAGTCTTCTTCCCTAAGCCATGCACCAAATCTTAAAAGAGTTTTCCAGCTCTTGCTGCCTTTCAAGCCACAGGTATACCTTTGCATGTTAGCAAAGACTACCCTTCTCTTCTTCAATATGTTTTCTACGTCTATGATATGCCTGCCACAACGTACACATTTCACCCTTTGGCTGTGACCTTTATTCAGTAGAGTCACTAATCCATTCACTCCTTTACGTATTCATTAACCGTCTTGTGGCTTTTAAGCCGCTATTATATGCTCCCTATATTGTTAACCCACCTATCATTGGGGGTTATGATCCAACGTTGTCCTACATCCTCGAAATGTTAGTCATTACATTTCTCTGTCATGATGTTATGCTGCTGTTCTGGCATTCCAAATGACTTGGCATCTTCATTTAAGCCATAGTCATGGCCTAAGAGCGGGTGAGCCTTCGTAAATTACCTGGAGTCATCAAGGTGCTTGCCTTGTATTTTGTGAGCCTTTCTACAATTACTTATGTTTGGGATAACCCGGACTTGTATCAATGTTATGTTAACTTGCACTCCCATGTAACCCATGGCGTCGCCTCTGCCTGATCCAGGTAGGGATCATGTGGGCAAGCTAGTCTTAGGTGTCTATGCAAGACACATTTGAACATTTAGCAGGTAACTGCTATTCGCTACTTATCCTGGAATTGTACTATTGTACTACTCAACCCCACTACCTTAAGCTTTATTCTATTGGCCGTTGACATTTATTTCAAGTGCCAACTACCACATCATACCCTAGCATGCAACGGATTGACGGTCCTTTGCACATTTCAAACGTATCTCCAGATCCTTCATCAGTAACTTTAGGATACCCTCGTCTTTCTCTCCTTGCGTCGCCACCTAAATTACCTCCCTAAGATGTTTATCGTATCTGTACATGGTATGTACATAATAAACATACCTCCACATCCCACAATGCTAGAGCTCTGCTCTAACTTAGCTAAAGTGTAAGCTTGGTAGTTCCTTGAAACAAAACCGATTGCCTATGTACCTTTATAATGTGGCTGAGCCACCGACTTCCCAACTGGGCAGTGGCCAACTCTATGTTGGAAATCTATATGCTGCCTACATTTTTGATAGGATCCCCACCTACTTTAACCATCCCTTTAGTGCCTTATGGTATTCCAGTCGTGTAAATACACTATGATACCACCCATGGGATTATGCCATAATTCCGAAGGTTTACTACCCCAGATGAGGAGCTTTTCTAAAGGCTTCTTTCGCTAAGGATCCTTTGTGTTCCATACCACCCATACTTAGTTACAATTAACCCAATGTTTCAATCTTTGTTAGTAACCGCCCTAGGATTATTCCATTCCTTACCCTCTTAAGAGTTTCAAAGTCATAATCTCTAATGGATCTATGCCTCAAGGCAACGGATACTCCACCTTCTACTTCAGTACCTACAATTGTTCCCCGCGAGTAGGGTAACTCTTAGGATATATGGACTACTGGTCTATATAATCTCACTCCTTGTAATCTATACACCTCGTCTTGATTTTTATCGGGACTTGGAATTGCTGTGTATTGCCCTGTTCTCGGTTATCCCTAAAGGTATAATCGCCAAAGTCATCGTATTCCTTCTTTTCTTCCATCAGGGGGACGCGATATTTTTATACATCATTTTATTTCCAAAACCAAATAAATGCTCTCAGCTTATAACAATGAAGTAATTCACTGATTTAAACTCTTTTCATCTCCCTTAGTACGACGTATCTAAGATAGTCAACTCCAACCATTGGGATAACTTGAATGCTTATCTCTGGTAAAGCATACTTAACCCAATATCTTCGTATATAAGCATATCATTACACTCATTCTTTAAACCTTGTCAAGTAAGATTTCACTCGCCTTGTACGAATATTCTACTATCTTTTAATATGATATACATCTGAATATCACAATCGACATCCTCGATATGATCACCACTATAGTATTTGATACTACTAAATCCTTCCTACATCCAAGACCTCTACGTTGTTATTATATGATATAGTAACACGTGTGCACCAACCCTAAGTCTAGACTCCTATGTAACTTGTTGACATAGGCATCTAGCTATATTCATACTTGCGACCAACTTATCTCCTCAACTTGGTTATCTAGTACCATACACATGTTGTGGTTTCGACACCACTAACCTTACTTTGCCTTCGTCCTCAAGCTCTAGTCATAACTTCCACAGGGGCAAATGCCAACCTAAGTTCCTTGTGGACATGTTTGACCTCTAGTATAAGAACTCTTATCTTCATTACTTCCGTATTCATATGGAATGTGAATCTTCTTTTAGTTATGTTTTACTATTAAATGGTCCTAGTACACATATATCAACGTGGAGTTACTCCTCGGGCTACACACACGATACCAAGTCCAGAGCACATCCTCCTTGGTGAGATGTTCCTAGGGCACCTGCCTTGTTCATACTCCAGACTTTGGTCTATTCAAAGTGTCCCTCCAAATTCTATATTTTGAAAACGTTGTTTACAACAATGCCCAAGCTCCTCTTGGACTTAACATACCTTGCAGCTTTTAGATGGTTGTGCCTGCTCCTACCAATTGTTGTCTTCTCTTGACCTTGTGTGGAAACTACGTTCCACACTATTATCCAGTCTGTTATCCGGCACCTCGATGCTCCCAACAGATATAAGATGTGGCCATTTACTTAATTTATAGATCATGCATAATGGTCATGCATTTGACCAACCTCATATAATCTTGCGTCCTTATTGCACACCTCAGGAACAACAATCTCCTTGGGAAACACAATATATGCGTAAATCCTTAATCCATAGTTTATGGATCAAAATCTTGTCGAAACCTACACTTCTAAAGTGATCTCCCTTTCATGAGCTGGGTATTTATAATCCAGTTTTCCACCTTACTATAGTACCTCTTTAACGTGGTCTACGGTAGATAATCATAAACCACTTCTCCATCAGATATATGGTGCTATATCCAGTCTCCTTCTACGTTGAAAGCATATATGCCGCATGGTAAATTCATCCTTGTAATTATTAGGTCCAGTGTTTCAATCGCATAATAACCATCGTCATATCAATTTTTTTCTCCAGTATCCATCCAAAATAAGGATACCTTACCACTCCTTATTCCCATTATTCAGCACTTCTACTTCAAGTAAGAGCCCAGGACCTGCTCAGTCATCACCATATAACAGGCTCAGGACAGACCAGGCGTGCTTTCGATGCTTCCGCTGGGGACAAGACTGCCCTTCTGTGATACAGGACAATTGCATAACCATAACACTGCCGGATAGCGACCCGGGCGATACCAATTACGTCGAATGTATATGTCAGCTGTACCTGTGCCCTGTAAATATAAGAGTGTCTGTATGTGTGATAAATTTACGAAAATAGCAATAAAATAAATAAGTAATTCAAATATAAGAATATCGGGATGTCTGGTAAATGTATAAACATAACCAATGAATTAACATGTGTCCTCATGTCATTGTAATCTATGCTAAAGATAGAGTGTGTGAGTGTGGAAACATTAAAGATACTCAAAAGGGGAAAGCTATTTAAACACATAGTCAAATATAATAGAAGGATATAATTATGTATGTCTTACACAAACTCCTAAGGGAAGAATGAGACTTAGATAATGTTATAACAAGCTTATGAATAATAAATGAAGAATGTCTGTCTGTAATTAATATTAAAGTATATAGGTCAAAATGGCAAATACAATATAATATATAATTCTATTAAAGGGTAACTATAAGTGTCAGGGGCATCTCAACACTCATGATAGCAATATATGAGTTGTTAAAATTGTAACAAAATAGGAAAACAAAATTTAAATGCAAAATTACATTAAGTCTGGCTGTAATAAAATCACTTGCAAAGTGAAGGGAGAATATAATAGATATATACACAGAAGTTAATATAATTAGAATGACTTTCTACTAAACAGTGCGAGGTTAATAACTCTGTATTATAATATAACAGCAAATAGAAGTTCTTTATATCTATACCTATCTTTAATATATAATCAGTTACCTGTATGTATAGAAAGAATGATTTCTAAAATAGATAGACTGTGAACTCGTCACCACGAATCAAACAGTGAGACTTCCACAAACCTTGACTGTTCACGCTATCTCTTTTAAGCAGGGGAGACTTCCTTCCAATGTATGATGTGTTGCCCTGCAACAAGAGTAGTCTTGATGCTGAGGACAACATCATTTTTAAGGTGGGGAGAATGTGACACATATTTATACGCATATTTAAGTATAAATACATGACACGTCACTATGAATATAAATATAAAGGTGGAAACCTAACCCAAAACCCTAATTCGAATTTAGGGCTTATCCTAATATTAAAAAGGGCTAAAATACCAAATTAGTTAATTAATGACATGCCACCTGGCCCAAATCGATTGGGCAAGGCAGGGTTTCCATTTTGGACACCCAAATTAGGGCTTTTGTGCCCCAATTCGAATTAGGAGCAATTGGAGATGGAGGAGGAGGAGCAGCAGCCAGGCACCCTTCAGCAAATCGGGATGGAGCCATCCCAAGCCCGATTCGACGGTTAGTCTGTAGCTTAGCTGTGTTATCTGTAGGGTAGCGCCCCTGTTGGGCACTTGTTGTGTGTATTTCTTCTGTTTCTCTGTGTTCTCTATGTTGTACCTGTAGGAACCAACCCTTGATTGCAAAGGTGAGTTCTCCTTATCTCTGATTCTGTACTTGCTCTTAAATGATGGATTGATAGTTCTTTGCATAGTATTACTCTTGAAATGGGGGAATTAAGGGGGGGTAGAGACCACTGAGCCATGTTTATTAGTATGCTCCTAGGTAGATCCCTGTATTTCCCATTATTTGTAGCCTGTGCACAAGAGACCACCGAGTCGTGGATGCTATGGAATTGCTTAGCACCAGATAAGGGACGCAGTGGTGAAGTGGGGGTGGGGTCTTGCACGAACATAAAAGGCTCCTGAGACTCCTGGGTGGGCTAGGCCGATAGCGGTCACGTGAGAGAGGGCCGGGTATGGGTCTGACACTCCCTAGGTGCAGAGGTGTGACCCGTATAGGGCACCCTGTGCTTTGAGTAGATTTAGGGTGAGTAAGTCGGGTACGGATACGGGGGTCGCTGATGCGGCACGTATTCTCTAGCTCACCCATGGAACCACTGTGATCCTGGAAGGGGACGCTTCCCTGACCTGCCTCATCGGACGGGGCTTCATGAACCCTGGAGTAGGCTCGAAGGGTGATACCTTGAGTCTGCGTATCCGGAAGGCTATAGTGATGCCATAGCATGATTGGACTCATCTGCAAAGTGTGCACAGGAGGGGCGGATGGAGTGGACAACCCTAGCCGATGTTCTATGCCAGCCAATGCCATGTCAAGATTCGGTCCGCTGATCTCTTGAGACCTAGCCGTCAGTCGATCCTCACTGGAGTCTGAGCCGGGGTAGAACCATGGGTTTGGGGTGTTTCCCTAGTATTAAATGCATATTCTTTGTTGTTGTCACTTGGATGGATGTGCCACCCTTTGTGGTGGTATTTTATGATATGATTATGCTGTGTGCTAACCTTGTATTCACGCTTCCGCGACATAGGAGCCCCATTGAAGGCGTGGGCTGAATGACCCCTCTGTGTCCTTCACTCGAGCATCTCTCTATAGATGGCCCGACTTATATGGAGGGTCCTGCTCGTGGCGAGTTGGTCTCCATGGGAGGGGAAAGTCCCCGTATGTATACGTCCGAGTGCCGTATATGTTCAGGGAGCGTCACATGAGGGGCAGTGTGTTAAGGGTACGTATTAAACCATCAATATATACTAAAATTATTTGTACTTTGGTTTAATTTATGGAGTAGTTACAAGTTTGCGGGCTTCAATATGTATCAGATTGAGGTGTTTTATATTTTTGAATTATAACAAGCCATATACAAAAGGCTTAATAATAATGTATCAATGTGTGTGGCTCCTCACAAAGCATACAAATAATTAGTGTGTACTATGCACGAAGCAACTACATGAGAAGCGTGGACCTTATGAATTTTTGCCTTGCGGATTCTTGTTGGGAAGCTTACACAATTTCAGGAAAACAAAGTGCCATTAGATAGTTATTGCATGGACCTTATGAATTTTTGCCTTGCGGATTTTTGTTGGGAAGCTTACACAATTTCAGGAAAACAAAGTGCCATTAGATAGTTATTGCAGAGAACTAGTGAAAGTTTGTGACAGTGAAAGGTGTAAAAATGAGGGTTAAGAAGCTGGTCTGAAAAAAAATCTTCGGACTTCTCTGATCAAAAATATCAAGGAAACTTGAAAGGATGTCATTTGGCAAACAGTTAGAGCAAAGAGCATCATTCCAAATTGAGTGTGTTGTCAACGACCAAGGGGAGAAAGATAAATAACTGCCAAAACCTGTGATTAAAGATAAGGATGTAGAAAAAGTTAATATTTACTTGCAAATAAATTCCTAATTGTAGCATTTTCTAGTATGTTACTCTTTACTTAGGAGTAATATATTATTTCCTATTGTGCATGTGTAGTGGATAACACAAAGTGCTAACCATACAGGTGTTACATGTAAGGACTGTTAGAGAGAACAATCCATGGACATATACCTTGAATGAAGCTTTACATGTACATATACATTTCTTGATGTGTCTTAGTTCTAGTGCTTGTTTACAGAAGAATCATTTCAAAAACCTATCAATCCTATCACTACAATATTTTATCAAGCACGTGACATGGTTTCCCTAAAAGTGCAGGATTTACCAGCAAGCCATTTATCAAGCTCGGTCACATAGTTCGGGGACACTGTTGAGCATATAACGACAACAAAACCTGCCCATAGCATTGTACAAGTTAAGAGTTAAACCACCTATTTGGTTCCACTCCCTAGACTGCAATTCTCTAAGTTCAACTACCTGATATGGCTCCACGTTCACCAAAGAGAACACTTTCAACTTGATCTTCATTAGTAACCATTATAACCAGTACTTCAGCACCTGGAAAGCTATAGTTTCGTAACCAACACCACAACAAAGGGACGCATCGTATTCTGGTCCACTCAACAATTATAGATGCGACCTTTTGCCACTTCTTGTGGACTTGTACCAATTTTTCTACCAGCTTGCTGAAATCATCTTATGGATGGCTCATATATACCTGATAAGAAGCAACCAGAAGGATCATAGGCAGCACAAAATATGCCAGAGTATTTACATTTGCCTCATCCTAACCCAATCAATACAGATACAAATGAGAACATTCAGTCGGTTGCAGAAAGTTAACTATGTTTCATCCTTACATCATTTACAAGCAGACTTTATATAATCTACAAGCAGACCGAAATCATAGTGAAGAGTTCTTTGAGACACATATCACTACCAAAGTCATAGTTCCCACTAAAGACATGGCCACAAAGGATCAAATGCACAATTTCCTGCAAGCCATGTGGATTGAGATTAAACATTCTTGTCCAATGCATGACATCAATAGCCACTGCAAACAATAATTTCCAATCAGACACTTCAGGAAAAGTTGCAATAAACATATCACCCTGCAATCTGCATTAGAAGCTAATTAGTGCAACAAATTGTGGGTGGTTTTTTCTGTGCAAATATTATGCATGACAGCATACGTTTCCATAGCCACTGCAAAAAATAATTTCCAATCAGACACTTCAGAAAAAGTTGTAATAAACATATCATAGTCCCTGCAATCTACATGAGAAGCTTAGGTGCGACAAACTGTGTGTGATATCCCCTACTCATATACGGTGCACTCACCGTATACAAACAGGAGTTCATCCCCATACCAGTTCCATGCTAATACAGGGCCCTCCACGTATCACTGCAACCTTGAAGAGTTCCAGTGGGAAGAATGAAGGGGTCATTTTACCCTGTCTCCCTCAGGGCCTACCTAGCTGCGGAAGCGTAAACATAGATATAAGTACAAATACATCAACATCACATGGCCATCATGAAGGATGGCTCACCACATATCTGCATAGACAGAGATCAACACATCACATATGGAGATCCTACCCAAGGCTTAGACTCAAAGGGGATGACTGACGGCTTGGGATTCAAAAAGTCATTGCAGACGAAATTCATGGCAAATGGATTTGGCTGGCATAAGAACATGGCTTAGGGTAGTCCTCTCCATCCGCCCCTCCTGTGCACACTTTGCAGAGTAGGTTGAAAAGTGTTGGGACCTGACTGTAGCCCGCCGGGTGCATAGCCAAAGGGGCTATTCCTGGGTTGCATCTAGAGGTTGGCATGCTGACTTAAGGTGACTAGATGGCCACTGCCCATACTCGACTGAACTCCATGGAAGGTGTCCACCACCCCAAGAGTGTCGAACCCCCCGGGGGATTCACATAGTGTAGGCCGTATATACCATGTGAGTAGACGATAAGGGGTTTTTTTTAACCTAAAGCGTACGAATACGTACGGGAAGGGGTTCTTTAGACCTTAAAAAATCCAATCTCTAGTGATGTATTTCATACGGAAAGGGGTTTTTTAGACCTTAAAAAAAGCGTATAGAAGGGGTTTTTTATGACCCCTTCCTCGCACATGGCGTATCCCTTATACACTAAGTGGTATCCCCGGGTCGAACCCATGCAAAGCCCACATGCAGTGGCAGAGCATTAGGTCTAGTTCACTATAGTCCCCGATAGGCTTTACTACCAGAGGGACGTGATCATGAGTCAAGACATAAACCTCCTTGTAAGCCAGTCTAGTCCCTCCACCCACAACCAGGTTTGGTTCTTGTACACAGGCCGAATTTAATAGTGCATTAAAGAGGGCTAGCTAGGAGCGTCAACTACTAGGCTTTAAGGCCTCTACCCCCCTTCCCAATACAATGATTCCACAGAGATCATCATCACATACATATCATAGAAGAACTAAAGAATAAGATTTAATCTAAATCACAGAGTTAGGTTCTTTAGTTATGGCTTGATATCTAGAGGTCTAGATGGCTTCTATGGGCAATTCAATAGGCTAAACCTACTTATTCTATGTCTGGGAGGCAGATTAGACTATTGAATTGGCAAAATACCTGAACCCTGGCTTGCTCCTCCTGTTCTGAATGCATCCATGCTGCAGAACTACTCGAAAATGGAACTAGAAAGGGGAGCTGATGAGCTAGACTGCTCAGACAGACTTCGGGAGTCAAGATTGCTCTTGGAGCAAGCAAAACGGAGTTCTAGAAGGCTGTGGATGAAAATGGAAAGTTAGGGTTTCATATACCTTATATAGACTAAGGGTTAGGGCTAGGGCTTCCATTAACCCTTGAGCATGTGGGACAAATGGGTGTGGCCCACTTGCCTATATTAATTAAGTGGGCTAAGGTGCTCACATGAATAAATGTGCACACACTTGCAAGTTGCCCCCTAGGGTGCTACTTGCTTAGCTACACATCGGCGTACACGTCAATCGAGATGGCGTGTACGCGTGACGAGGCAGTACAGTATACGTCCTGGGACCGTATACTGTGCTGGAACGTCACATTCTCCCCACCTTGAAATGATGTTGTCCGCAGCATCGTGGGTCTCCCCACCTTGGGATCTTCTTGTCCTGCAACCAACTTGATGCATACAATTTATTATTATTACACTTACACAATTATTAGAATTACTCTAAGGTAATATTTTGAAACATTACTACGACATTACATTATCCCAATAACTTATCAATTCATAACTCCATTTAAGCAAGGTACTTATTAGCCTTACTTAATACAACATTTGAGTTTATCAAAATTCATCAATTTCATATACAATTATTCTTCGAGGTACTCTTCATTCCTTGCACCATATTCCAACAAAATTGTGTTGCAAGTCTTTGTAGCTCGACCTCCTTGCCCTCCGGAGTGCTCTATTGGCCTGCAGGTCGACACTACGTTAGTACCATTTTAATAATTATTAATAAAATTATGGTTATAAGGTAACCACCCATCTAATTAACTAAATGAATGCATGACTAATCTCCTGGCGTAGGAAGAGGATGCTTCTTCCATCGTGGCCGTGGAGACAACGCCCTATAATGCCTAGGATGACACTCATGCCTACACCTTTAGTTGCCTTGGGCGTGAAGGATGGCGTCCTCCCCGTAGGCATTGACTAGAGGTGCTTTCATATCAATGCATGCCTGAATGGCCTCTTATCTCTCGAGGTTATCTACTTCCGTGAGACGGAAGTAGACTTTTTAATCTACCTTCTAACTAATCCAAGCAAAACCGCGGTCATGTCTACAATGACATTACACCACGTCCTAGAGATCACCATAGTGGTCCCATCATCGATCCGCTTGTTTGGCCTCCAGCTCTGTGCCGCCCGGCGTACTCGTCGACCTCAATTTCAGTCAGCTCCCTGTAGTCTTCCATTGTGCGGTCGAGCCTCCTGAGGTCGATTCCTTCTCCTTTTGGCAGGGGTGATATCGGAGGACTCGGCATTAGGATGCTCGTGGTCTTCCCACGGATCCCCATCTGCTCTTGGAGGGCGAGGAACTCCTCCTCTGTTGGCAGCTCCCGCTCGTCCATCATTTGCCTTATGCTGCTGTAGGCCTGGATATCGGAGGTCGTCTCCCCTGTGTAGGTGTCGGCCTCCCTCACTTGCAGCGGAAAGTCTGAGGCTCCCCTGACGATGAAGTCGTCCATGTCGGTTTGCCGTTGATTGGTGGAAGCGGATTCGTCCAACTGAGCTCCCTCTCCCTGCATTCGGGAAGGTTCTGGATGTCGCTGAGGAGTAGATACTCCTCTCCGTTAATGATGATCGGGGCTAGGCTTGTGATGCCTAGCCCGAGAGTGGGGGCGACTCGATGCCTGTCGGCTCTCGTTGAAGTTGATCGGCTCACGCTTCTGCTTGGCCGTTCTTAAATGCGAGTCGAGCTCGGTGTATCGCCGTCGTCCGACTCCTCTTCATCCTCTCTTGCTTCTGTTCCTGTTGATCTTTGCAGCGGCATACGCTCTTCCTCACCCTTTGCTATGGGGTCTACCTCCATCGGAGGGATAGAGGTTGCCCCCATCGGGTTCTCGGCGCGGTGGGATAAGAAGATGGCTAGGGCGGCGGTGTAAGAGAAGTACTTGGTCCTGTTGGCTGTCAGGACCATGTAGTCAGGTAGCCTTTGCGCCTTGTTAGTCAAGTACTTGGCGATGTTGGGGACATCGCCCAAGGCTGCTTGAAGAGATGGGCGGGGAACGAAGTATCCTATGCAAGGGGGGACTTGAACAAGGGAGGGTCCTACCCTAGCCTGAAATTCTGCTAGCACCTGCCTATATGCTGGGGTTGCATTCAGCGTAGCTTGGATGTCGATTTCTTTCACAAAGACTTGGAAGATGTCGTTGACATCACCAAGAAGATGGGCCTCGGGGCCGTACCATCGCCCGAAATCAGCAGTGGCCATTGATCTAGCAAAGAAGGGAGTATCAAACGGATGCAGAAGCGCCTCAGGGAGCTGAAAGATCGCCTAAGCAGTGGGGAGCAATTTTTCAGGGTGCCAATTGAGAAATGGGGGACTTATTTATAGAAAAGGGGGAAACCCTAATTTTTTGGGTGGCCTAGAATTTACTGAAATTAGGCAATTCTGACCTATTAAGGGATGCAATTGCAAGTTTGAAGACTATTTCTAGAGTTTGAGCATGCTAAGACTCAGCTACTGAACTTATTGTACAACTTGGAGATCATTTGGTGAAAAAAAATGGTACGAGGTCTCACACGTTGCGCCCAGCCCGATTTCTAAAATGTAGAAATGCACGTCTCCGGCGGCGATGTAGAGACATGGGTCCTAATTGGGCTAGGACTACTCAATTTAGGTGATCTAAGGCTGTAATTCCACTAAACTCATCGAGTTAGGCAGAATTGACCCCTTACTTGGTCGATTTGGAGCTGTTTTGGGCATTTTTGGGCATGGTCTCACGTTGTTTTGACCCCGATTTCTAAAATGTAGAAATCTGTCCTGGCGCGACGTGTGAGACATCGTCTCATTTTTGCTCAAAACTCCAATTTACTTAAAACAAAAGCTAGGGATCGATATCTTGACCTATTTAAACGGGGTTTGAGACTTTATTTACACAAAATTTTCTTTATATTAACAAAATTTTTCCAGTTATTTACAAAACTCAAGGGCGTTCACCCTTGATGTGCCTGGCAAGATACATATCCCCGCCTCATGAGGGTAACCCTCTTGGCACCGTGCCGGCCGTTGAATCTTCAAAATGTTTTACTATGTGTGCCCGGGCGCCTCTTGTAAACACAGCAAAGCATCGTCGGTCACGCGCGCATATGCGTGTTGTATTCTTGTATGACAGCGGACCAAACGCCGGAACGGGGGGATCGGGGAGTCCAGAACTCTTCCGGAAGTGGCGGATCTCCTTGAGTGCCCCCTGTCTTCCACTTCTTCTTCTTGCTCCGCTTCTTCCCGGTGCTCGGGGAGGCTTGGGTTTTGGTGGAGGGGCTTGATTAATGCGGCTCTTCGTCCGGGTCCGCCTTCAATCGTTCTCACCCGGTGCTCGGTAATATCGTTATCGCCTCCCACCTTGCCATATAAGCGTTGTGTTCCACGATCCTCTTGATAAACCTTTAGGGGTCTATCACATATGCTTCCGTTCGCGGCGGGGGCTTTGACTCTATCCCATTCGGAAAGCGGTGGGGGCTTAGCCAGTTGTCAGGTCTCCTCCCTTCTTGGGCCGTCTGCTCAAGGGACCTCTTCCTCTGACCAGGGGGCTTTGAAGAGCTTGCCCCCGTCTGCGCCCGACGCGTAGTCTCCATCAGTGGTCGTCGGTGGTGGGCGGCTCTCTCCCCTCCCAAAGCCTGGCTCGTTGATGGCCGGGACCGGCTCGCTTCCCGGCCTTTACCCGGCTTCCTCTTGCACGCCTTTACGGCTTTGGCCCTCCTCTTCTTGGGTCGGCCCGGGCGTAGTCGGATCGTCTTCCCGACTCTTTGTCCTCTGCTCCGTGTTGGCTCCCCAGCCGTACTTGTGGGCCGAAGCGTCTTGTCGACCTCTTCTTCGGGGTGAGTTCGGCGGTACGCTGCTCCTCTCTTCCTGCTCCTCCTCCTGCGGGTGGATCTCGGCACAGGGGTTGCTCTGGGGCGTTGATGGGTCCGCTTTGTTCCCTCTGCTTCTTCCCGTGGGTTGGCGTCCTCTCGGTGTTGCTCCCGCTGCCGCCCGCTTCTTTCCTCTTCAGCGCAATTTCGTGAGGATCACGGTTCATGACGTCGGCGGTCATCCTCAAGAGCTCTGTGGAGTGCGCTCGTCCGACCACTGCTTCCTCGCATTTCGGCGAAGATTCGTCGCCGTGGAGAAGGCGTTCCCGAAGAAACACTGAAAGAGGCCGGGCAGCCGGCAGCGGAGGATCCGCTTGCTAGGCTTCCTTGCGATCTGCTTTTATGCGGGCCATCATCTTACGGTTTGTCGATCGGAGCTAAGCGCCCGAAGATCGCCAGCGATCCGCGGCGAAGTTCTAGGGAAGAAGCGGGGAAAAATGGGAGGGGTCCGGGTCTATTTATAGGGCCAATTTTAGGTCAACTTTTAACTACCTTTTGGGTTGTCTAGAGCACCTAAAAACACCTAATTAAGCAAGGTCTGACACGTTGCGCCCAAAAGCCGATTCCTAGAATCTAGAAACCGTCTGGCGACGTGTGAGACATGGTGGGGCCCACTATTAAATTAACATGTATCATGCTAAATCTACTAATTCTTAGCTTAAAATTAGAATTATCAAGGTATTTTACTGTAATTTACAACTTTTTGGTGTCAAAGTTGAATGTCTCACACGTTGCCCGGCCGATTTCTAGAATGTAGAAATCGTCTCGGCGGCGACGTGTGAGATTTCCTACTTTTTGGATGTTGGCTCATCAATTTTAGTCTTTTTACGTTTCTATTCATTTTAATATTTACTAGCTTAGCATAAACTACAAAAATGAAAAAAAATTTCTCATTTTCGAGAGGTTTGAGGATCCTATCAAGTTAGTGCTATCGGGAACATGGCCGGTGCTTTGCTCTTGGTCTCCAAGAACATAGCTCGATACCATCATGACGTCCCCTACTGTGAGTATACGATTGCACTTACCGTATACAAACAGGGAGTTCATCCCCCATACCAGCTCCATGCTAATACAGGGCCCTCCACATGACACTGCAACCGTGACGGGTTCCAGTGGGAAGAGTGGAAGGGTCATTGCACCCCGTCTCCCTCAGGGCCTACCTAGCTGCGGGAGCGTAAACATACATGTCAGTAGCACATACGTCAACATCATATGACCATCACGAAGGATGGTCCTCCACATATCTGCATAGACAAAGATCAGTACTGCACATAGGAAATCCTACCCAAGGCTCGGACTCAAGGGATGACCGGACGGCTTGGGTCTCCGTGAAGTTCATTAGCGCATGTAATTCATGGCAATGGATTTGGCTGGCATATGAACATGGCTTAGGGTTGTCCACTCCATCCGCCCCTCCTGTGCACACTTTCCAGAGTGGTCTGAAAAGTGTCGGGACCTGACTGTAGCCCGCCGGATGCATAGCCAAGAGGGCTACTCCTGGGCTCATCCTCCCAGTTCCGTTGGGGCAGGTAGGGATCACTCCCTCCAGAGATCTACATCTTTGACTCAAGGTGGCTAGAGGGCCACCGCCCCGTGACTGACCGAACCCTTTGGAAGGTGAACACCACCCCACGGGTGTCGAGCCCATGCCTTGCCCGCACGCAGGTGGCAAAGCCATTGGACCTAGCCACAATGGTTCCCGGTAGGCCTTACACACCGGAGGAACCGTTCATGAGTCGGGACATGAACCTCCTTCTCGGCCTCGCCCCTTCACCCACATCCCGGTGTGGCTCTTGCGCCGTGCCTAATCTCAAGTGTGCTAGAGAGGCTACTCTAGGAGCATCAACTACAAAGCTTTTAGGTCTCTACCCCCTTCCTAATACAAGGAGTTCATAGAGATGCATCATCCATATACTTTCACGAGAGAACTAAAGAACTAGATCTAATCTACAACATAGAGTTAGGTTCTTTAGTTAGGATCTGCTATCTAGAGATCTAGAGGGCTGCTATGGGCAATCTAATAGGCTAAACCCTCTTGATTCAATGACTAAAAATAGGGTTTAGACTATCTAATTGGCCAAATACCCGATCCTTGAGGGGCTCCTCGACTGAGCTCGACCATCCCGGCGAGACGCTCGAATCAAGGGAAACTAAGGATGTAATTCTCCCGTGATAGCGGGATGCGGTTTTGGCCGCTGTTGAGGCAGCCAAAACAGAAGTTCTAAAGCCCTAAAATCGAAAATTGGGTTAGTTAGGGTTTCCTACCCTATATAGACAAGGGGTTGGCTAGGGTTTCCAATTATCCCCTTTTGGCATGTGGGATAATTGGAAATGGGCCCACTTGCCTTTAAGGGCTAGGTGGCCAAATGTGCACACATGGAAATGTGTGCCCACATTAATGTGTACATTGGAAAATGTGCACATTAATTGCACCTATGGGTGTGGCCCACTTGGCATGAAGTGTCCACTTGGAAATGTGTGCCCACATTAATGTGTACATTGGAAAATGTGCACATTAATAGTTGCACATATCTCTGGCAAGTTGCCCCCTAGGGCTACTCACTGGCTTACACGCCAGCGTACCGCCACCGTGGAGTGGCGCGGTACGCGGCGAATGGGCAAAGCATTTGCATGATATACGCCCCGGCGATAATCTTGGGAACGTCACATGTTCGAGCAGCCATTTATTGTTTATCTCACTTGGCAGGACCCCTAGATGATCTGGAAGTGGTTGTTTGCGATTCTTTTGTCGATAGCGTCTTCTCTCCTCATCTCTCTTTATTTTTTCTTCCTCGTATTTTTTTATCCATTTCTCCATGGGAGTGGAGTTGTAGATGAGAAACTTATTGACTTTTGCCTGTTCTTCTAGTGTGAACAATTTCTTACGTGGTCTTCCCGGGGAACTTCTCTAATTATAGTTGGAGTGTCTTCATCGGTCCATAATCGTGGAGCATTGGGGTGTAGATCGCCAAGAACTCGGTGACATAGAATAATGACTCTCGTGCTAACCAACCCTCGGCCATGCAAACCCTCCTGCCCTTGCCTTGACGTCTGTAAGTCCTTGAGGACCTTCAGAAAGCGTTCTATAAAAAACATCCATCTAGGATTTGTTGTGCCTGCAAGCTCTACTTCGTCCACTAAATGCACTAGTAAGTGAGTTTGTATGTCCAGAAAACTTGTTGGGAATTCTTTCTCTAGCATACAACATGCCTCAACGACCTTAGTTCGCATGTCCGCAATTTCATTTGTCGGTATCTCCTTCCTTGTAATCCATCTAAATATCATTTAAGAAAGAAAAAAGTTAAGTGAGAGTCTTCGTAGCCCGACCTCCTTGCCCTCCGGAGCACTCTACTGGCCTGCAGGTCGACACTACGTTAGTACCATTTAATTATTAAATAAAATTTTGGTTATATGGTGACCACCCCACCTATCTACATGGATGCATGGCTAATCTCCCGGCGTAGGAAGAGGGTGAATCTTCCATTATGGCCGCGGAGACAGCGCCTATATGCCTATATGCCGCTCATGCCTACACCTCTAGTTGCCTGGGCGTGGAGGATATCCTTCTCGGCGTGGGGGGCGAAAGGATAGATTCCTCCTATCAAAGCATATATGGGGCTAAAGGTGCTTTCCCTATCAATGCATTCCTTCATGACCTCCTTTCTCTCGAGGTCGTCTACTTCCGTGGGACAGAAGTAGACTTTCTAATCTACCTTCCACTCGCCCAAGCGGAAACGCGGTCATGCCTACATTGACATTACACCACGCCCTAGAGATCACCGTTGTGGTCCCATCATCGGTAACAACGCATGCGACCCATACTAAGCATAGGTTGCATGCGTAGATTAATCTTAACTACACCAGAATTAACCTACACAAATCGACATGCCTGAGCCGATTTCTTCGGAGATGACCTTGCCGTCCCATTGCTCCATAAACTATGGATACTGCTTTACTAAATCTTTCTTAAGTACCCACGTCGCGTCTTCCACTGGTAAGTGTTTCCACTTGACCAAATACTGGAGGAATTCTGATCTCCTCGTTTTCTTGAAAGCTTTATCAAGAATCAATTCTGGAACTATCTCCAGCTGCTCCTCCGGCTCATTTCCAACAACGTTATAATCCAAGACTTCGCCCGGATTTGAGTATGCTTCTTCAACAAACTCACGTGGAAGACCTTATGAATCTTTAGGTGTGCTGGCAAATCTAGCTTGTAGGATTGATTACCTACTCTCTTGACTATTCTGAAAGGTCCAGCCCACCTTGGAGCAAGCTTCTTGCAATTGCCGATCCCGAAGCCGCCGCCGCTTCACCTTGATCTTGAGCCAAACATCATCTCCAACTTTGAACTCTCTTATTGTTCGATGCTTGTCGGCGATGCTCTCTCGACGACTTCTTGCCGCTAGCGATAACCTCGAACTTCTTCCACAAGCCGCCGTGATATCGGCCAACATCTGGCTGCGAGACTTCCACTTTTGACACCTGGTTGTGCCAAGTATCCGAGTTAGGCAATCGATAGCCGAATTGATCATAAACGGCGACATTTGGGATGATTCCCGCTTGGTGCTATTGTATGCAAACTCCACCAAGTGAATAAATTCTTCCCACATACTTTGCTTATTCCGCATATAGTTTCAGTAGCATGTCCTCTAAAATCTCGTTGGTCCGCTCCCGTCGGCCATCCGTCTGAGGATGGTATGCCGCGTGCTCATGGATAGCTTCTGCCTGAATTGTCGCAAAGAGGTCTTGCCAAAAGGCGCCATGAACTTTCGGATCCTTGGAGATGATCTCCCTTGGCATGCCATGAAGCCCGAAGATCTCTTTGGTGAAGAGCTTTTGTTGTATCCATAGTCAGATCGTGGTCCCGCAAGGCACAAAATGTGCCATCTTAGACAACTTTGTCGACCACTACCATCAAGGCATCCTTCCCTCTTGCTGTTCTTGGGAGTCCTGTGATGAAATCCATGATGATTACCTCCCACTTAGCGTTTGGCACCGCTAATGGCTCTAATGCCCCCCGAATTGCTGCTCGCTTTCGTCGTCTGGCTGGCATAGCCGACATTCCTTGATGTAGCGAAGCTATTTGCTTCTTCATTCTCGGCCAATAATAGGCCGGCAAGACCTTGAAATATGTTTTCATGAATCCCGCATGATGGCTATTGGGCTGTGTGCGTGTCATGGAGGATCAACTTCCCTTACCCGATGATTCTGCACGCGACAACTTGTTCTTATGGTATAACAGGTTGCCTTCCTTCTTATAATGCTTGAAGGCCTCCCGCTCTTTATCTGTTCTAGCCTCCTTAGAAAGGCTTGCCCATACTTCCCTGAAATCCACATCCGTTGGCAAGGACTCTTCAATCCTCTTACCAAAATCGCTGGATATCGTCGAAATTGCGTTGCAATGCACTCTAGTTGTCAGGGGATGCCTTGAAAGCGCATCCGCTACCACATTGAGCTTCCCTGGCTTGTAGACTATATCAAAGTCGTACTCTTCAAGGAACTCCATCCACCTTCTCTGCCTCAGGTTGAGGTGTGGTTGCGTGAATACATATTGGAGGCTCTGGTGGTCTGTATCCAACTGGAACTTCCTTCCCAAAAGGTAGTGCCTCCATATTCTTAATGCCCTGACAACTGCAAGCAATTCCTGATCGTGCGTGGGGCGCGATGGCTCGGCGTCGTTCATCTTCCCCGGAATCACACGCTACCACACGCTCTTCTTGCATAAGCACTTCGCACTGTAGCTATCTTACTCGGCGTCTGTTGCTACAAGCTTATCTTTCTCGGGTCCGTCCGAGGTTAAGGCGGGGCTGTTGTTAAAGCTTCCTTCAACAATTCAAACCCTGCTTGGGCTTTCTTGTGCCAATGCTCTGCCCAATTTTTCACTTTCTCCGCCCGCGTCAAGTCTGTTAGCGGGGCTGCTAACTTGGCAAAGTTTTTTACGAACTTCCTGTAGTACCCTGCTAGGCCGAGGAAACTTCGACTTCTGCACATTCCTCTCGGCCGCCCCGAATCACCGCTTCAATCTTGGCGGGTCCGTTGAGATGCCCTCGCCGAGATCACATGACCAAGGTATTCCACCTTCTCAGCGCATTGGCAGTGGCACTTCGACAATTTCCATGCATAACCGGTGCCTCTTCAACTTCTCTAGCACTCTTCTCAAGTGTTGTAATGCGTGCTCTTCAAGGGATCCGCTATACACCAAAATGTCATCAAAGAAAACAATCACAAAGGTGTCCGGGAACTCCTCGAAGATATCGTTCATGAGCCTCATGAACGCTAAGGGGCATTTGATAAGCCGAAAGGCATTACCGCGGAACTCATAATGCCCATACCGCGTCAAGGCGGTCTTATGGATATCTTCTTCCTTTATCCTGATCTGATGATAACCTGACCTTAAGTCGATTTTGGAGAAGATCTTTGCACCTTGAAGCTGATCCATCAAGTCGTCTGATCTTGGAAGCGCATACTTGTTCTTAATGGTGTGCTTGTTCAACTGCCTATAGTCTATGCACATCCTTAGACTGCCATCCTTCTTCTTAACAAAGAGAATGGGCGCCCAAATGGCGTAAACACTAGGTCTAATAAAACCTAGGTCAAGCAGTCTCCCCGCAGAATCGCTTCTTTAGCTCCGACAATTCCTGCGTTGTCATTCTATATGGAGCCTTGCTCGTTGGCTTTGTTCCTGGTTCGAGTGCAATTTCGCACTCAACTCCCCTATATGGAGGGAGCTGCTTGATCTCATCTGGAAAGAGATCATGGAACTCCGCGGATCGCCTTTAGTACTTGCTTCCGCAACTTGCCGAAAGCACCTTGTCTTCTTTGCTTCCTTCCGATTCTGGCTCACTAATCTCAAGCTTGAAGATGTATGCCACTTGCTCACTCTTGATGCACTTGAACAGCCGTTTAGAAGACATACACTGCATGATGGGGACAACTTCCTTACCTGTTATCTCAATGATCTTGCCGTCGGGCGTTGGGAAGGTCACCTTCCGCTTCCCATTAGCCGATAATGGCCCCCGCTGGGCCCAAGGTACTCCATTCCTATGATCAAGTCATACTTGCCAATGCCCATTACTTCTGCCCCTTATCCGATATTAATGCCCGGCAAGTCGATGTCGGTTAATTCTCTTGCCCGCCGCCCGCCTTTTATCGCACCACTTGCTAAAACAACGGGTCTTGGCTTTGACTTTAGCGGCTTCAACTTCAACATCTGAACCATTCTGGGGGATGCAAAGTTATGGCTACTTCCTGAGTCTATCAAGACTATGAAGGACTTAGCCTTGGCCTTCCCTATTGTGGAAATTACCTTATACCGGCTCTCGCTTGTTCGTGATCTATTGCCGCAAAGATATGACACTCACCCCGAATGTAGTCGCTGGCCTCTTCGCCGTCGCCGTCCGACAAGGCCCCAATCTCCCAACTCCGCTAGAGCCGCACTCATGACGAGGGGCGCTTTGTCGCCCTATGGCCTCGGCCGGAAGCACCGGGCACAACCGCTTATGCACTCCCGCTCTTTTCCTTGGGCATTGCCTCGCAAAAGGATCGCGACCGCTTTGGAGTAGTTTGACCCTCCCCGCTTGTCCTTGAAGGACACCCGCTTCTTCTCTGGCCGTTTCCCCGGTTCCCACCATATGGGGCTCTATTTGGACTCGACTCCGCTGCCCAGGGGCTATAGCTTCCTCGTCAGCTTTGCCTTTATCATGGAAGTATCGGCTGTTTACGCCCGCTATTCCAGGTCCGACCCCGCGCAAGCTTATAGCCTTGATTCCGCTTCTGATCATCGTCCCTAGGGTTTATTGCCCTCACAAGCTTTATGGATCTCCTCATTCAGCCCCTCAATATAGCTTTTCTTTGCATGCTTTCTCCCAACTTGGCACGTACAGCCTTAACCTCATGAATTCCTCAGATATTTCTCGACTGATTTGTTGCCTTGCCGCAACCCGTAAAACCGCCTGCGATCATGCTGGACTTATGTTCCCTCTGAACGTAATGGCGCTTTGAAGGCTTTAGCAAACTTTCTTCAACTTACAAGCATCCTTTTTAAGCCATGTGCCTTTGCATAACCCTTCCACCAAACCGGCGGCTCCTTTCAAGTTGGCTGTTGCAACTCGCGCTTTGTCCTTATCCTTCATACCATAAGCATTTCCGTACTTTCGCTCATTTAGTCCGGCCCATGCCTCTCCGCTTCCAATCCCGACTGTTCTCCCCGAGCTGTTCGATTCCGGGCCTTCCATACATTGCCCAGTCGCGGAATCTACCTTCTTAGGTAGTCGAGGCCCGTATCTCTTTGTCGTCCCTGGGGGGTATTCCTCGCCTTCCATCCGTTTAGATTTCTCGAGCCTCTTCTTCCTCTTCCTGGTCGAAGATCTGAATGCGAACTTGAGTGGGAAGATTCCGGGCTGGAGGATCTCCTTCTCTTGCTCCTCTTCTTGTCTCTTCACGCCCGAAAGCTGATGCTTGCGGCAGCGGCGTTGCCCACCGAACCCCACTCGCTATTGAGGACGGTAATGCCTTTATACGCTCCGCCAGTCCGGCCCCTCATCCGGGCTATCTCTCCTCCCTGGGGTCATGGGTTCCATATCTTCAAATAGGTTCCTTGCCGGGTGGTCCGGGTGGGGTTTGCTCTTCTATAAGATCTCGCAGCTTGTCGCTCCCTCGCGTTTTTAGGCCTCTAGCGCATCCACAAGCAATTCATGGCTATATGATTAGTTTCATTTGTTCTCTTGCATTATTTATGTTT
Source organism: Isoetes taiwanensis (assembly GCA_021234155.1). Taxonomy (NCBI): domain Eukaryota; kingdom Viridiplantae; phylum Streptophyta; class Lycopodiopsida; order Isoetales; family Isoetaceae; genus Isoetes; species Isoetes taiwanensis. Next base: position 272,894 of record JAJEKV010000259.1, read on the forward strand.
GTTGGTATAGTTGTGGGGCAAAAATACATCAACAAAGCATTTAAAGTGCAATAAGATTTATATTCATATATCATATAATATTTCGGATACAAAAGTCTCGGGATCAAGAGTTTAACTAGTCTTGAAATCGCAGAAGACGGGTTGTCTTCAAGAAACTTCTTAACTTGGGCCGCCCCTACCGAAAGTGACCCAAGTTCCCGATGATGCTTGCCGACGAGCCTCCTTGTATGGCCCTCACCAGGTCTTCTACCCTCCGGTCGGATGTAAGGGCCGCAGTCACTGCCAATCTCGCCGACGTCGGTGGGGTATGGCGGTCGAAGAGGTCAAGTGCCATTGCCCTCTTGACTAAGACAAAGATAGTCGACATTTGTTGCTATTCGAGCATGCCCGCCAAGCCCGAGAGTGCAATCAGCATGAACACTCCTTCTTCGCCTCACGGGACTGAACTTGCGGTGAATTACCGCTATTCTCCCATCTATCGCCAAATGCAAGTAGTACCCGAGCTTAACTGTCGCTGTGTGTCGCCAAGCTTCTCCGCTTGTTTGGCCTCCACTGTCAGGTCTCCGGCTGCACTCGCCGACCTCAATTTCAGGCCCCTGTAGTCTTCCATTGTGCGGCCGAGCCTCCCCGAGGTCGATTCCTTCTCCTTTTGGGTGGGGGTGATATCGGAGGACTCGGCATTAGGGATGCTCGTGGTCTTCCCACCTGATCCCCATCCGCTCTTGAGGGCGAGGAACTCCTCCTCTGCTGGCAGCCCCCGCCGGTCCATCATTTGCCTTATGTCAGCCAGAGGCCCCGGATATCGGAGGTCGCCTCCCCGTGCGGTAGGTCGCCTCCCTCACTTGCGCTGAAAGTCCGAGGCTCCCCGACGCATGAAGTCGCCCATGCCTGCTTGCCGCAGCTTGGTGGAGCAAGCCGCCCAACCCGAGCCTTCCCTCTCCCCGTGATTCGGGAAGGTTCGATGTCGCTGAGGAGTAGATACTCCTCCTCCACGATGATCGGGGCTAGGCTTGTGATGCCTAGCCCGAGTGGGGAGCGCATCATGCCCCGCCGCTCGCTCGAAGTTGATCAGCTCCTCGCTCGCTTGGCGCTTTTCTTCGCCTCTGAGTCGAGCCCGCGGTATCCTTCGGCCGTCCGGACTCCTCTTCATCCTCTTTTTGCTTCCTGTTCCTGCTGGATACTGCAACAAGATCCGCTTCTTCCTCCTCAGATCGCTATGGGGTCTACCTCCATCGGAGGGATAGAGGTTGCCCCCATCGGGTTCCCGGCGCGGTGGGATAAGAAGATGGCTAGGGCGGCGGGTAAGAGAAGTACTTGGTCCCTGCTGGTCGCCAGACCATGTAGTCGTAGCCTTTTGCGCCTTGTTAGTCAGGGTACTTGGCGATGTTGGGGACATCGCCCAAGGCTGCTTGAAGAGATGGGCGGGGAACGAAGTATCCTATGCAAGGGGGGACTTGAACAAGGGAGGGTCCTACCCTAGCCTGAAATTCGCTAGCACCGCCTATATGCCGGGTTGCATTCGGGCCAGTAGCTTGATGTCGATTTCTTTTTCACAAAGACTTGAAGATGTCGCTGACATCCGCCAAAGAAGATGGTTAATCGGGCGCCGCATCATCGCCCAAATCAGCAAAGGGCCATTGATCTAGCAAAGAAGGGAGTATCAAACGGATGCGTGTTTACCGTGGAGCCGAAAGATCGCCTAAGCAAGTTGGGGAGCAATTTTTCGTGGTGCCAATTGAGAAATGGGGACTTATTTATAGAAAAAGGGGAAACCCTAATTTTTGGGTGGCCTAGAATTTAATGAAATTAGGCAATTTGACCTATTAAGGGATGCAATTGCAAGTTTGAAGACTATTTCTAGAGTTTGAGCATGCTAAGACTCAACCATGAACTTATTGTACAACTTGGAGATCATTTGGTGAAAAAATGGAGATGAGGTTCACATCGCTATTTCCCAGCCCATTTCTAAAATGTAGAAATCTATCCCGGCGCTGACGTAGGAGACATGGGTCCTAATTGGGCTAGGACTACTCAATTTAGGTGATCTAAGGCTGTAATTCCACTAAACTCATCGAAGTTAGCAGAATTGACCCCTTACTTGGTCGATTTGGAGCTGTTTTGGGCATTTTACATGGTTCACATCGCTATGCCCGACCATTTCTAAAATGTAGAAATCGTCCCCGGCGCTGACGGTGAGACATCGCCTCATTTTTGCTCAAAACTCCAATTTACTTAAAACAAAAGCTAGGGATCGATATCTTGACCTATTTAAACGGGGTTTGAGAGACTTTATTTACACAAAATTTTCTTTATATTAACAAAATTTTTCCAAGCTTATTTACAAAACTCAAGGGCGTTCACCTTTGATGTGCCCGGCAAGATACATATCCCGCCTCATGAGGGTAACCCTCTTCGCGTGCACCGTGCGTGCCGTTGAATCTTCAAAATGTTTTACTATGTGTGCTTCGCCGCTTCTTTGTAAACACAAAGAGATCTCGTCGGTCACGCTGCGATGTCTGTTGTATTCTTGTATGACTTCGGGACCAAACGCCGGAACGGGCGCTCGGGATCGGGGAGTCCAGAACTCTTTCCTCGAAGTGGCGGATCTCCTTGAGTGCCCCGCCTTCCAGCCTTCTTCTTCTTGCTCCGCTTCTTCCCCGGTGCTCGGGAGGCTTTGGGTTTGGTGGAGGGGCTTCAGTTTGTTCGGCTCTTCGTCGGGTGTCCGCCTTCAACCGTTCTCACCCGGGTGCTCCCGGTAATATGCGCTTGTAACGCCTCCCACCTTGCCATATAAGCGTTGTGTTCTCGATCCTCTTCTCGATAAACCTTTAGGGGTCTATCACATATGCTTCCGTTGCGGGCCGCGGGGCTTTGACTCTATCCCATCGCCGGGCTTGGTGGGGGGCTTCGCTAGCTGTCGGTCTCCTCCCTTCTTGGGCCCGTGCAACAGGGACCTCTTCCTCTGACAGGGGGCTTTGAAGAGCTTGCCCGTCTGCGCGCCCGGCACGCAGTCTCCATCCGAATTAAAACCGGTGGTGGCGGGTCTCCCCCCTCGACTGGCTCGTTGATAGCGGACCCTTCGGCCGGCTCCCGGCCTACCCGGCTTCCTCTTACTTTGCGCTACGGCTTTGGCCCTCCTCTTCTTGGGTCCGGCCGGGCGTAGCCTCATTCGTCTTCCGACTCTTTGTCTCTGCTCCGGGCGGCTCCTTGGCCGTGCCTTGTGGGCCCGCGGCGTAGGTCGGCCTCTTCTTCGGGTGAGTTCCGGCCGCCGCTCCCTCTTCCTCGCCTTCCTCCTGGGGTGGATCTCACCGGGGTTGCTCCTAGGTCGTTGATGGGTCCGCCGTTCCCTCTCGCTCTTCCTGTGGGTTGGCGCCCTCCCTAGTGTTGCTCCCGGCTGCCGCTTCGCTTTTTTCCTCTTCCCGCCGCAATTTCGCCGAGGATCCGTTCATGACGCCTGGCCGGCCATCCTCCAAGAGCTCAGGTGGTCGCCCGGTCCGACCGCTTCCTCGCCGACGAAGATTCGTCGCCGGGAGAAGGCGCCCCGAAGAATCGTGGAAAGAGGCCGGATGCCGGGCGCTGGAGGATCCGCTTTCGGCCAGGCTTCCTTGCAGTCTGCTTTGTGCGGGCCATCATCTTACGGTTTGTCGATCGGAGCTAAGTGCCAGAAGATCGCCTTGACAGTCACGAGCGAAGTTCTAGGGAAGAACAGGAAAAATGGGAGGGGTCCGGGTCTATTTATAGGGCCAATTTTAGGTCAACTTTTAACTACCTTTTTGGGTTGTCTAGAGCACCTAAAAACACCTAATTATAGCAAGGTCTCACACGTTGTGCCCAGCCCCATTCCTAGAATCTAGAAACCCCGTCCCCGGCGCTGACGTGTGAGACATGGTGGGGACCCACTATTAAATTAACATGTATCATGCTAAATCTACTAATTCTTAGCTTAAAATTAGAATTATCAAGGTATTTTACTGTAATTTACAACTTTTTGGTGTCAAAGCTGAATGTCTCATCGCTATCGCTAAACCGATTTCTAGAATGTAGAAATCGTCCCGGCGCCGACGGTGAGACCACCCTACTTTTGGATGTTGGCTCATCAATTTTAGTCTTTTTACGCTTCTATTCATTTTAACCGTTACTAGCTTAGATAAACTACAAAAATGAAAAAAAAATTTTCTCATTTTTCGAGGTTTGAGGATCCTATCAAGTTAGTGCTACGGGAACATGGCTGCTTTGCTCTTGGTCTCCAAGAACATAGCTCGATACCACCGCGGACGCCCCTACCGTGATACCACGGTGCACTTACCGTGATACAAACAGGAGTTCATCCCCCATACCAGCTCCATGCTAATGTGGCCCTCCACATGACACCGCGAACCGTGGCGGGTTCCAAAGTGGGGAAGAGTGGAAGGGTCATTGCACCCGCCTCCCTCGGGGCCTACCTAGTCGCTGGAGCGTAAAACATACATGTCAAGTAGCACATACGTCAACATCATATGACCATCACGAAGGATGGTCCTCCACATATCTGCATAGACAAAGATCAAGATCGCACATAGGAAATCCTACCCAAGGCTCGGACTCAAGGGATGACCGACGGTTTGGGTCTCCGTGAGTTCATTGCGCATGTAATTCATGGCAATGGATTTGGCTGGCATATGAACATGGCTTAGGGTTGTCCACTCCATCCGCCCCCCCGTGCAGGCACACTTTTGCGAGTGGTGCGAAAAGTGTCGGGACTCGATCAGTAGCCCGCCGGATGCATAGCCAAGAGGGCTACTCCCGCGGCCATCCTCCCGGGGCCCGTTGGGGCAGGTAGGGATCACTCCCTCCGCAGAGATCTACATGCCGACTCAAGGTGGCTAGAGGGCCACCGCCTGTATTCGACCGAACCCACGGAAGGTGAACACCACCCCACGGGTGTCGGAGCCCATGCCTTGCCCGCACGCAGTGGCAAGCCATTGACCTAGCCACAATGGTTCCCCGTAGGCCTTACACACTGCAGGAACCGCTCATGAGTCAGACATGAACCTCCTTCTCGCCCGGGCCCCGCCCCTTCACCCACATCCCGGTGTGGCTCTTGCGCACACGCAGTCAATCTACAAAGTGTGCTAGAGAGGCTACTCTAGGAGCATCAACTACAAAGCTTTAGGTCTCTACCCCCTTCCCAATACAAGGAGTTCATAGAGATGCATCATCCATATATTTCACGTGAGAACTAAAGAACTAGATCTAATCTACAACATAGAGTTAGGTTCTTTAGTTAGGATCCGCTATCTAGAGATCTAGAGGGCTGCTATGGGCAATCTAATAGGCTAAACCTACCGATTCAATGACTAAAATAGGGTTTAGACTATCTAATTGGCCAAATACCCGATCCTTGAGGGGCTCCTCCCCGACCGAGCTCGACCATCCCCGGCCGAGACGCCAATCAAGGGAAACTAAGGATGTAATTCTCCCAGGCAGAGTCTGGGATGCGGTTTTGGCTGTTGAGGCAGCCAAAACAGAGTTCTAAAGCCCTAAAATCGAAAATTGGGTTAGTTAGGGTTTCCTACCCTATATAGACAAGGGGGTTGGCTAGGGTTTCCAATTATCCCCTTTGGCATGTGGGATAATTGGAAATGGGCCCACTTGCCTTTAAGGGCTAGGTGGCCAAATGTGCACACATGGAAATGTGTGCCCACATTAATGTGTACATTGGAAAATGTGCACATTAATTGCACCTATGGGTGTGGCCCACTTGGCATGAAGTGTCCACTTGGAAATGTGTACCCACATTAATGTGTACATTGGAAAATGTGCACATTAATAGTTGCACATATCTCTGGCAAGTTGCCCCCTAGGGCTACTCACGGTTGCCACACGCCAGCGCATTAACGCCACCGGAGTGGGCGGTACGCTGCGACGAGGCAAAGATGCAGATACGCCCCGGCGATATCGTCGTTTGGAACGTCACATGTTCGAGCAGCCATTTATTGTTTATCTCACTTGGCGGGACCCTAGATGATCCGAAGTGGTTGTTTGCGCATTCTTTTGTCGATAGCGTCTTCTCTCCTCATCTCTCTTTATTTTTTCTTCCTCGTATTTTTTTATCCATTTCTCCATGGGAGTGGAGTTGTAGATGAGAAACTTATTGACTTTTGCCTGTTCTTCTAGTGTGAACAATTTCTTCTGTGGTCTTCCTTCGGGAACTTCTCCAATTATAGTTGGAGTGTCTTCATCGGTCCATAATCGTGGAGCATTGGGGTGTAGATCGCCAAGAACTCTCGGTGACATAGAATAATGACTCTCGTGCTAACCAACCCCTGGGCCATGCAACCCCCTCGGCCTTGCCTTCTCGACGCATTTAAGTCCTTGAGGACCTTCGTAAAGCGTTCTATAAAAACATCCATCTAGGATTTGTTGTGCCTCGCAAGCTCTACTTGGTCCACTAAATGCACTAGTAAGTGAGTTTGTATGTCCGTAAAACTTGTTGGGAATTCTTTTCTAGCATACAACATGCCTCAACGACCTTAGTTCGCGAGATGTCCGCAATTTCATTTGTCGGTATCTCCTTCCTTGTAATCCATCTAAATATCATTTAAGAAAGAAAAAGTTAAGTGAGAGTTCAAAGATCGAAAGTGTTTTCTAAACTGCATTTGAACCTCGAAAAACTCGATAGGAGACATATTGCATGTAGTGGACCGTCTACAGAGGCGACCCCCTCGTAACAATAGGCATAACAAACCGCAACATCTTATGCCAATCATGAGATTTCAACCCAGTTAACTCCCCTTCGTTAGAGAAACAATTACGCAACGAATGCATATATCCTGTCGGAGTCTTTATTGCCTTGATCGCTTCTCGAACGGGTTTCATACATTTTCTAGGCACGATCCAATCCACTTGTGGCCTTATTCCTTCTTCGACATTTAACCATGCTTTAGATTTTGATCCAGCTTCTTGTAGATCTTTTCGTCGTGTCGTGATCTCGTGTCCTTACGTCCGGTGACATGCTTCCAAAATAGACGTAAACGTTTTTAAAGATGTGCATGGGATCAAGAAGATGATGGATCTTCAATTTGGTCCAATAGGGTAGAAGGAAGAAGGATGCTTTCCACTTCATTCCTTAACCTTATTTCCTTCAGTGGCATCCCACATGTTACCCCAATCTCTCATTGTCAACCTTTTGGGAGGCTCTTCAAAGGCAATGTTTTTCTCTTGGACCCACGTGATCGAAGTCCATTTTCCATTGGCAGATATCTCTTGAAGTTTGCATAGACATTTTTGTGCAATGCCGTTGACCGGCGAGAGTTCAACTGTTCAAACCCACACAAGTGACATGCCGCATATCCAGACACTTGGAGTCCAGAGAGTTCATACAAACCAGGCCAATCGCCGTTGTCCACATTAAGATTGCTCTCAAGGTAAATCTTCGCTCAAAGACGAAGTTCTCTTGAGACATCGTGAACTTCAATACCTTCACTCCACAATGTCAAAAGCTCATCAATAACTATTTTCGGATATGGATCTAGACTTTCCCGCTTCTTCGGTCCCGAACTAATAGTACTACCATTAAATGGCTAGTCTTCATGAGTAACCACGGTGGTAAATTATAGTTGATCAACACCATCGCCAAGTTGACCACGCGGGGTGATTGACGCCCATAAGGATTAACACCATCCGATTTGCCAACCCTAACCGAGATTTCGTGGCTCTCTTCCAAACTCCGCCATGTTTCATCAATATGCTTCCATTGCTTGCAGTCACTAACCACGCCGGAGTACATTGTCACTCGACGCATTAGCGGACACCAACCCATGAGCGGCTAGAGATTCACATCAAACAATAGCCTTATCGCGAGGGATCAATGGAAAGTAGCGAACCACCTTCATCGGGGACGGTCTTTCCCTTGGCATCCGCATTGTACCTAGAGGCACCACATTTAGGGCATGTTTACGTGTTCTTGTAGATGTCAACCGGGATAATATACCATGCAATCATTTGGACAAGCGTGAATCTTATGGTAGCCCTAAACCAAGAGTCGCCAATATATTTTTATTTCAGTGCGACTTTTGGGCATAGTGTTCCCTTGTGGGAGTATTTTCTCTTGCAATAACCTGTATAAAACAGACCTTTACGTATACATTCAACTACAAATTCAATAAGTCAAGTGATTGCAATTGTACTTACTCTAACAAAGCCAGAACATCGGCATTGCTCCATTTGAATTTGGCTTGAAGGTTTAATATCAATAAAGATGTCGTCAATCTAGATATGCTTGCACCTGGATATAATGCTTTATGCGCCTCCTCCAATAAAACGTGATCTTCATGACCATCGTTAGGAGTATTTATATCGTCATCTAGGTCGTTGTCGAAGATTGGGCCAAATGCATCTAATATGTCGGCTATGGGTTCCTCAACTTCCATGAAGTCGTCCATAGGGGCATTGTCATCATCTTCATCATCGTATTCCTGTTCATCTTCATCATTGTACTCTTCATTATGCGTTGTGCCCATGTTTGTACCATACTGCTCAATGTATTCTAATTCTGCTATCCGCAATGACTTTTGATGTCGCCAATTCAGTACGCTTGGATGTGGTCTTATATCCACTTGCCTACCCTGCACGTCAGATTGTGATTGATACATACATTGAGAGCCCGTGTTTGTTAAATTTTAAGCATTTAATAACGAACGAAATATAAAATTTTATGTCATAATCAAAGCATATATTGAAGATATAATACACATTTATCTTCAATATGTGCAATCTCATTCCAAGAGAAGAAGAAGAAGAATTCGAAGAAGAAGAAGAAGAAAAATGGTGCATTCCGACAAAAATTATATGAGTAATTTGAGTACATCATCAAAGGACCTCCGGTATTGGTCTACCGTATTCATATTCAATGAACAATTCATCATCAATACACAAAGTTTTTATAGCATAAACCATGATATATCTCCCGTCAATTTTACGGCTAAAAAAATCTTCTTGGTCTTTGTTTGCCTCGACAAATTCACAATTGGTAGCTTCAGGATTCTCGATAGAGCTATTAATAAAAAAAGCAAAGGTTTCCATGCAACCGAGGACGACCATCAATATATGTGAAGCTTATGTAGTCATCGGGCTTGGATATTGTTCGTGCATTTGAATTTAGGCCATAGATGAGCATGCGCCATCGATGCTTACTCAATTTATGCCAAGTGTCCGAAGTTATATTCGGGACCTACATATGGCATTAAAGGAACAAGTGTACCATCTTTGACTTTCACACTAGTCATAATATATAATCCCAGGCCAAGACCGGGACCCGACTATTTTTAATCATGTAACCGCCTACCCCAATATGTAAATTGCTCCCCATAAATAATTGGCTTGCCTCTAGGCCATGCATTGAATTTCTTACGATCTTTATCTCAGAAGGGTTGGACCAAATGGACTAGTGAAGGTGGAAGATTATTTTCTTCGACATGATCTAGTACATTCCAATTTTGATGAACATTGTCATTCCCTCCAATCTTGGCAACGGCCATTGCACGACGAAGTTCTATCAATGTAATGGGATACTCTTTGAGGAAGTTGATGGCTTTCTTTTTGTGGGTTTTCTATGAACGCATTCATAGTATCAACATCATCTACTTCCAATGACAACATAACCCCAAAATCTATATACTGCTTCGAGCTCACTTCATTCTCAATTTCTTCCTAACAAAATACAAGCAAACTAAGTTAAGACATCGATTCAAGTACATGAGAGTAGTTGATTCGAGTTCATAAGATTCGTGTATTATACCTCGTTGGAATACCCCACATGTGCGTCCGAGAGCACTGGATTTGTCGGGCATTCACCATATTTCTCAACATGGTCGAGGACAGTCTTTCTCATCCGTTTTATTTTTCCTTTGCACATCGAACAATTGCAATATAACCGCTCTGTCAAGTACAACTGCAAAAAAAAAAAGTAACATCAAGATATAAAGTTAACTAATCATTCGAAACATGTTTATGGTACATACATCGGCGGCATTCATTTCATGCACACCACCCCAGCCTCTAGGAAGACTAGGTCCACTGGGTCTAATTGGACTATTTGTGGCAATTGTTGGGGTAACATTCTTGCGCAAGTCGCCATGTAACTTTCTCAAAGCTTTCTGTCTCACTTTACGTTCAAATTCCTTCTGACGTTCGTCCATGTTGTTTTTCTAGTAAACAATCTTATATTATAACTAGAAAAAGTGCCCAGCGTTGCTGGGCTTTTCGTCAAGTGTAAGTTAAAAATTAATTGAAGGTAGTAGATTTAAGTTGAGAACATCTAAAGAGCAAAAAATATATAAGTACAATGTTTAGTGTCTCAGAGCGTCATTTGTAACATTCAAACTCAACCTTTTTCCTTCTTCCTCTTTTTAGAGCTAATAAATTTAGCGACTATGCGTGACAAAGTATATATAAAATGTGTATTTGAGATTCTAGGATTGTATTCCTTGTTGTATTGCAATGAATGCTTAATTTTAATGCAAGGTCTTGTGAAAGCAAGTTCGACGATGTTGGGCAAAGAATAGAAGAGAAATTTTCTATTTATTAACCCCTTTACCATTCTCAAATATCAAAATAGTTGTATAACACGCCAAAAAGCAAATATTTTGTAATACATCCTACATTTAAAAGAAGTTAACATAATTAATTGAAGTGCTTAAACAGAAGAAATATATTACTTCATGAGCCCAAGTAATCCTTCACAATAATTATATTCAACACAATAATTATATTCAACCTGAATGTTCTAAATATGTTGCAAAGACAAAAAAGTGGCAAATTTTTGGTGTACTCCTTCACAGTAATAGTAATATGTTGAGTCAAACTAAAATATATTGCAAAAGACAAAACTTGGCATTTGTTTGGCATGAAGAAATCTCAATTTAAGGACAATACAATATTTAATCATATCAATGATGGTATTAGCTAAATCAGATAACATAAAAGATTATTTTCATTCACTATGCTCACCTTGCCTTCACAATGGCCCGAATACATAATTTCCATATTAAGAGCAACTTGAGGAACTTTTTAACCGGTCAAATCCAATAATGCTAAAAATATGCTTTCCGTGATGCCATCTCGGTTTTGATATGAATATTCATCATATTGGTTTCCATGTGCCAAGAGTCAGATGTTAAGTATTCTTTAGCGATAGAATATGCATCATATTTTATCACTGCATAGCTTTATGACTTGATCTATAAGGATATACATAGAATCATAAGGTTTGAAGGAGAACCCAAGTTGTAATTTTTCAAAACAATATTCTAGAGAAGGTATACATCCTAGAATATACATAGAGAGGGTATACATCCTAGAATGTGTCAGATTGTTACTTTTAGAACCAAATACATAAGCGGAGATGCAGATTTTGGTTCAGAGCGAAGCAAATGCAACCTGACATAGACAAGAACTGCAAGAAATACAGAGGCTTGAAGAGCAGCTTCTGAAACATGAAGTTGACGGCTTCATGATTAGTAGAGCTTGTCTGGGAGACTGATTATGCTTTCACCAAGCACATAATCGTTAACATTAAATTCAGAACACATAATAAAACATGTCTTTTGAAATAATAAAAGAAATGGTCTTACAACGTTTTTATCTTTGCTATCTAACATAGCTAATGACCTTGCTTCTGCTCATCTCCTAGCATTCCAGACTCCATTGCAACTCTTATCTCTTCTCTTGCAACTCTTATCTCTTCTCTGCCAGATTCCATTGGAAGTCGTGATAACAAGGCTGGAGGTGGAAAAGTTGCAACCCAGAATATATTTGATGGATCATGAACTCATAGCCAGAAAGAATAAGAGATAATGTTAAGACTTTAATGAGTGCTGAAACAATACGTAATATATGGAGTCAAATCAGGACAAGCATTTAAAAGAAAAGCAATCATAGAAACAACATAAAATGCTTCTAATACAATATAAGTGGCCAAAATGCATTGTGTGATAAGTTCACAAACTTAATCAAAAGCAAGCTACAAGGTCGGGTGAAATGCGCAAATGAACCCGCCTCTAATTTCGGAGCAAGAAAATAAGTGCTACTATTTTGAGGCCACTGATACGTTAGTGGAACCTAATTTATACAAGACAAAAAAAGAGATTTCATGTATTACAAACAACCAAATATGGCTTTTATCCACCACATCATGTGTAGTTAGCTAACTTATATCCAAGTCAAGTAGTTTGTCCACATCAAGATATGTGTACATGCAAACTAGCTTGTTCCCAAATCAGCCTTGTCCACATCAGTTTGGTTATAATAGCTTGTTCCCAAGTCAGCCTTGTCCACATCAGTTTGGTTACAATAGATGAGGTTGTTCTGTTGTTTCTTCTTGATGTTTATGGTCCTTTGTTTAGATTGTAAAGGGTAACTTATTTTGTAGGCATCGACTGGAGTAATCCTTGCAGAAACATGTGTAGTAAGCAATACTTTCCTTAAGGTGAGAACTTAATGTTCATTGTCGGTTTAGGTTTTTTTTTTTCCATCCTGTTTTAGCTGAGCATTACTTACCAATAACCAAGCCAATTGTCTGCACCTTAAGAAGCTGCATAGTGATTGGACAATAATGTGATAATAAAAGCTGCACCCATCAAAATAAAGTGATGAAAGACATAAAGTGCATCTAAACATCTTTTAGCAACTCGTGTTGGGTTGAAAATGCAGAACTTGCATATTAGTTCCATAATGAATCCTACCAAGAACTCTTCAAACGAAAAAATGTGGAATTCATTATGAAATGAAATATGATCAACAGAAAATTGAACGAAGGCCAAGAAATAAGCTCTGTTATGGATGTCTGCTAGGTAAGCATGTAAGATTACCGTTTCGTAAATATGGTAAACATTCGAATGTAATATTGAAATTGATGCAGTAATCCAAGCATTATATACTCATCAAAGTGACCTTCAAGTGCTGCTGCAATTTGGCTTTTCGAATCCAATCGTTCTCTCTATATCTCAGCCCTCAAACTCTTCTCTGCAGACCATTATTATAAGATGTCTCTCCTTTTCAACCAAGGAAGGCTATGATATGATATATGGAAGAACAGATACTTGATTGATCCTCTTCCAGTATGATTTCCACGTAGAAAGGCTATGACACATGAAAGAACATAGACTTACTTGATTGTGTAACAAAGATAAAAGATACAATAGAGAATGCTGGCAAACACCCAAGAAACGTTGAATCCTTTAAATATTGAACATTCATTTTACTTAATGACCGATAATTTCTACACCGCTTCCTCATCAAAGATATGGTATCTTAAATGATGATGGGTCGATTATCACCACGCGAGTGTGCATTAAAGAACCATATATTCCTCGTGGAGCAATGATATTGGACACACTCCAAGTTTGCTCTATGTTCAAACACAAAGCCTTTTTCCATTAATTATCTTATGAACATGGCAATGCTCTTTTCCCAGTATTAAATTTCACATGCCATCTTTTATAACTAAAGTTTAAGTCATGCATCTCAGGCAGTTACAGAAAAGTTTGAAGTAGAGCCAAGGAGTTTACATGGACCATGTAAAAGAGATGAGTTGTCGATAGATTTGAGAAAATTAAAGACATTGAAAGTGCAAATGAAAACATTATGTCGAGCGATGCGATGATGATAAGGAGATTGTCAAGATTCGTGAGACCATGCGAGAAAAAGGACAAGAAGAGACAAAGGGCACCAAGTTTGGTGCCGCGAAATGTGGCAGAAGGTACAATAGAAAATATTGTGAGTGGAAAGGTTGGAAAAGGGAGGCAGATCTGGTAAAATCAAAGGGAACAAAATCATCAATGAAGATAATCAAATCACTTATCATAAATCAAAAGGAAAGGCAAGTGGATGAAGGGGATGCCGAAAGCATTTATCCGAAGTGCAAATGGCTCAACAACTTTTGGAGTGGTTTTTTAAAATGGAAAATGCCGGAATAGGAAATTTATTATTTTCCGTAGGTCGTTTTCTCAAGTCCGATTTTTACCGCATTATGTTTTATTTGTTAAATATGGAGACCTAGGGGGCATTATCAAATGCAATTCTTTGTACATGTGAGACCATTTGTGGTTTTGTTTTGGTCACAGAGGAAGCTTGCAATTGCGAAGAAGAAAGCCGATGTGATACATCAACATCTAGATGTTTTGGGCTAACCGTTGTTGAAACGTGGATAGAGTAACATGAGGCAAACCGATACTTATGCATGGCGGGATATTAGAACATGGATGAATGTATTGCTAAGGCAAATGTGCCTAAACGGGGTTGAGGGGTGCCAGAAAGGTGGTCCATCATATGAAATATTGGAATGCAAAAGTGGACGCGGCATATGCCGGATGTAGAACGAAGTTACAAGCATGAACACATGAGCAACTTGATGCTAGAGCCTCAGATGTCATCCTCCATAGCAAAATTGTTTTCTAGTCAATCTTCTGCTGAAAAGCTCACTCCACCATCTATATATAATATCCGGTATAAAAAGACTATATTCTTTAATCGTCTTGAATATCCACACTCAAAATTTGGCGATGGATAATTTGCACTCATCGGACTTGCAATGGGATTTGAAAACCGACTCGAGAGTGTGAAGTCCAACTGGAGATATTGAAGGATGCCGGAATGCTTGTATATGAGAAGAGGGCGGGCTGATAATTTGTCGTGTGCATCATAGCTTGCCGCTCTAAGGAAAAAAGGCGCAATGCATATGGAGCCCGTAATCTTGCTCTCATGTGTTCATTGGACCCGATTTGTCTGGCCGAGGAAAGTCACCTTAATAGAAATTTCTGCAGGGACACCTCGCCAGAGTCATGAGGTGACGGCGGAGCGTAAGAGGGATGTCCTTGCTCAACCCGAAGTGTAGGATATTGCCAACCTTTCGCATGCGCACACATTATATAAATTCTCATGTGTTGCATAAGAAGTAGGGACCTAACCGCCTAGGAGCCCGGCTCAACCGCAAATGACCGAGGATAGTGTGGTTTTGACCTTGCATGTCCAGTACTTTGATGTTGGACTGGGTTTAGCCTTGTATAAGGACTAATTTCACCCCTCTGATTTGGCATGCAAGGTTGATTCAGTGTTCATGATTCCTCCCAATAAGGAAGGTGATTTCCTCGTGGCATTGTATGTACCCCAGCTTGTTCTGAATTATAGGCATTTTGTCCTGGAGGAGGTCAGGAGATCATGAGAATACTGTGTGCTTGATGTAGGAAATCTTACCACCGAGACCAATCAAGCATACATCCTGGCCGGGCAGAAAGGTGGTCCACGATATGAAATATTAGAATGCAAAAGTGGAGGTGCATATGCTGGATCTAGAACAGAGATAGAAACATGAACACATGAGCAGCTTGATGCTAGAGCCTGGAGATGTCATCCTCCATAGCAAGATTGTTTTTTTCCAGCCAATCTTCTGAAAAAGCTCAATTTATGGTCACGGACCCAAAGTTCAATATCTGGTGCATGCAAATCACTAAATACTACTTTTAAAGCATTTTTAGAAGCAAAGGGTAAAAAATATGTTTACCTTAGGTATGCATTCTTTTTTCCCGTGGGTAGCAGGACATTGCTTTTAATAAATTGTAACGGACCAGAACTTCAAATATTAAAGGTCGGATAATATATGCATGGTCAAGATGATGTGGAAGCCTGGCATACATTAGAAACATGTGTCCATGTTATAAATCTACACATACATAGTTACAAAGTTGACATCTTATACAAATTAACACTATCTTTAGAAAAGATGTTAACACTATCTTCTAGGAGTATAAGCTTTACATAATCATATCTAGACTTATGGTATAAGCTAATCCATTCTTCTTTGGAAAAGAGCTGATGTGTTGGTTATGGTCTTACACATATCACATTTGTGTAAGACATCCAAACTTCCACACTTACTATAATATCAATAAGGGTGCTTCCTACCACGACGTCCAATTGAAGCCCACTTCCAATAATTTGCTCATGGATACACCTCATCTGCTCTAATCCCCCAATACTGCCACAAGCTTTCAAGGCACTTGAAAATGGACTGCTGTTTGGCTTGATCCCCTGATTCTGCATATGGCAGAAAGCTTCTAAAGCAAGATCATGTTTGCCATGATGCACATATCCAGCCATCATCACCGCACAGAGATAACATCTCGATTATGTGAAGTATCAAAGATTGCACATGCCTCTGACAAGCTACCACATTTGGCATACATATCTATCAGTGTATTCCCTACAATAATATCAGATTGCATGCCACTATTGATGATGTGCCTATGTACATACCTTCCGGTGATGAAATTTGCTCTAAAGGCATGCTAGCAAGGTAACCACGAGGAATCTATACATTGAATTGAATGGTTCTAATGTGACGTGATCGCAACATGATGTCCTTTGTACATAAAATTGGAACATGTACAGCTCAAGTGTGTAAGAGAACCTTGTCTAAAATTGGAAACATAGAGCAAAGGAAGAAATTCGTTCACTCAACGTAAACCGGGTTCGATGGGCAAAATGATAGCATTTGAATTGAATTGTTTGTCTTAAAAATGCACCCCGGATCGTAAATCGCAGGAGCTATGGATTTATCCCAAGGCCTCAATCGATTGTTAAGTTTTGTTTTATCATGGATCAGAAAATCGCTGAAATTAACCCGGTTTCGAAACTTGGTTGCCTCAAGAAATTCATCGGCCTTACCAAGCCGCCTTCTACTAAGAAAAAGCTCGGGGCATTTCTCCTATGCATTTACTCCCTAAGGTTAAAACAAAGACTACACATTGTTTGAAGCTTGCGGGGCCTTCTATTTGCAACTTACCGGGCATGCGACCATCGAGCCGAAAGTGACATGCTCCAAACAAGAAAACTCCCAAAAGAGGCATTGCCGACCTAAATACCTGCCGACCTATATGAATATTAATAACATCTTTCATGTCTCAAGGCGTTTTAATCAGAATCTGCAAAGACATATGCATAGAAAAGGGTAAGCAGAATTTCTGGCTTGAATATTGCCACCAGACCAAATCGTCTCTAAAAAGCGACCATTACACAGTGATAAATTATGCACAGGCGAATGAATTTTAAGCAAACCTCCCAAGAATAGTCGAAATAGAGTAGATCTGGGATGGAATCCATTTTCGGGTTTAATCCTCTTGAAGTCTTCTATAATCTTGCAAACGCAGCTGCAAAAATGGGACGATTTAGATGGAAAATCCATCACCGAACTTCGGATTTCGCTGTCAGACTTAGGGATCAAAGGATTAATGGCTCTATCTAAACTCTCCCAATTTCGCATGCATAACCGACTCCGTCGCATCAAACAAAACCGCATTAAACCGCTTCTCTACTGGTTCTGCTCCCGCATTAAACCAGTAGAGAAGCAATTGGAAACTCTTTCATGCTGAAGCGTGAAAATAAAGGACACGGTTAGGAAAGAACTAAAAAATGCCAGATTCATGGCTAGGGCAGGACCCGATTTGGCTTTGCATGTAGGCATGGCAATAAATAAAAGTGAGGATCTACCTGAGACTAAGACCTGATTTACTGCTAAGCCGACTTCTACTCCAAGCATAACAGAACCCTGAGAAGAAAACCTGAAAAGAAAGTTAATACTTCTCAGATAAGCAGAAATGTAGATTGCCCAGAGAAAGCTCAGAGAATACAAAAATCAAGTGAAAACCTTCTGTAAAACTGGAAAACGTTCCATATAATCGAAAGATCTAAAGAGAAGAAAGAAAGAAGAGTTAAGGTCCTACCTTTACTTGCTATGGCGATTCACGGAGCATCCGACTATTTTGCCGTTTATACAGGCACTCGTTATTAGGGAGACACTCATCAACATTTCAAGTAGATACGAAGGAAAGAAGCACCTGTAATGTTCGAATAAAGTGGAAGACCCAACCGCTGTTGGAAAAGGGAAGAAACACACCACATATGGAGACCCAACCGCTCTTGAAAAAAGGAAAATGCATCTCAGCCATCTATTCAATCCAACGGCCAAAAATGCGCACAAACTATCCTAAAACGCCATTATTATTATATATAGATAGATGTTTTAGCGTGTTGTATCAAGCCCTAATTTGAATGACCGAGATCGTCTTATTGCATCCAAAGGCAGAGATTTATCGCACGACTTTTGACCACTATGATTGGTCATGTTTTGATGTCTTGAGGAGAGGGGAATATGAAAGGGTAAAAAGGCATGAGAAAAAGGGGAAGTGGAAAAGGGTGAGGAAAGGGAGAAAAAAAAGGAAAAAATGGCATGGGAAAAGGGATAAGGGAAAAGAAAAAGAAAAAGGGAGGGGAAGACGAGGGAAAAAAGGGACAAAGAAGCAAAGGGTGTGAAAAGGAGGAAAAAAGAAGGGAGAAAGGGTAACAGAAAAAGAGTGGAGTAAAGAGAAGGGGAAAAGTGCATGGGAAAAGGGAAATGAAAAAAGAAAAAGGAAGAAGGAAAGGGAGCCCGGGAAAAAAGGCACCAAAAAAAAGGAAGAGGGAAAGGAAAAATGAAAAAGAGAAGGGTGAAAGAGCACGGGAAAAAAGGAAAGAGGGAAAGGGTGAAAAAAGGGAAAAAGAAGCAAAGGGTGGGAAAAGGAGGAAAAAAGAAGGGAGAAAGGGTAACAGAAAAAGTGTGGAGTAAAGAGAAGGGGAAAAGCGCATGGGAAAAGGGAAATGAAAAAAGAAAAAGGAAGAAGGAAAGGGAGCCTAGGAAAAAAGGCACCAAAAAAAGGGAAGAGGGAAAGGAAAAATGAAAAAGAGAAGGGTGAAAGAGCACGGGAAAAAGGGAAAGAGGGAAAGGGTGAAGAAAGGGGAAAAGGATAAGGGAAAAAAAGCATGGAAAAAAGGAAGAAAAAGGTGGAAAAAAGGGAAGAGAGAAAAGGGTGAGAAGAGGGAAAAGAGAAGGGAAAAAGGGCATGAGGGAAAGGGGAAGAGAGACAAGGGAAAAAGGGAAAGGGAAAAAAAAAGGAAAAAAAAAAAAAGAAAGAAGAAAAGGAAAGTGAAAAAAAAGCATAGGAAAAGGGCAAGAGAAAAAAAAAGGGGAAGAGAGAAAGGGTAGGGAAAAGGGGAAAAAAGGTTGAGGAAAAAAGGCAAGAGGGAAAAGAGAGATGTTGAAAAGGGCATGGAAAGAAGGAAGTGAAAAGAAAATGAAGGGGGAAAGATGAAAGGAAAGGTAAAAAAGGCACGACAAAAAGAAGAAGATGAAAAGGGTTGGGAAATGAGGAAAAGGAAAAAAAAAGTCCATCAAGAAAAGGGATAGGGATAGAGAACGGGAAAGGGTAAAGAGAGGGGGAAAAGGAAGTGAAAAAGAGCATGGAAAAAGGGAAGGAAAAAAAGGGAAGAGTGAACCGGTGAGGAAAGAGGAAAAGGGAAGGGAAAAATGGCATGGGAAAAAGAAAAGGAAAAGGGAAAGGGAAAGGAAAATGAAAAAGGGGAGCGAAAGGGCATTGGGAAAGGGGAAGACGGAAAGGGAAAGGGTTGAGAGAGGAGAAAAAAGGAAAAGACGGGGACTGGGAAGGGCAAAAGGGGAACAAGAAAAGGATGGGAAGAAAGGAAGGGAAAAATAGAAAGGGAAAGGAAAAAGAAAAGGACAGATGAAAAGGGTGAAAGCGAACCTGGAAAAAAGGGCACGAGAAAAAGGGGAAGAGGGAAATGGGAAAAGGGAAGGGCGAAAGGTCACAGGAAAAGGAGAAAGAGAGAAAGAGTGAAGAAAGGCAAAAAGGAAGCAAAAAAAAGAGAGGGAAAAAAAGGGGGAAGAAAGAAAGGGTGGGAAAAAAAGGAAAATGGGTACAAAAGAAAAGGAAAGAGGAAAAATGTATAGAAAGGTTATGGGAAAACAGAAGAGTCAAAAGAAAATGAAGGGGAAAAAGGAAAAAAACATGGTGAAAAGAAAAAGAGGAAAAGGGTGGAGAAATGAGGGAAAGAGGAAGGAAAAAGTTTATCAAGAAAACTGAAAGTGAAGAGGAAAAAAAGAAAAGAAGAAAAGGAAACGGGAAAAGGAAAAAGCAAAAGTATAAAAGCGGGGTATAGCAAATGGCAAAGGGAAAGAGAAACGGTGTCGACTACTTTAACAATGGAGTACTTCTAGGTTATTCATGCTTGCCTCTCTCATCACTGTAGTGTATCATTTATAGGTTATGAGCTTATGCCCAGCAATGCTGGGCACCGTTCCTAGTAAAAATATTAATAAAAAACCATGTAATAATATAATAAATATAAATATCCATGTTTTTTTCATGATTTTATCAAATGTTTATTCTTAAGATTCAGATTCATACAACGTTTATGATATTTAGAAAGCATTTGATTGAAGGGTGCCTGAACCCGATACATCTAGTCCTCTCCATTTGAAATGGAGTCGACCAGTACCTTATATTCACGCAACCTTTCAAATCTTTTGTAATCTATGAAGATTGAAACTTCTGTTCTGAGGTGCATAAACCCGATACATTTAGTCTTCTCCATTCGGGATGGAACCGACCAGTACCTTGATCATGCATCCCTCAAGTTTTTAACATACTCTCAAGATTCAATCCTCTAATCTATTAGCATTTGGAGGTGTTTAACTCTAACACAAAGATTAAAGCAGAGATCTTACCTTATGAAGACCCACAAAGCAAAAAATCCAAAACAAACGAAAGTGAAAATAACAAGTAAATAACCCGAAGCGGCCGGGTTCCCGCCATATTTGACGCCGTTTATCGATAACCGTGGTGACGCCGTCTTAACGACGCCAAGCCGACGTCGCCCCGACACCTAGGCATGCCACATCGCCTGCGCGCCGTCGATGCCCCTCATATGCCACGCCGATGATCATAACGCCGCTTTTAACGACGTCAAATGATCATAACGCCGTTAAACGACCAACCGTGATTGTTTAACATAACGTAAACAACATACAATACAAATAACACAAATAAATAAAAATATCGATTGTTCCCATTCATAAAATAAGCTTATACAACGACAACACAAATAGATAAAAAAAAACTTATTGTTTCCATTCATAAAAAAGCTTATACATTACTTATGTCCATCCCGGGGGATCGGATGCTTTGATGCAACCATTTGCATCATTATCCGCACCATTAATGTCGTTTTCTCTTTGTTTGGCTCGGTGAGCCATTCTACCGGTCGTTCCCGCATGGAACGCCGTGATGTTAGTGCAATCGAAGCTCCTTTTCACTCATCTTTGCCACGATGGTGAAGGGAGGGTTCTCGTAGGGAGAAGCGAGGGGGTTTGCTGGAGTTGTCTTCCCTTGGAGGAGGAGGATTACCGCTAGAAGGAACATATTGGCGCGAAGGTGGTCTTCAACCTGCGGACCATTATAGCAAGATAGGGAAGAACACTCAAAAAATAAGAATAACAAAGAGCCATCGATGGATCCACTTATAACGTGGATGTAGGGTTAGGGTTAGGTTAGGGTTTTATTTGGCAAAAAAAAAAAAAAATTCCTTCTGCGGTCACGCCGTTTAACGACGTTTAAGCCGACGTGTCTTGACGCAGGCAGGCTTTTGGCACGCAGACCATGCCACGCAGCGGGCGTGACACGCCGGGCCGCAGTAACGCCGTTCAACGACGGCGACGCCGGGCGCTGCCTTGACACGCAGTCGCCGCCTTTGGCAACCGCCCATTTCCACACATGACGCGGGCGCGACGCCAGCTCGCGGAAACGCCGTTGAACGACGCTTAGCCGACGCGTGTTTGACATTACGGGCCCGCCCGCCTTGGCGCTAGTACCCATGCCACGCAGGCAAACCCGACACGTCAGCCCTGATGGCCGTCGTTGAACGACGTCGAAACGACGTTGTCGTCGTTGAACGACGATGTCGTCGATCAACGACGACGATCCGTCGTTCATCGACGACGCGGCGTCGTTGGACGTCGACGATCCCTTGTAGTGACTGTGATAGGTTGAGAATATTCATCACTCATCTTGACATCACCCCCACATTGGGGTTCAAGTTCATAAAACAAATCTAAATCTTCGATAAGATGAACCAGGGCTCTTGAGTCTAAAATCCAATCCTTCTGTGAGGTGCTAACTGCTGCTGCAAGATTAAGGTATTCAACATCAAAAGTGGCACATGCAACAGCACTTGTCTCTCCCTTAGAGTTGACGTTGTGCTTCTCATGTCACTATACTTTAAGCTTTTCTTTTCCTTATACAATCTGAACTATAGTAATCCTTTTCACTACAATTCCAACGCTTGAACTCCTTGGATTTCTTACCATCAGACTTCACAAATTTTTACTTCTTGAAGTCGTTGCTATCAACAAACTTCTTCTTGGTATCAGCTCGAGAAGTAGACACAAAATTAGCATGGTCAACTCTCCCATTCCTTTGCTTCTGCAAGAAGTGCCAACTCCTCTTGTTGCAGTAGAATGATTACTTTGGCTATATCAATCTTCTCCTTGTACCTGGCATTCGAAGAGATAATATTATACGAAGGAGGAAGACCAACCAAGGTATCTGGAATCAGCTATTTTTCATATAGCACTCCATCAGCAACATATAATCCAAGCGCTACTGCTTCATCTGAGTAAGGTATGCTGTGACAAATTTGAAGTCACCGAATTGGGTATGTCTCATTTTGTTCTGGATCAGCATTTGGGTAGTCATATCCTTGCTATCAAGAGACTCCTTCAAATGAGATCATATCTTCTTAAACTCAATAAAATAGTTGATTTCATGACCAATTATCTCTTCAGCCAATATTTTGACAAGAGCACAAGGTTTCTAGTTTATCCTGCTAGCATTTGTTGTCTTGTTGCTGAAAAAGTCTTTATCGAACACCCTTCTTAGATCACTAAATATCAAATAATTCACCATGAACTTCTTCCAAACATAGTAATTATTATTATAAGCTTCACATTTGGTAAGAACTTGAATAATTTCTCCTTTTTCCAGCAGCCAAAAAGACGGTCAAGAAAATAAATTTGTCACCAAACAAAACACCCACCAGAAAAGTTGAATCTTGAATTTTGTCGCCAAAAATGTCTTAGAAAACTCGAATCTCACACCAGGACTCGCTGGAAAATTTGAATCTCTCTCTCAAAACACTTCCTCCATGCCAAAAAGCAAGAAACTTCTTGACTGCTGTAGATGAGGTTTTCTTCTACCAAATCTCATCCAAAGAATGCCTGGATACAATGGCCAATCTAATTTGGATGCTTCTCCAATAGCCTACTCTATTCTTCTTTTGATAAAGCGTCTGATGCCATGATAGAACTAGTGCAAAACCAGCATAAACCCAGCAAGATCGACTCAAGAGATAGAAAAGAAGGACAACCTTATTGAGAAAAGCTGTTGGAAATACAATCTCTACTTTTGCGCATCATTATAGTACATAACGAACGTACATTGAATATACATACAACCGATGAGACTAAGAATAGTAGTCTACTATTTAATCACTGCCCACTAATTACAGCACTGATTTAGGGTCGGTGCTCAGTGTTGATAAAGTGATGCCTTACGTTTTAGCACCTTCTCAGCACCTGTGTGCTAAATACTGAACCACTGCTGCTTCAGCACAGTGTGCTTAATCAACAAACTGTCGCCACCATCACTCTGTCTTAGAACTAATCTCTTTGGGGTTGATAATCCTGTGGATGATAAAGCAGTTGTAGCTGATCAATTGATGCAGGAATCAATCTATGTGATGTAGAGAGTTTGTTGAAGGAATTGATTGAACATAAACCTTGGTTTAATGAATCGTTTGTGCATAAAGACAAGGATAAGAATGAAGGGAGCAGGTTGTGCGCGAAGTTTATAAATCTAGATGAGAAGATTGTCTGCAACATTGAAAAGGGCGGGAAAGACAGGTCTAGGAAGCAGACAAATTGGACAAGAGATCGGTTTGATGTATGGAGAAGGCATTTCAAGAAGGATATTTTTGTTTCTCTTGTTGCAACTTAATAAGTTGTTGATGTGTTTCCTTCTTTAAGTTAGAATGAGAATGAGAATGATTTTTTATTGTCCACTGAGGCCAATCGGCCTATGGGACCCATAAGGAGCGCAGCAAACTTATTACTGTTCGGGTTAAAAAACCCCCGCCCCGAAGGGTTTTCGAGCATGTCAAGTGTGTGCCCGAGGACATCGCTGATCTTGCATGTCCATAACCTCCTGAAGTACGATCCCAGCACCCGTATGGATGCTGTGCTCAATGTCACATGTAACGGCTGGCCAGGCCTGACCAACTCAGCATAGCGCGTCCGAATTTGATCATATGTTGGGCGACTTTGAAGGGTATGAGATTCATCCTCAATGACTCCCATTTGGCAGCATTGACAGAGCCTGTCCTGGCGTGGCTCACCAATCCATCTGTCCATCTCAATTCGAAGATGATGTGCCCCTGTGCCAATGGAGGCAATGAGTCTGCGCCTTTTCATGGGCAAGTGGGTACACAGGTAGCATTGCGGGCCTCATTCCAATGTGGGATTTATGTGGCGCTGGTAGTGTGCTGTCTTGACATGTTCAAGGGCATTGGCATCCCAAAGCTTGCTAAGGAAGCAAGCGTCAAGATATTGCCTCAAGCTATGGCGATCTGCCTCTGTTTGCACATGTATGCACCTGTGCTCCTGCACATTCCATCTAGCCAACCATTGAGCTCTCTTTTCCCTCCAGCAGGCCTTGAGATGCTTCGGCCCCATTGCCATGATATAAGCTAGTTTAGGGAGACAAGCATCGTCCATATTGACCACCGTCTGAAAATAGACAATGTGGCGATCAAGGGCCGCCCTCTGAAGAGGCAAGAATCCTGTCTCCTGCAGTAGAATTTGATATGGGACTGTGGACTTCACCCCTAGTGCTCGTACTAAGAAGGCTTTCTGGACCTGCTCCAAGTCATTCCAAGTAGCAAGTGATACTACTGGGCCCCATACTTCCACCCCGCATAAAGGAAGATGGTGGAATGTTTCTAGCTGACAGGTTAGCACAAATATATTTAAAGTTTTTAATATGTTTACAGAAATGTCTATTATTTTTTATATGTTTACTTTACAATCTTAACTGCTTGCTCAAAGCTAAAGCCAGAATTATTCGCAAGAAACAAGAATATGTTGCTAGTCTGAGTGGTGATTTTAGTGGGCCATCATTAAAATTTCAAGAGATAGAGGTTTGAAAGGTCAGAAGCAAGTATATCATGTTTGCCAGAATATTTTGCGTTGTGACACCTGCGCCTTTGTTCCTGTTGTTCTCTGAGTGACTAGCCAATATCATCTTTCATGTGAGCAAGCCTAACAATGGATCTGACTGCGGGAGCCTGAGGTCCTAATGCTGCTTGACCGAAGGTGACTTGCTGCCTGACTAATTTGGACCCTGCATTGATGTTCTTTCGCATGCAAACATCTTCCTATTATACTGAATAGGCCTTATATACTTGTATGAGTTGTAATGTCAACACTAGCCACCAACTCTTGAAGCTAAGGGCTTAGCTCATGGTGCTCCACTGTCTGTTTTGCCAACTCCACATGCAATATCTCAACTGTTCGTGAGCATCGACATGATCCCTTACCTTGCAATGCAAGTGTCTTTTCCAATTCTCACATGCAAGGTCTCAACCGGAGGAGCTTTTTTCCAACATCAAAAGCCTAGAGATTGTTTTAGTATCCTTAGCCGGATTTGCCTTTTGTAAAGCATTGATACTGTGTTGCAAGACTTGGATAAACTATTGCAATGTATTATTCATTGAAGTTGTTTAAAAAACTCGTTCTTGATAGTCATCTCTATGGTCTCTGTATAGAATTGTGCAATAATCTCTCTAATTTCTTGCTCAAGGCATTCCTTAGCCCGAATGATGATGTCCAGCCTATGTGATATTGTGACCAGATCAGTCTGGAGCTTGATGATGTCTGACTTATTTTGATGTTGTTCAAACTATTAAAGTTCAAAGTGAGAATCAAAGTATTGCATGCAAAGCTCCATGTTGGAAATGTGTTGTTTTTTTGTGGTCAATTGCCTTTTCAGCAATATGGATATCGAAGTCTCTATTTGTTCAACGAGGCATGTAAATTTAGCTATAAAGCCTTCAACATTCGCCTGGACTTGCTTCTAAGGCTCCTCAATTGGTCGATCTATAGTGGCTTGTGAACGGCTTGTTGATCGGTTTAAGTACCGCCCATAGGCTCGCCTAGCCAAGCATGATATATGTGCCTTTCTTTATGATATATAATGCATTTCTTTATTTCGTTGTCGAATGACGCACATAGTATACTAGAGACTAGTGCATCTCTTAGTGCTTCTTAGTACTAGAGAAATTTTATTTGGGGTGGAAATGAGTTAGGAGCGGTGGTCAAGGTAGCTTGGGTGAAATGCATTAGACCTAAGGCAGCTGGTGGTCTTGCTATGTTGGATTTTCACCTCCAAAGCAAGGTGATGATATCAAAATTTATTTGGAGGATTTTCATTGGTAAGGATGATTTTCCTGGCCTGAGGTTGTTGGTGCAGTCGATTCAGCATTGTCTCCCATTTCACAAGGCCACCATTAAGCCCCTCTTTCCTTGGGCATTGCTTTATCATATGCATCCGTATCCTAATGCTTCTCCCTTTCTAAAGGGATTGCTTGCTGCTTGGGACACTGTCAGGTCTCTTTTCCATATTAATCCAGAAGCATGTCTTCAGTTGTCCACTCCATGCTGGTGGATTCCTTTGCAGGACACTCCAGAGAATGTGCCTCTAAGTGTGGTTGTTCATCCAAAGACACAACGACGATGGATAGCAGCTGGTATAAGCACTATTGCAGCTTGCTATGAGTCTGGTCATCTCATGCCATGGGAAGCATTTAGAACAAAGTTCTTGTTGTACAGATGGGACAGAGTAATCTGGAATCATATTGCTGCATTATTGCCACAGGATTCTGGTCCACAGATTGGGTAGTCGTATGGGGTTGCCATCAGGATATCCAGCCAGGGCGGTTTGTGTCTTCTGTGTATAAATTGCTTTTGCATTCCGAAATCCTGCCTCCATCTAATAGGTGGCATCTTCACGTCCCTCAGCCATAATGGAAAAGTGTTTGGATATGGGTATGGGATAAGCTGCTTCATCCCAAAGTAGTAGTTTTGTGGTGGCAAGTGATCCATAGATGCCTCAGAGTCAATAGGTTCGTCCATAAAATGGATAATCGGATTTCAGAGCTCTGTCCTTTATGCCAGCAAAGGGTTGAGAGTATTGAGCATTGTTTCTTCTTGTGTGAGCGGCTTCGGCAGGCATGGTCTTGGTTGTTGACCCTATTTGGCATGTCTCGATCTAGCTAGCAAATTTTGCTTGCTATCTATCCTGATGCTTGGCCCAAACTACAGAAATGAGCTTTTCATCTCGCATGTGGCTGGCTTTTATGGTCAATCTGGAAGAGAAGGAGGTTGTTTATCTTTAAGGGCGTAGATACTGCAGATGAGATTGTTCTTCAGTGGGCGTAAAATAAAATTGTTATGGCTTACAATTGTTCTTCTCTTGATCAAGAGAAGAAAGTACTGATCTGGCATACTTACCTTCAGATTCATTCTTTTGCATAGGCAGGTGGTTGTGCTCAGTTGGATCGGTTTGTCCACTGGGGTTATAATCCTGTCTTTGCATGTTATGTTGCTCTAGTTTTTAGTTGGTGAATAAAGCTTGTTGTCCTTAAAAAAAAAAAAAAAAAACTAGCAAAAGGCACACCAGAAGGCTTTAGCAAGGCGAAACTGGTCAAGGCTTGGTAGTAGTTTTAGATTGCACATGTAAACAAGATAAAAATGTGTTTTCAAGCATTAGGCTTTAGCAACATGTGAGTATCAGGAATTTAGAGTTGGTGTCATTAGACAGTGGTAATTGGCAGTGCTTTTGGTATGTATTTGTGGTAAATTATTGTATTTGAAGATTAACTTGTATTTGATGATTTCATATGAGAAAGCAATATTTCTTGGTTTTGCTTGACATTCCTTACTTCATTTTTCTGCGAACAAAAGCTTGTTACAAATTAAATTGCAGATTCACAATATACATTCTTGAGCTGAAGTATTGTTACTCATGAGATGCGCTTCATCTTCAACTTAGAGCTACAATAGAAGAATTCTTACAATGCTCTAGCTTATGACTTACCTCACATGGTGGAACAAAACGCAGCATTTTCTTAGACTTGTTTCAAATCTAAACACAAGTTTTAGCTTGATTTTTTCTTTTATACGTAAAATCTCCCATGGTAGCACAAAAGAAGAACATGAAAGATATGGTGGGGTTTCTCATGGTAGTCCTGTGTCAACAAGTCTTGTGTTACATCCAATAATTTGGCCTTGGGCTTCACAAGAGATGTTTCTAATGCTGCATGCATGATATATTTGAGGGATAAATTTGTGTAAGCTATCTAGGCAATGCTTATGTTAATAGTTTATATGTTGAGTATTAATCATGCCATACTATACTCCATTTTATGACTGCAGAACTGCAGATTCGTTATTGTATGCCAAATAGTCTTAATTTTAAACGTACTCTCCATAACCGTTCAAAATAATTTTTAGGATTGCTTATGATAACTTGATTTCAAATGGAATCATTTATTAGGCATTGTTAAAAGGATGGGAAGGATATGAACGAACTGCAGTCAGTTGTTTTATACTACTTACAGGATTAGAATGTGACTATGCTCTAAATAAACCTTGTGACATTAACGGCTTGGTTATAGACATTAATGGATGTATGCATGTGTCATTGAACTCAAACATGTAAAAGTGTATAGAGATTGATTCTCTTCTCTGATGGCTTCTTTAGAACAATTTTTTGTCATTGAACATTCAAGCATCCTACTTATCAAGCATTTATATTGTTTTCGATCTACAGTAGATAAAAGTTGAAAGCATCTATTTGTCAATCTTGAAAGTCAACAATGTCAGCTAAGATTTTTGACTCATAAAATTGGATTTTCATTGTTATTTAGTTTACAACAAATATTGCATTACTAAATACAATAAGACGAATACACAAATTGTCAAATTACGCTGGGGTTTCCAGCTTGTGAGTTGTCGCAACTGATGTTGTAGAATCAGAGAGTCTATTTAAACTCTTATTGATAACTTGTATGTCCCATTTATCAACAGAAGGAGCCATAGATAGAGTTGGATATTCTGATGGTAACCTTCAGAACAACAAAGCATGTGAAAAATTTAACTCCCATTCCGACGAGGAAAATCGATTACAAAAAGCACATTACATGTGGATACTACTAAAATTTCTGAGATGGTGATATAGCCAATGATCCATCTGCAGTTGATGGAGTCCCGATGTGCCTCATGGATGCTGATAATGCAGCACCAAGATGGGTGAGAAATGAGTCTTCGTGCAACATGCTGTAATGCAAGAATATCCCATCAGTCCGACATCTGGTATCAAATAGCAACAAATTTATTTTTAGACCAAAAATTAATCTGTTTCCAGCTACAATATCTGGCATGGCAGAACTTTTAAGAACTAGAAACTCTTTTGAACCAACACATGAGACGACAACACTAAATTTATTTAGCACCATTACATGTCTCATCTCTAACTCCATGGAAATATAATTTGATAGCCAATACAACGGTACTGTCTGAAAGTCAAGTACTTTTCCGAAGACAATGCTACATTTTCCTTTGAATACATTGTAAAAAGCCTCTAAAATATTGGCAAAAAGCCGCTGACAATCTTGTCATAGCTATCTATATCCATGATATAAAGCAGTAGGAAGTTGAAGGAGTAAAGCACTATCAGAAGCATTTTTATATACAGTGTAAGGTAACATCATAAGGATTATATATTGACTTGAATCATTGCCCATAAGAGCTTCCTAATCCTTCTGTAAATGCAGAACACGGCGTGATATGATGGCATTTTTGTTTGCTCAATTCTTCAGAGGATGTTAACCGCACTCTTTGGTTTGCTTCTAAATCCTATAATTCTATTGGCTCTTTATGAGGGTTTGCAATAGCTTATCCACTTGATATTTAGATGGAGTTTTTTCCATCCTCAAAGTACACTTCGAACTAATTTTGCACGATTGTAAGCATGCCAGCTTCAGCAAAGGCCTTTCAGAGGTGCCCCCAAGGGCATTATGATAAACATGTAAATACGATGATGTCTGTTCAAGTGCTAAAAGTTGTATACCATTAACGTATATGGCACTGTAATATTTACAAAAAAAATAGAGATTCAATAATTCTATAATAGTGGGTTTGTGCATATGAGATCCAAAGCTGGATGTTATTGGAAAAGTGAATGTACTTGCCACAATGTCACAAAGGGTTATGGGAAGCCTGCCATACAATATGACTTCGTTTGGCATAAAGCCTTGTCCCTGTATCTGATCAAAGTGATTAACAAACTTGTAGATATAAAATACCCTTTAGCATGGACATATTTGAGGAATCCTGATAATGGTACCATGTTGACATGGTAAAGCAAACTACATCATGGTTATTATATGTTGATGCCAATTCATTCTCTATTATGGAAGTTATCCTCTAGCAAAGCTGATTTCTTTGGAGTTTTGGCAGTACAGAGTAGACTTATACAACATATCAGAAAATGCGTGTCTTTTATTTCTAACACAACTTTCCAATATATTTGGACGTAAAACTGCAGGTGCAAAGAACATAATCAGTCCAATAAGTGGCAGAAGGGTGGAGAACTTCCAGATTCATGCCACACACATTGATCAAATGCAGGGTTCCTATTGGATCCCTAATGTTCAAACAACAAGAACATACACAAGCGTTATCTGATTCAGAGCCTTCATATAGCACAAAATATTTCATTCAGCTGTTAAATTTCACAAAGGAGAACCAGTACGTTCCATGCAAGAGCGAACTGTGTAGCTAGCTTTCTACATATGTTTAGTAAGTTTTTACAAGATCTTGCATCATTCAATGACTAGAAACTCTCTTGCAGAAGCATCAACTCGCCAGATTTAATGTATCAACTAACAAATCATGAGTTCTAGCCACGGATAAAGAACGCTGATAGATTGAAACCTGAGAAGAATGGAACCCTAAACAAAGAATTTTCTACTTTGTCGTCATTTTCCTTTGTGAGCATACCCAACATCAAGTTGGCACTTTCTTTCAGTTTTTACCATAGTTCTAGGAACAAATTTTTAATTTAGGGACATTTTTAATTCATAGCGGATGAACTAAGAGAAAAGGGTTCTGCAATCGCACAATGCAGAAGAGACAAGATAGCTCATGCAGGCTATGTATGTTAGTCCTGTATGTCCTGGTACAGGACTATTCATGCACATGACGGACCAGGTCAAAGCCAAGGATCCACAGTCAGGTGTAGGTCAGACGTCAAAGGCCCCGCAGAAGCCCAAGCCGCCAGCCAAGCCGCAAACCACGCAGAAGGCCACGGGCACGAAGAGGTCGAGAGCAGACAAGTGACGGGCCGTCACCACCAGCATCAGCGTCAGCGAGATTTCAGGCATTTCAAGAGGCACCGCCAACATTCCTGCAAATCAGGCCTCCTTCCAGGAGTCGGCACCGAGATCTGACAGAGTATCTATATTGGGCCAAAGGCCATTGTACTATATATATGAGTAGAGCTAGCATTCACAAGCTAGATGAGTTTTTGGTCTTATCTCACTTCTGCTTTCTCTCGATTGCGAGAGCTCATGTATCACAATTGATATCAAAGAGTTTTGTTCTCTACATTGTGTTTTTCATTATTTTTCTTGTTTTTTCTCTTTTCCCTTCCTTAGTTTCTTTTGCAAATCCCGCGTGACACAGCTATCGGATTCTCCCGTTCGATCCACGGGTCCTCACTGAGGGCTGTCTTGCAGGAGTTCTCGAACCCAGACCCCAAACAATATAGCTAGCTTAAGGTAAGGCAGTTTATGCAATAACAGAAGAACCCACTGTTGTAACCAATACTGATGCTTTCTAAACCACTATTGAATACTCTCCATCAGTTCATGTCATGAGCATGAATGAAGAATTATTAAATCTGTAGGTAGCATCTGGAAAACTGGAAACTCAAAGAAACAGAGGCAAATGCAGCTAAAATGCTTAGACTTGCACATACAACAAACCATTTTTAGACAAGAATAAAATTAAAGAATTATAACTATATCAGTGGAACTCACCATTAAGCGGACGACTTTGTCTCCTAATTCATTTTTCAGTAAATTGCTATCTCATCTATTGCAGCATTTGTTGCAGCCACTATCAATGTCTTTGTGCTGTTCTTTATATTAAGCTCCAACACCATTTCTGTCATAAGACAAATTCTATGACGAGATTGTTTTCCAAAGCATGTTAGCACTCGTAAGGAAATGCATACCTATAATTGCATAGATTGGAAACAAGCACGAATCTCTGTCAGATTGTGAAACATGATAAATCTATCTAAATAATTATCTCAGCACACAGGGCAAAAGAGTACGCATTACCTTTCCCATGCCAGAAGGACCTAAACAGAAAAGACAAATAACTCAGCATGTTGGGCTTCTGTACTGCTTCAAAGCCATCTTGACACAGAAGATAGCTAAACCTTTCACAGCTCAAGGACTTCATAAATTCATTTCACGGGGTTGAACCAGGTCCGGTTGCAAAATTTGAGTGCCCTGTGTTCCAGTTTCATGCATGGTTGGACAAACATAGTAGGATAATATATTCCTTTTAGAGAAAAGAACGCTTGCGCTTGTAGCTCCTAGAAAGCAAGAGATCGAGGCCAAATGAACTATCTATGGGAAACTGTAAAAAAAAATGGTGAAAACAGAGCTGCCTTTGCCTTGCCGTTGCCTTGTTGCTGAAAGGTATTTGGCAATGCTTTTTGTGAGGAGCAAGTTTTAAGGTCAAAGAAACTGTATGTGGGAAACTGTCTAAAGATTAGCAAGCTTCCTTGCCATGGCAACATCAAGAACAAACCTCTTCGAAATCCAGCTGTGGTCGTTGTTTTGCCAACAATAGGGCAATACACACATGCTTCCACGAAAGTTTTACATATAGGTTAGGGAGTGGAAGTATTCTTTGTGAAGATGGAAAAGCATAAGATCCATGTTAACCTTAAATAAAACCTCAATCTATAGCCCAAAATCAATCTTGCTGACCCGTACAAAAGAAAACTGCAAGGCTTTAAAGCTTGAAGAGCCGGAAATATGGAAAATGAAGTTTGGAATGGGGTTTGCCGGTAATGAAGACGCTGATCCGACGCTGATTCATTACCTGTGATGATCCATTACATTGGGTTGCGCCTCCTCCCATCTCCGTTCTATATTCTTGGCCAATTTTTAATTTTTTCGACCCTTGATTTATAAAACTTGGGATTCAATGGTGTAGATTGACACCACTTCAGATTTTGATGAGGTGGAGGTGCTACGTGGATAGGCTAGAATTTGAGGAAAGGCTGTAGGCCCGGTTAAAGGCTTATGTAAAAGACTACACCAATTACTATCTTATCCTTGATCCTCCTTATTCCATGGCTTGACCCACCTAGATTTTTGGGATTTGACTGGAATGTTTATAACACTGCTGCTATCCTGGTGTTTGCTTTCTTCTTCAATTGTCAGGAGCCTTAGCACTTGGGTATTTTACTTGCTTTGCAAAATTTTGGTCATTCCTTGATGGTGGTTACTGATTGTCTTTTCTACCATTGCAGGGCTACTTCGGCAATTACACACGTAGTACTTGGTCAATTTAAAGCATGTGTCATTCTTCTTGCGGGCCGAAACTCATGAAGGTAAGGATCAGCTGGAAGCTGTTTAGTGCATTTTCCAAATTTCTTCAATTAGTTTTAGCAGGCACCTGCATTTTATCGACCCAACACAAAAAGGCAGATTACCAATGAGCATCTTCATTACGATGTACATATGTTTCCAATAGTCTTAAGAATGAAGTAGAAAAGGGCTAGATTCTTTATTTGACATCTTGTATTGAGCAATGTATTAGTAGTTAAAACTTCCTTGCTATGCATTTTGTTTCTCGTAACCAAAATTTGTATGAACGCTTCATGAGAACCATGGATTTGGCAAAATACCATATTTATTATAACATTAAAGCATGGTAATATAATATGTTATTTGCAAAGTTGGATTACAAAAATTGCCACTTGGAAAGTAGTTGACGGTTTATACAATGTTCAATCTGACCAGGAATATACACAGACCAGGAATATACACAGGATATTTTAGTTGACCAAGAAAGAATACTTTAGTTGACCAGGAATATGCCCAACTGTCTTTAGTGCCAAAGCTAACACCTTGTAAGCAAAAAAAAAAGGAATTTTCAAATTACTAAGAAAGATAGATCAACCAAAAGTGAACATTGCAAAAAACAAAACTTAGCAAACTGCAGCTATGAGACAGTTAGATGGATAGACTTCC
This sequence comes from Isoetes taiwanensis, assembly GCA_021234155.1. Classification (NCBI taxonomy): domain Eukaryota; kingdom Viridiplantae; phylum Streptophyta; class Lycopodiopsida; order Isoetales; family Isoetaceae; genus Isoetes; species Isoetes taiwanensis. Next base: position 307,211 of record JAJEKV010000259.1, read on the forward strand.
TTACTACAGCTTCAAACGCAGCACGGTTCTCTTCATTACAAGGATTCCAATTTCATCCATTGCTCGTTGTAGAAGCTTTATAGTCACTTCTGAGGGGACAATCTCCTTGATCATGTTCTGAATCATTGTCCTGCATAGGATCACTCTCTTTTTCCATAAACTGCCACTAAAGGATTACCCCTTCAGATAGTATTGACATGATCACGGACATGTGAGCTCGCCCATTTTCAGATCCAGAGTTAATTTGAGCACGCAATAAATCTCCGGCACTGAGATGGAGAAAGCCAAATCTCTCTACAATCTTTGAACATTGTGTGCCCTTACCACTTCCAGGAACACCTGCACATGTAATAACACATCTAAAATTATATTATAAACAGGTCATAGTACCCAATAACAAGATACAAATCCTCAATGCCAAGCGAATAATCCATATAAACATGTTGATAGAACCAATGACAACATTTTTTTATGTTATGTCAATAAGCTTTCTCACTGCGTTTATAATCTGACAAACTTAATATTCAAATGCAACATAACGTACAGGAATAATTTCTTCCTAGACAAACTTAATATTGAAATGCAACATAACGTACAGGAATAATTTCTTCCTAATTTTGACATACTGCTCCTTTTTGAAGTCTAAGCAAATTGACTCATCCAATAGATGATAACCTTTGTTTTTTTTGTGCTTTTAATAAATGAATCTGAAATGCTCTTGGTCTGTAAGAAATCCAATTACAAAATTTGACTACATATAAATGATACTCAAAAACAAACAAGAAAAGGAACTTGTAGCATAAGAGTGTATACCTCTTCAAGAACGGATACTTCAACAGGAATTGTTTCGGCCTGCTCAATAGTGTACAAAGCCATGTGTTGGTAAACTGAACATATATTCATTAACCATGCATGCACGCTGAGGAGGGAGATGAGACCAACGATATAGCCACCGTAAGTGCAACATTGAAATTCTTCTATTATGTCAAAACTCACATGAAGCTGTTGTACAATTCTGAAGGTCCTTACTTTGTCAACTTCTTTTTCTGGCAATGAGGATCCAGATATTGGACTGCATTCCTTCAATTGAAGCAGTAAAGGGAAATGGAAAGGAAAAGGATTTTAACAGACTTGCAATGGATGCAAATAGTTGCGCAAAATGGGAAATACAAGTGCAGCGAATATATCAGCATAATTTATGTCCTTTGCTCCATTAGGTCAGATTTTCTTGCAAAGGTCTAACATTGCTTTTCCAGATTTGAGCTCGCCTAAGGCAAATCCGTCTCCTCTAAGTGCATAATAAATTGAACTGCAATTCTGTACAGCATACCCAACTTCTACGGATGCAATCTTCTGCAATTAACAGGAGTAAAGGGATTGGTTTGGTATCACTAGAAGGACCAAGATCCTTATATATGTTGCTATTAAGCCAGGAGGTCTTGTGAATACTAAGCTCTAGCTAGTTACGCTAAAATAAGACCAAAGAAATGCTTGATGTAAGGAGCTTTGGATGAATTCGACTACTAAGACCAATAAGATAGATCAAAACATGCAAACTAAGAGAATACAATCTATAAAGAAGTGTAGTTTCCCAATCAGCATGCTAAAACAACGGACCTTTGTGAATTGTGTGATTCCAAACTTGCACACTCTGAAATTGGGCAATGCGTAAATTAAAAAAGAAATTTGTCCTCCAAAGCACCACACAACTTCTCAATGAGCAGCCCTTGCTAAAACCTGATGATGTCTAACTGCATTGCAAGCTTAGATCCTACCATGACATTTGGAACCGTATTGGTTCATTCCCAGTTATATATCTCAATTATATACCTGTAAACCGCAAGGTCCAACATGGAGATTCTGCCTCAACCTGCTCTGCAACTCCTTCTTTGCATTTGCATGGATTTCAAACTCCATAGTGTAGACAGAGGAAGAAGGGTTGCAACTCCATTTGAGGTATATTATCCATAAATTTCTGCCTGAATTTACAAAGGAAATCAATATCGATGGTTATAAATATAGCAATCAATACATAGCCGGAAGGAAGAATCTGAAAGCGGCAAAGTTAGGATATGCCATTTTTATTCATGCTCTGTTCGGTTTTTTTTTCCTACCGTTAAAAGAGCTTACCTCTGATAGCTGTCTGTACATCTGTATTACCAAGAAGCATGAAATCTTGCAAGCCTTGCCTTGCCGTCCTTGATGTTGTGTTGACGAATTAAGCTCTTGTGTGTGCTTCTGGCAATTTGAAGTAGTGGAAAAATGATGGATGGCGGAGTAGACCAGATAATCCAGCCGGCGAAAAAACGTATGCAAATGTAACGGTCGACACAGAGGATGCAGAAAGGGTGCAAATCCAAGCGATGCATAAAAAGATAAAAAGGAATAGAAGGAAGAATGCTCGCGGGACGTCCTTCCGTTCCGTATCCCTGTGTGAAAAATTGAGCCATTTCTAATTTTGCTAGCCATGGATTTAAAAAAATGGAGATCTAACGGTGAAGGACATGCCACCTCAGATTTTGCTGAGGTGGAGGTGACACGTGGATAGGCTAAAATTGCAGAAAAGGTTGTAGGCCCGATAGGGCTGGTGTGCTAAAAAAAAAAGGGGGGGGGATAAAAGGGAAGAAAAATAGGAAAGGGAAAATAGAAAGAAAAACAAGGAAGGGGAAGGGGGAAAGGTGGTCTAATGCTCTTGGTTGTGTAATCTTATAAATGTGAATTAGCTCAACAATTGCTCCAACGAATCATTTACAGTTTCTAGCTAATGTGGCACCAATTTCACTACTATAAGATTTCATTGGAAAAAAAACCATAAACAGAAAGTATAAAAGACTATAACATGCCAAACCATTGGATTATTTGTGGCTTGATATTATGGTCCAAAGTTAGGGCTTTTCCTTTTCCTCGCTACATCTAATATAAAGATTTTGAGCATTCAATGGTGGATGGTGGATGCTCGATGAGCCCAAACCATGTAAGATTCAGTCGAGGCATTGTCGGGCACAACAGTTGAGATCTGGATGTGTCAATTGAAGGCAACTTTTTTTTTTTTTTGCATTATGGTTGATTGGGACTGAAATGGCTACTCCATTTCGTCCAACTTTGACGAACAAATTTTCAAACTAATCTTCCTATCACTCGTAGAAGAAATCACATCACCATGTTAAGAAAGCATCATCATAAACATATTATATTCGCAGAAGAATAAAGATTGCAAAAACCAAGTACGAGGAAAAACATGATCTAATCTAGTGGTGGATCCATAACCAGACTAGGTTGAAAACTTGCCAGAAAATGCTCCAACAAAATGGGTTGAAAATATCTCTGATAAACCCAAGAAAATGCATTAAATTTCATTTTCTATGCCTATTTCTAGCTACTATAGTGTAACTAACTAGATATACTATATCTTATAGTATATCTAACTAGATACTTCGATATATTAGAGTAGTATATTATAGTATAATATATCAAACTAGCTATAAATATATATTTCACTTATTCCTATATCGAATTCGATATATACCATTTTTTTTTCGGTTATTTTGTCAGAAAAATATATATCGAGTTCGATACACGCCCATATATCTGACTTGATATACGCCTGATTGGCATTGTATAGTTAGGTAGCCAATATTTACTCGTCCTTGTCGTCTTCCTTCCTCATCTCCCATTTTATGAATCTGCAGCTTTGAATCGTCGGTGTTTGAAATCTAGGGTTGCAAATCACCAAACAGTACGCCAACAATCATCGATTGCAATTAATCCCAGTTGTGAGTAATTTTCAATGATGATCTAAAACATGAATGCAACAGGTAAATGCAAAACGAAATATTCAACAGGTAAATGCAAAAGGAATATGCCCGAAATATTCAACTCAAAATAAAAGTAGTCCATGTAGAATGTGCTTAGAATATTCTACCATCTATAAGCGAAATAATAAATTTGCCCTTTAGGGCAATTGTTCAGACAGTCAACAGTCAAGTGTTGCCCATTATGGTTGGAACATGATACAATGTTGCAAGGACTGATATATAATTCACAAGTCTAGATAATACAAGATGTCATAGAGTCGTAAACTCTAATATTTCTAACTTTAGATTAAAGTAACCACAATGTATATTTAGATATTGCCTAGAACTAGTACTTTGTAATACATTAGAGTTGCATTGTATTGGTGTCAACTCTAATATTTCTATCTTTAGATTAAAGTAACCACAATGTATATTTAGATATTGCCTAGAACTAGTACTTTGTAATACATTAGAGTTGCATTGTATTGGTGTCAACGGACATATTTCTCTAATCATGATACAGAGATATGACTGGATTTCATAGCATGTAAAAATTAAGAAATACTTTGACACAACTTTTGAGGTAGAATAGAATCAGGTGTGATTTCCTTGTAACATGTTCTTCTTTTACAAATCGGCATTTTAGTAGATTGCTTATCATATAGAATGTTTTGTAACATATCGTACATTTATACCTAGACATTTTAGTAGATTTACATGGGCATATCATAGGCTAGTGCTGGAGTAAATAGTTTGCCATGGCATATTACTAAATTCTTCTAACTTTAGAAAATTAATGATTAGAATCTAAAAGTAACCACCACAATGAATACTATATATGTTTTATTGCATGTTTTTCATAAATAAATTTATGTATCACACATTTTTTTAGTGTTCAGCTTCAATAATGTTCTTGTTAAGACAGTGGAGTATCTTGATGCTTTAGTGTTGTTCCTATAGAAAGGTTACAAGTTATATGGGATCCACATAACTTTTCTTCATATGGCACGCGTTTCAAGCAATAGGTACAATATAAACCAAACAAACAGGAGTAGACTTGTGAAGCCATTTATTGGTAAATTTAGGTAAGGATCATAATTTTAGAAAATCACGAGATGACATGCCTTTTCTTTTCTTTGGAAGTCAAAGTTCATAATATTAATTAGAGATTTAATCTATTGTTATCTTCAAAACTAAGTATCGTTGTCGACTATATGATGTACAAGAATATTTGCGAAGAAGTCGGCTTGGATATGCTGAACAAATTAATCAGCTACTTTAAGAAAAGATTTAAATACTTTATTAACAAGATGATCACCGACAACTATTTCATGCCATTATACTACACCCATTTATTCTACATATTCTAGTTAACATTCCTCTCCATAGAACTTTCCTAGGAAAATGCATTAAGTTTTTATAACTATGATATTGATTAAGTCAATTTGCACCTTTATACTATTCCCATTTAAATTTTTAACTAAATAATCAAGTATTGTATCAATGTATATGTAATCTTTATCCTGGATATGTAGATAAGTCCCCGGTAGCATCTTAGTAATAAGCTTAAACACTATCTTCATGGAATTTCTTCATGTCTGTGACACGAAGATGATTATTCTGTTATTCATACCATTGAAAATCCAATTGATCTCATATCAAATATAAGCACAAGTTGAAGTTCAGTCAAACAAAGCGATCAAATCCACATTATATAGGTACAGGATTAAGTATTAAATTGTATTATTAATGTTTTTTGTTTATTGACAATGCAAGACAAAATATCAACGTGAAAGTGCATCGGCATTGACGACCATTTGGTATCATGTTGGAGGACATCTAAATCATATCATCAGCACTAGTAATCAATTATTTGTTACATTTCCTTAAACAAATATGTATAAACAAACTATTTGTAGCAATGTTAAATAAGGACAATATGTTTGTATGTCTAGTAGTCAAAGACAAACCGGGTTGATAAAATATTAACAAGAAAAAAGTTTATAATCTGTCCAATTGCCATTTTCTGCCTTTGATTTGTTGACCAAAGCTACAATTTTAATTTATACCCAATGCTCATTATTGAAAATGATCCAATGTTCGAGGAAGTGCAGTGCGGCTGAACATACACACTTTTATGAGTCCAACAAATATATAACTAGGGCAATGTCGTCAGCCAAGATGCCAAGTGTAACACGCCCCTCCTAGTATCCCACGTAATTGAAACTCTTTCCCTTTCAAGAAAGAAAACAAAGAAGAGTTTTAAGTTTTCTTAAGCATACAAATGGCTATGTCGCCTTGCAATTAGTTTTGGGCCTTCGTATTGGAGCATATTCCTAAGAGTATGCTCTGAGAATGCATATGACAAAACATAAGAGGTTTAACAGAGTCAAATACTTATGGCTCTATTTTTTAGGGAATCCTTAGCCATTAAATATTAATTGATCTAGTCCCCCATGCATGCATGCAAATACACTGCCTACACGTAGCAGCAATATTAGAAACTATCACAACTCATCATAGCAAGATAAGTCCACAAGATGGCATTACGACCTCTATGTTTTATGCACAAAAACACTGGCATGATCATGCATCCATATGAATATGACTGCATCAAACAAAACAATAAAACATGCATAGGATTTAAACCCTGCATTGACAAGGTATGTCCTCCCTTAAGGGTAAGGGACTAGCTCCTGTACAAATGCAATGTAAATCGTGAAGGTAAGCAAAGTCCCATTAAAATGAGAATAAGATTGGTAAGCAAAGTTCCATTAAAATGAGAAATAAATCTTATTCTCATTTGCTCCAAATAAGTTGCAGTATTTTTTTTTCCCCTTTTTTTCCTTTTTGAAGGACGAAAAGAAAGCTTATTAATCACATATAAACATTACAAGATGTACAAATCTCATCTAGCTGTGCAAGCACAACAACGCCCCCGAAGCACGAGCCTGAAGCATTACGTACTCACTCTAGCATAGGAGACTAATGATAAGAATTAATTTGAAGATATTGAATCCAAATACGGTCTCTCACTTCTTCCTTGAGGGAGGAAAAGTCATAAGCCATCAGTATCATAGCTTGGGCCACAACAATGACTCTAGGAACATGTGAATAAATGCCTTGGAAAATGTGCAGCCTACGACGCTTCCAAATTGACCACAGAAATCAACTAGACCCAAGATGAAATGCTTTCCATTTATCTAGGGCTCATACACGTGGGTAGGATGCTAGGAGAACAAATTGGCAATCCAGTGTATTATTAAACAACTTGAAGCCAGGACCATGCTGGTTGAACTTTTGGACAAGAAAAGAGGCAATGCTCAAGTGTTACGACGTCTGAAAGGCTAAGTGGACATACTGCAGAGTTGCAAGGATCATAGTCATGCCGCAAGGCGTTTACATGCAAACACTTATGTAAGACTTGCCACCAAAGTACAAAAACTTTAGGATAGAGCAACTTATCCCAAAGCCAGCGTCATATGCGAGTCCACCTAGGTTCTAGGATCTGTAATTGCCATCCATTTGCCAATGGGATAGGACGCAGATCTAAGAGCAAACTGTGGGCAAAGTATTTGCCTTTGTAAATATCCTCGTGACAACCCCGTGGCACCCTTTCTATGACACCGACTTCTACTGTGAGAGGCAAGTTCTCTGCCACATTCTCCCATACATTTACATCCCAATGTGAGAGTAAGAATTTTGCTTGAAATTCTGGCCATGACAAGAGGTGACCACCTTCATACCATGCTTCAATAGAGATGACACCTGCTAGAGCCCACTGTTTCTACGTAAGGGGATGAATAGATGCAGCGAGTGGAGGTGCTAAGGAGTCTGGCGGCAATGGCGCCCACCACCATGGAATATCTAGAGGAGCATGGGTGGAAGGACATGCCCTATAGGCTAAGCATGCCACATAGGCTCATGCAACCCCGACTAAAAAATGCCACATAAGCTCAAGCATTGTACCTAGGGTCAAACATGCCTATGCTCAAATATGACACAAAGGCTCAAACATGACACGTGGCTCAATGCCCTAAGCTCAATCATGCCACTTGGATCATAAACATGCTCTTTAAAATGATATATTTCTTCTTAAGGATGAAATATGATTTTGTATATTTTTTTATGGTTGAAATGTTGTGCCCCCAGGCTCAAACATGCCCCTAGGCAAGAACATGCCACCTTGGCTATAAAAATATTATGTGGATCGAACATGCCACCTTGGCTCAAACATGCCATATAGGCTCAAATGTGACATGTGGCTCAAACATGCCACATAAGCTCAAACATGCCGCATAGAGATGTCACTCAAATATATCACTAGACATACATCAAAAAACAGGGGATCAATTTCCACGTAGTTTTTGGGCGTTGTTTTGTGGCAAAAACCACAACGAAAACAATATGTGGACCCAATATGGTTGTTGTGTTTCTGAAGTGGGGATTCCGAAATCACGCTTTCCATCTTCTAGCCAGATGCACTTCTTCACACATTACTTACCGACATTGAGTCTATAGCTGCAGCACAAAATGCAATATGGGGGCGTGCAGAGTGGTGTAACTACTGTAGATCTATCAAGCCCTTCATCATAGTTTGTGCAACACTATTCACATGAATTCTCTTCATCCCTAACTTCTACTGGAATTGGCTGCAGGCAATGAACACCTTGAATCTGCATAAACATAAACAGTTCCCTCATATTCTTCTCATTTGACATCTCCGTCTGCCCTCTTTATAAAGCCCCTATTTCCAGATTGATGTTTGCAATCTGTTTCTCATTCCCCATCATGAGGAGTTCCAAGCCTGCCAACCAGCCTTTCATTTCTACAATTTCGTTCTTAGAGAAGGCTGCTATTGTCTCCACAACATATGGATCCATATATTTGGTTAATTCTGTAAAGTTTCGAGTGTTCTTCTTCTTTATTTCAAGACTTGTCTTCAATCCTTTGACCTACAATTTATAAAATTTCAGATGCAGGTCTTCTGTCATTCTCCAAAATATGTAGCTTCTGGTTAAAGCTTTCTTCCCTTCTACCCTCTTCTCCAGTATCCACTCCACAAGAGCAGTTTGTTCTATTGAATACCTAAGAGCAGCATGCGACTTCTAGCTGCGCCTCATATAATTTGAAAATTTGACAGTGTCTGCCTCTGTCAAATTTGATCCACTATTGGATTCATCAATCCTTGCTTTCACATTGTGCAATGTAGCACTATCAAAGAGTTCATCCCATGCTACACTAATTCAAAACCTGTCCAAGGCAAAAGCCCTTGGAAAGTACATGGGTATATGATGATTTGACACATCTTTCTTACATCAAATCTCCTCAAACTTTGCGTCTGGGCGTTTGGTCTAGTGGTAATACACTAGTTCCTTAGCCATGTGGTCTCGAGTTCGAGACCACCCAGAATCGCACTCGGTACTGTCGGGGGTCAAATCCTAACAGACGCAATGTAAGATGGTTGGGAGTAGGGCCCAACCGAGCAATGTAGTGTGGTGTGTGGTCACATGTCCAGTTGGATGATACTATCTATCTATCTATCTATTTTTTCTTCCCTGTATCCTCTCTGGGCTGCACCCTCTTCCGCCCATATCTATTCCACTATCTTGAGCTATTCTGACTTATGAGAGTCTTTAGCATTGCCAAATCTTCTTCCAACTCGTCTTGCAGAGATCTCTTAACTGTTGGAGATGGGGGATCTGATGTCTTTCTTTTCATTGCTTGTTTCTGGATCTTGGAGGCCTTCTTGGATTTTGATAGGCATGCTCATCATCTTCATTTTACGGGATCGGATCAAGGAATTGTGGAAAAAAAGTCAAGAAAGTGAAAGAAAAGAAAAATATGCAAAAACATATCTAGATCTAACTCATACCTTCAAGCTTATTGAAAATGGTCAAAGAAAAGCTCAGTTGTGAAAAGGTCGGATGATGATCAAATTCAAACTTGATACCCCCAAAAATCTATTTCTCCATTTTTAGTAAAGTACAATTTGGCGTGATTACAATCGAGCATGAATCATTAAAACAGTTTTATATTATACATATGTGAATGTAAACTAGGAGCCTGTTTTGTTGTAAACTAGAGGCTTGTTTTTTAGCCACCCTTTTATGGGTCTACCCTCCAACGCCATAAGCAATCTCCACTGTCCATGTCGTTATAAAGCAATCCGACGGGCCATAAAGAGGTTGTGACATTCAGCCATGCCATAACATTGTTAAGCACCTACCCATGGTTCTCACATCAATAACGACAAATCGGAATAGGAACCACCCATTATTTGGGTGCATTCAATGTCAAATATTCAAATGCTTATTTTGAGGCATATCTTAGGTTTTGAAATAGGAACAGGAGAGCGAATTGAGTCGACTATCAATGTACACAATACTATAAGATCTCAATTGAGACAAATTTTGGATGTTTCTCTTTAACAGAGCATCTTCATCACCATGCAATTTTGGGAAAAGGAGGACATATGGGCATAGCAGATACAGCCATTGAACTGCTGCCACTTCAAAGGGACATACATTTTGGGGACACATACCAGGGTTGAGAACAGGACACGATCACAGGATTCGGATTGTGTCCTTTGATTCTGAGGGGAGATTTTCAGGTGCGACTCGATTAGATTAGATGAAGGTGTGGTGGGAGAAGGCGATGGAGTTACGAATCACTGTCGGGGATCCACAACGTAGGAGATGTGGGCGAGGGGGATGGGGGTGTCCAAGTTGTGGGGGAGGGGTCAATTGGCAGGGCAGATGAGAGACTCAACTACCACACTTATCCACATAAGGAAAAGGAAGTTGCAAAGGAGGGGAGGGGGGGTATATGGTATATGGATAGAAAGAGACAAAGGAAAAAGGTTCGCCTTGGAGGGTCCTCAATCCCCATCGAGGCCCATACCCGACGCACACGTCAGCAATTATTCACCCAACCACACCCCGCCAGCTCAGCCCGGTCCAGGGGGTGCATTTCATTAGATCTGCACCCTCCACGTAAGCAGAACATTGACGGCGCCAGCTGGTCAAGGACAAAGACAGCTCTCGACCTCTGGTACCGGGAAACTGCGCCCTTTTACCCGCCGGAATCAAAATTATATTTTACTATATTTTCCGGCGTTGACGTGGACGGCCATTATTGGGCGACTCGTTAGGTACAGGCCTTGGCTAGCTAAGAACACCCTTAAGGGCTGTCCTTAACCAGCAACAGCGGGGCCCTTTTTAAAGGAGCGAGGGCGGGGCTTGACCTTAGTAACAGGCTCGAGTATTTTCTTTTTTTAATTCAGAACTGCCTCTTCTTAAGACCCGGGAAGAATTTGTGTAGCAGGCATAGATCTTGCTTCGATTCTTGCCTTTTCACCCCTTTTCCGGCGCTTTCTCAGCATTTTTTCTGCCTTCTGTGCTCTAATTTGAGTTTCTTTTGCAATTCCACCATCGCCCATCGCCGGATTAAGCTTTTCCTTGGCCCAGCAGCTAGAAAAAAAATGGGTGAAATCAACGGAAACACCTCTAGATTCAAAAGAATCTGTGTTTTCTGTGGTAGTAGCAGCGGCCGGAAGAGCAGCTATAGCAACGCTGCTATTGAACTTGGCAAGGAAATGGTATGTTCTTAGCTTTCTTTTCCTCTGTGGATCAATCCGATCCAGTTATTTTTTGTCTTTCAATTCATTCCTTCTTATTGCTAACAGAATCTATTGTGGGCTGTAATCAGCTAATGTGATCGGGCTCTTTAGCAGAGTATGATATTAGTTAGAGTTGGGCAAAAAATTTCTCAATAGAGCAAAACCCAGAAACAATCTCTGAGCAATTTAAGCTTCTGGGTTTCTGATAGATTGATCAAATCCATAGGTTAAAATCTGAATTAGATATGTGTTGTGTAGAAGTCTTGAAAACGAGTAGTGTAAGAAGCTGAGAATGGAGAGAACACATTGGATGTAATTACAGGAAGAAAAGGACGGAGATGGTCCGGAGGTCGTATGAATGGTACTGCCATAGCCAAAAAATTGCGAAGCTTAAATGGGGGGGGGGCTTCTGCCAACCCGTTAATCCGGCAGGGATTAAAAGGCAGCACAGACAGAGGAATGCTTAAACCCCTGATTTTAGGACCTACTCAGAAAACGATCCAAGGGGGAACAAGGGTTTGGTAAAGCCAGCTCGCATTTTGTACAGACTTCGCCATAGCTGGCGCTCTTACGTGCCATCAATTTCACGCGGCCAAGTAGAAAAAACGTGAATCCGTCGCTGTGGACATAGCCACGAGCTCGCCTAATCTTCATCTTCTGCTTCTGTTTTTTTTTTTTCCTTCTTCTTTCAGGACATAAAAGCTCTGCTGTAACGTTTTGTGCTCTCGCCCCTGCTATTATTTCCACGTGTGGTTCCCATAGCCTTAGCCTACCATTTTTCTCCGTTTCCAATGCCCCAATCCGACCACCTGTGCCAGATTCCTGATGGGTTTAATGCTTTTCTCGAATTGTGCTTCTATTTTAATCAATTCCAAGCTTCAATCCAGCCTGGCTATGGCAGCTGCGGGAGATTCTTGATGGGTTTTGTTGCCTTATTGAATTGGGTTTTTAAATCAAGTGCTTAAAAAGCTTCATTCCGGCATGGCGATGGAGATTCGGGATGGGGTATGCATGAATATGAATATTCTTAGTGGAATTGGGCTGTCTGGAAAGCTTCGTTTGGGCTTTTTTATAACGCTGTAGCAGAATGTTTTTGGATTACTGAGACGGATTATGAGGTTGAATTTTTTTTTCTTCAGGTGGACCGGAGCGTAGACCTGGTTTATGGAGGAGGAAACGTCGGACTCATGGGCCTTATTGCCCACGCTGTGTACGAAGGAGGACGGCATGTTACAGGGTAAGCTCTTCTTAAATGCTTCATTTCCCTGTCTTTTCCTTTTCGATCCAGTCCGGCAGAAAAAAAGCCCTTCCATCTTCAATCCGTCCAAAAAATCCCTTCCCTCTTTTGCCTATGGCCCTGTCAGTTCCGGCATCAATCCAGCGTCCTTTTTTCGCCCAGATCGTAAATGCTTTTCCTCCTCGCAGCTGGATTGGCAGCGACCCTTTTAAAGATCAGGCATTAAAATCTAGCCTGTTTCCCCAATCAATTCCTCTGTCCCTCCCAAAAAAAATGCCTTCTTTTCAATTGAATCTGCTCCTCCATTAACCCGCTCCCATCTCCCGATTCATGGCTTGCAAGTAAAATCCAGCTACTTCTTTCTTTGTATTAGATCTACGAATGTTCTTCCGCATTTATTGATGATTCCAATTTTTGTTTTGTGTTACAGAGTGATCCCCAAGGCGCTCATGTCTCAAGAGGTGAGGTGCCTTTGCTTATAACTGCCGCTGCAGTACAGAAAAATTGATGCTTTCTTTTTGTTTGGCCATATTCAATTCAATCCTGTGGCTGGTCTATTATTTTTTTTTGTCTTGGATGCGAAGGAATAACAAGCATGGGCTGACACTGCCGCTGCAGCATATGTGGATTAACACAGTTTCCTGCATGCATGCACAGATTTCAGGACAGACCGTCGGCGAAGTAAGGCCTGTTGCAGACATGCACCAGAGAAAAGCTGAAATGGCTCGCCAGGCCGATGCTTTCATTGCTCTTCCTGGTATGTAATTTCCGGCATAACCTCCATAGCCAAATCCTTGCTTAGATCTTTAAATTACTCTGCTTATTTTTTTGTGGGTTTTTTTGGGCTCTGTTTCGATTAACAGAACTGAAAATCCCCCTTTTTGGGATCAGATCTTATCATTCTGATTATTTGGGTTGTTGAATCTGCTGCAAATTTGTGTGAGTAACTGACTGGTGTTCAGAAAAATGATTGAAAAATTTGTGCATTATTTGCATGAGCAGGTGGCTATGGAACTCTGGAAGAGCTTCTTGAAATTATCACTTGGGCTCAGCTTGGCATTCATGATAAGCCGGTACTGAATTTTGTACTCTTTACCAACTACTATCTATTATTAATATTTAATAGATTGGTTTTGCAATTTCGCCCTAATTTTGTTTGTATCCAATTTGTTTTACTTATTTATTTATCTTTGCAATGCAGGTTGGCTTGCTTAATGTGGATGGCTATTTCAACCCCCTTCTCAACCTATTTGACAAAGGCACTGAGGAGGGCTTTATCACTCCTTCCTACCGTCAAATTGTTATCTCTGCTTCAACTCCCTATGACTTGATGAATAGATTGGAGGTAAAAATTAAAAAAAAAATTAAAATGAATCTCTCTTTATTACCTTGATATATCATCATTTAGAGTTTCTGTTTTCGCCCTCACAAATTTCTACTAGTTAATTCTTCTTAACCTTCCATAATCTATACCTTCTTGCATCACACTTACACACCTTGGTTCTTGTTCTTGCAGAGCTATGTACCCATGTACAATGCTGTCGCTCCAAAAGAAACATGGGCCAGAGAGAAACTCGTCTTCTCTAGCACTCCAAGCGAAGCGTTAGCGTCATAGTGTACAAATCAACCAACCATCAAAAGAAAGAAATGGAGAAAGAAAAAGAAAAGAGTCTAAGAAAATTGCAATGTTTCTTGAGCCTCTTAAGCTATTTGTTAAACCCTAGAAGGCATAAAAAAAAAAGAAAAAAAAAAACAAAGAAATTCTTTTTGTGAACACTAACTCCAAATTTTTGTTGCAAACCAAGGAGTGCCCTTCAGATTGCCCATTGGCAATTGCGACAAAGCGTTAGCTATACCATGAGGTGCTAATTTTGTTTATAGTCGGACCTCATCCACCCATAAGATATGCCTGATCTTGTGGCTAAGCCTGTAACTATCATATGTTTACATATACATCTTATTTATCTTGGTTGGTATATACTTCTTTATCTTGGTTGGTATACACTTCTATTGATTTTCTTCTGTATATTTGAGTAGATACATATTGTCTTGATTGCCTAGACATTTGCATGACTTTGATCCATAATCTGAATGAATTATTTGGATCGACATCTTGATGGTTTGTCTGCCATTCCTCGTTTACATTCTACTTTGTACTTTCCTGAATCGCGTCTGTTAATAATACTCTCGTTTGATCATCAATGCTTGTGATTCCCTCTTTGTCACACGTTTTTGTCGTGTCCGGCTGCTTTTACTTCCTTGGAAGTTACACATTATTCTTCATCCACACCTTTCTGGTGTTGCTTGTTGCTTTTTATGGTTGCAACAAGAATATTTAGAGAGTGCTCAGTGAAAACATAACTATTGAAGTTAGTGCGTCTTGTATCCCATAGTGTGGAGTAGATCCTTTGTTTCGGAGGGGCATTTTTTCTTTAATCATTCATTTATTAAAATTATGACTTTGGGTTATTATATGGTAAGAGAATGACATTCCAACGACCACTTCTTTTGGTGGACCTTTGACGCATGAGGTAGTATATATTGTATAGATTGTTTAGACCTTAGATGTAGCTATCTACTGCAATATAGTGTTGTATGATGAAGATGAACATGGTTTTACAGTTTTGTACTTGCCCATTATTGTGACCATGGCATGCCACTCTTGCAATTTTCAATGCTATGGCGCTCCCAACTTCCCATGCTAGAAGAACCTCTCACAGTTGAGAATATTAAAGTGCTTGTAAGCCAGTAGCATCTCAATTGCCTTATCGCCCAACTCAAGAAATATACTTGAAAATATCTTCCAGGCCTGATGATACAGATGTAAGGCGTATTCATGTTGGGTACTGTAGGGACACCTTAGCAGTAACAATGGCGATGTACACGATGCATGCTTTACAAATGGAGCTATGCCAAATAAAAGTAGTGCAGCTGATATCGAAAGAGGCATCTAGAAACATTTTCATATGAAAGGATTATAACTTGTTGCCTTAAATTTATAGATCGACACCATTGTCTTTTACATTACTACAAGGTCCTTGTCAAAATTACTATATGCATAGGAAAGGGTACAACTTCCAAAGTAAAGAGATGCAGATAAAACTATACATAATTGAAAAGAAAGGAAGTCAGGTTTATTACCTTGGCACTTGTCCCCAGGTTGACAAGCCAACAACAATGCTACATGTTACCAAAAGGTAAATAAATTGGTTGTACATTGATAAATGATCCAAACATAGTATATGTAAAATCTAATTGTCATATAAGGTGAGAGCATACGACCTAGAAACAAAACACAAGGGTTGAAGGAATGTTTCTTGGGAAAGGATATACACCGGAGGTAGACAACATGTGTGCCATGCTGTCATAATGTTCAACCTATTGCTCAGTATATCATAAAAAAATTTGCAAACAAAGGTCAAACTAATTCAATTCACATTGGCTACCTTGGTATCTGTACACAATCGATGTTTATCCAAGTCGATTCATATTTAAGTAAAAACATTATTTAACTGGTCATGCTGATCTGATGGGTGGCACAATCTCCATAATAAGATATTAATTCTTTCTAGATGTATTCTACTAGATTTTATAACCTATTGAAGTTGGCATGTGGTCATATCTAAAATCCCAAAGGTTCTTTTGCATTCCTTTGGCATTGATCTCCCGATTGCTCAGCGCACTTAGTTGTTCCTATGTGGGTGGTTTAGGAACGTCGTATAGCATATTTGCTACATTACAATGATTATGAATGCATTTTGACGGTAATATCAAGCATAATTATCAGCAATATTAGCATCCAACATGAGCAACACATGTATTATCATCTGTTGATCAATTATTTTCTTATAATATAATAAGAAATTAATGCTACCGAAACATTATAACATTCAAATTAACTTTTACAACTGATCTCCTCTAGTGGAGTAAGTACACAGTGTTTCAAGCTCGTGTTCCAAAGGCATCTTCTTGCTTACACAGATAGATGAGATATTTACATTGTATAATTTTTACTCTTGATTAATAAACTTTTTTTTTCTTTATTTATTTATTTAAAGTAGCAGATCTAGATAGACAATGCACATGATAGAATGTCACTTGCAACAATCAAAGAATAATTAGGCTAGAAGCACGTTAAAGATGTCTTATTTTTAGCCATGAGATAAAAAAAATGATAGAGTAGTACATCAGATTCATGTTTGCATGTAATACCATGTGTTAAACGAAAGAAGCACCTAGTCAAATGCATTATAAACATAGCAACAATTAGATAACTAGTTAGTAGCTGGTAGACCCAATAATATAGAACACAATCTAGACGATCACATTTTGAGGAGAAACAATAAAATGCTTTATAAAAGAAGAAGTTGAGTGAAATGTCTTATCCATTTGAGAACAAGAACATTTATAAGGATGTGGTATATATAATTATAGCAAGTAGCCATCATCTCATAATATGGAAAAGTTGGATACAAAGGTAGAGTAACCAATGTCCATAGCCAAGGATATGGATTGCATTTTCCTTATGGAAATATGGTGTTACAAACTTGGGCTTTGCCACAGCCCGATATCGCATCCAGTACTAACCAGTCTGGTATTGCATCCAACACTAAACCTCTGTTCTCTTGGAGTCCCTGACACCCCCACTAGTGCAAAAAGCCGCTGGCTCTCTCAGATGCTTGTAGAAATTGTAGTGACACAATAGCTTAAGCAGTATTGCTTCTCTCAAGAAAGGATTGTGTTTTTGCCTCTCCAACACACAAATCTTTATAGAACATCAATCCTTATGCTAGAAGCATCTGGCAATATCCAGATGGCCGATTGGGCCAAATCCATGCTGCTCAGGTCAATCCTGACCTTGGACCACTGCTTGGCATAACACTGCCTTGACCAGCCGCGTATCAGGCCATGAAGCAAAAGCTTCAACCTGTTTAGGTTTCTCCCATACAATCGGGTGGTGCCACGCCAGCATAATATAATATAAGATTCCATGCTAATTCTTAATCTTAAAGTTTTGTGTTGACGATATTTTCTATGTTCATAACATACCCCCCCTTCAAATCCTTGGTCCTCAAGGATGATGGAAGTATGCAAGTTTTGAAACTCATTCCTGGGTTACCCGGTGACCATGGTTTCAACATCTAGTTCCTTCAAAAAGCATGTTCTCTGGATAACCCAGTGATCATGGTTTCGTAGCTCATTCTTTTGCCAACATCCTACTTGCCATCCATGATGTGGTGCACACCTATTCCATCTGGAAACTTTAACTCATATGTTGTCTCACTGATCGTTCTTTAGACTTTGAAGGGTCCAGCATATCGGAACGTCAACTTGGGAATCTTTCCCTTGACCAACGGTTTCAAAGTACTCAACTTGAGTGTCGAAGGGTACACAAATTATAGAAATGCATACTTTCCTGGAAGGTCAACTCTCTACGATGTTTGTTGGCATTTATGCTGGCTCGATCTTGAGCCTTCCTTAAACTCGGCCTACGCGGATATATTATGGCTTGCATATCTTCCAATATGTGGATAGCCAAATCAGTTTTCTCAAGGCTTGGTTAGTCTCAGTATAGGATCTTTGGGTTCCTACCCATCATTGCCATAAAGGGACTCATTTTGGTACCCATATGATCTGCATTATTATATGCGAACTTGACATAAGACAAATATTCTTCCCATTTGGATAGTTTCTCAAACACAAAACTTCTTAGCATATTCTCTAGGATCATGTTAATCCGTTCTGTTTGCCCATCAGTTTGGGGGTGGTTTCCACTACTCATATTAAGACTTACTCCCAGCCCCTTCATGAAATCTTTCCAAAAATGCCTGTGAATTTAGAGTCTCGCTTACAATTCTCTAGGCATACCAAACGTAGAGTACACAACCCTTAGGTACTCCGTTGCCACATTTTGTCCAATAGCATCACCTCTTAATGCTAAGAACTTTGTATACTTCGTTAAACTATCGACTATTACTAATACTTGGGTGTGCTGTCAACGTGGAAGTGCTACTAGAAAATCCATACTTATGCACTACCACCTTTCCAAAGATATAGGTTAGGATCTTGCCATGATCTATTTTCACAGCTTGCTACTAGAAAATCCATACTTATGCACTACCACCTTTCCAAAGATATGGGTTAGGATACTTATGCACTACCACCTTTCCAAAGATATAGGTTAGGATCTTGCCATGATCTATTTTCACAGCTTGCTACTAGAAAATCCATACTTATGCACTACCACCTTTCCAAAGATATGGGTTAGAAAATCCATACTTATGCACTACCACCTTTCCAAAGATATGGGTTAGGATCTTGCCATGATCTATTTTCACAGCTTGACATACTTGGCAGTGCGTTACATAAGACATTACATCTTGTCTCATATCTGTCATATTTAAGGGTCTGAACGGGACTTGAACCCACTACCTCTGGAGTGGTAGCTGTGCATCCTAACCAAAAAGGCCACGATGATTTGGATGAAACCGAATCACACGCTCCAGACCTGATGGTTAATCGTCACACTATCCTTCCCTCAAGGCCCCCCTCCTTGAAGGCTTGCAACAGGGGGAATTTGCGGACTGAAATCAAGGTGTGACGACAACCATCTGGAGGGACTGAAATCAAGGTGTGACGACAAACATCGGGGGAACTTGGGGCGGACTGAAATCAAGGTGTGACGACAACCATCTGGAGGGACTGAAATCAAGGTGTGACGACAACCATTTGGAAGCCTCAACCCTATTACAGGTTGCCCACACCACTAGGGCATGAGTTATCCAAATCATACTGCCATATTTAAGGGTCTGAACGGGACTTGAACCCACTACCTCTGGAGTGGTAGCTGTGCATCCTAACCGAAAAGGCCACGATGATTTGGATGAAATCGAATCATACGCTCCAGACCTGATGGTTAATCGTCACAATATCAAGCCAGAAGAATCGTCTTTTTTTATCAATTCATATGCCTTCTATACCCAGGTGTTCTAGCTTGCGGGTATTATGGAATTCATCTGAATCTCTTTTCTAAGATTCTCTACCAAGGGTACATATATTCACTCCTTATAAAACCATAGATTATCATTCTGCGCCCAAAAAAAACCCTCTCTTTTAGTTGGATCTTGGTCCTTCTTATACATATTTATTGGAAACGGTCCCATTCTAAAGATACCATTCCATTGATATACTTTATTCGGGAAAGAGCATCTACAATTTGGGTTGTCTTTTCTGGGGGTATGTTGAATTTCAAAGTGAAATTCATGTAAGAAGTCCAACCATTGTGCTTGTTTGGGACTTATCTCTGCTTGATTTTGCAAAACTTTTAACTGTTTATGATCTATAAACGCTATAAACTTGTGTGGCTCTTTATTGATCCCCGACCTCAAAAGGTGCCGCCAAGTTTTTAAGGCATGAACTATGGCTAACAACTCGTTCATAAGTGGCATAGTTCTTCTTAGCTGGATTTAACTTACGACTTTCATAAGCCATACACATGCCCTTGTTGCATAATAACTGCTCCCAGAGCTTGTCCACATGCGTCAATGTACACTTCAAAGGGCATATTTAAATCCAAAATCCTGAGAATTGGTTCATTTGAGAGTAGAACCTTTATTTGTCCAAAGGCTCTATTTTGCTCTTCCCCCCATAATAATTTTTGTCCCTTCTTAAGTAAATTCGTAAGGGGTGCAACTACCTTTGAAAATATAGGAACGAATTTCATAATAAGTGGCTAAGCCTAGAAAGCTTCTCACATATGGCACATCTACTAGTTGCTGTCATTCTTTTATGGCTCGTACTTTATCTAGATCTGGGGCTAAGCCCTTATCTGAGACAACGTGTCCAAGATATGCCACTTGTTTCTTTAAGAACTCACACTTAGATTATTTCACAAAAGCTGTCTCTGAGGAGCAATAACAATACTTTCTCCAAATGCTCTAAGTGCTCTTCCCTACTCTTTGAGTAGATCAAGATATCATCCAAAAATATTTGGACTAACTCATCTAAATACCCTCAAACGCATAATTCATTAATCGGCGTAAATGTGGTTGGATCATTCATCAAGTCAAAGGGCATAACTATAAATTCATTGATACAAGAAGCCGTCTTTGGCTCATCCTCTTCCCGAATGCTAATTTGATGATATCCACTTCGTAGATCGATTCTAGAGAAGTATTTTGCTCCTACTAATCGGTCCATGATATTAACGAGTCTGGGCATTGGGTAACGATCTTTGATCATGGCTTTATTTAAGAACCTATAGTCAATACATATGCGCATGTTTCCATCTTTTTTTTTTTACAAGGATCACAGATACCCCCAATGGTGACTTACTAGGTCCTAAGAAACCCTTTTGGAGTAGGTCTTGAATTTGTTTCTTGACCTCTTCTTGCTCCAAGGGATTAAATCAGATGGTGCCCTCAAGCTCGGGCTTAGTTATTCTATCTCATGGGAGATTTTCGTGAACGGCACTCCCTTTGAAGTTCATCTAGGAACACATCCCCGTGCCTTATTACGCAAACTCTCAAGTTTGTTGTCCTTATCTACAACATTTATCCGCATGGAAGAATCATTGGATCGGACAAATAAAACGAAAACTTATACAGTTTTCTTATTTAGTTTTTTTTTTTTTTTTTTTTTTTTTATAGTGTCGCATAACGTTAAAACTTTATTGTAAAGACTTAAAGCCCGACCTTCCATCCAACCAAGACGCTTACTAACACACAAGCTTTCTTTAATGTGACTCAAACCCTGACCTTCCATCCAACCAAGACGCTTACCAACATACAAGCTTTCTTTAATGTGATGTATATGTCCTCTATACTTGTACCATCTAGGACTCTGCCTTTGGAAGTTCATCTAGGAACACATCCCTGTGCTTATCAAGCAAACTCTCAAGTTTGTTGTCCTTATCTACAACATTTATCTGCATGGAAGAATCACAGATCTGGACAAATAAAACGAAAACTTATACAGTTTTCTTATTTAGTTTTTTTTTTTTTTTAGTGTCACATACGTTAAAACTTTATTGTAAAGACTCAAAGCCTGACCTTCCATCCAACCAAGACTTTATTGTAAAGACTCAAAGCCTGACCTTCCATCCAACCAAGACGCTTACTAACACACAAGCTTTCTTTAATACACAAGCTTTCTTTAATGTGACTCAAACCCTGACCTTCCATCCAACCAAGACGTTTACCAACATATAAGCTTTCTCTAATGTGATGTATATGTCCTTTGTACCACCTTTCCAAAGATATGGATTTTCACAGCTTGACATACTTGGCAGTGCGTTACATAAGACATTACATCTTGTCTCATATCTGTCATATTTAAGGGTCTGAACGGGACTTGAACCCACTACCTCTGGAGTGGTAGCCGTGCATCCTAACCAAAAAGGCCACGATGATTTGGATGAAACCGAATCACACGCTCCAGACCTGATGGTTAATCATCACACTATCCTTCCCTCAAGGCCCCCCTCCTTGAAGGCTTGCAACAGGGGGAATTTGGGGCGGACTGAAATCAAGGTGTGACGACAACCATCTGGAGGGACTGAAATCAAGGTGTGACAACAAACATCGGGGGAACTTGGGGCGGACTGAAATCAAGGTGTGACGACAACCATCTGGAGGGACTGAAATCAAGGTGTGACGACAACCATTTGGAAGCCCCAACCCTATTACAGGTTGCCCACACCACTAGGGCATGAGTTATCCAAATCATACTGCCATATTTAAGGGTCTGAACGGGACTTGAACCCACTACCTCTGGAGTGGTAGCCGTGCATCCTAACCTAAAAGGCCACGATGATTTGGATGAAATCGAATCACACGCTCGGACTGATGGTTAATCGTCACAATATCAAGCCGTAAGAATCGCCTTTTTTTTTATCAATTCATATGCCTTCTATACTGTTCTAGCTTGCGGGTATTATGGAATTCATACGTAATCTCTTTTCTAAGATTCTCTACCAAGGGTACATATATTCACTCCTTATAAAACCATAGATTATCATTCTGCGCCCAAAAAAAACCCTCTCTTTTAGTTGGATCTTGGTCCTTCTTATACATATTTATTGGAAACGGTCCAATTCTAAAGATAACATTCCATTGATATACTTTATTCGGGAAAGAGCATCTACAATTGGGTTGTCTTTTCTGGGGGTATGTTGAATTTCAAAGTGAAATTCATGTAAGAAGTCCAACCATTGTGCTTGTTTGGGACTTATCTCGCTTTGATTTTGCAAAACTTTTAACTGTTTATGATCTATAAACGCTATAAACTTGTGTGGCTCTTTATTGATCCCCGACCTCAAAAGGTGCCGCCAAGTTTTTAAGGCATGAACTATGGCTAACAACTCGTTCATAAGTGGCATAGTTCGTTCTTCTTAGCTGGATTTAACTTACGACTTTCATAAGCCACACACATGCCCTTGTTGCATAATAACTGCTCCCAGAGCTTGTCCACATGCGTCAATGTACACTTCAAAGGGCATATTTAAATCCAAAATCCTGAGAATTGGTTCATTTGAGAGTAGAACCTTTATTTGTCCAAAGGCTCTTTTGCTCTTCCCCCATAATAATTTTTGTCCCTTCTTAAGTAAATTCGTAAGGGGTGCAACTACCTTTGAAAATATAGGAACGAATTTCATAATAAGTGGCTAAGCCTAGAAAGCTTCTCACATATGGCACATCTACTAGTTGCTGTCATTCTTTTATGGCTCGTACTTTATCTAGATCTGGGGCTAAGCCCTTATCTGAGACAACGTGTCCAAGATATGCCACTTGTTTCTTTAAGAACTCACACTTAGATTATTTCACAAAAAGTCGCCTCCTGAGCAATAACAATACTTTCTCCAAATGCTCTAAGTGCTCTTCCCTACTCTTTGAGTAGATCAAGATATCATCCAAAAATATTTGGACGAACTCATCTAAATACCCCTGAAACGCATAATTCATTAATCGCGTAAATGTGGTTGGATCATTCATCAAGTCAAAGGGCATAACTATAAATTCATTGATACAAGAAGCCGTCTTTGGCTCATCCTCTTCCCGAATGCTAATTTGATGATATCCACTTCGTAGATCGATTCTAGAGAAGTATTTTGCTCCTACTAATCGGTCCATGATATTAACGAGTCTGGGCATTGGGTAACGATCTTTGATCATGGCTTTATTTAAGAACCTATAGTCAATACATATGCGCATGTTTCCATCTTTTTTTTTTTACAAGGATCACAGATACCCCCAATGGTGACTTACTAGGTCCTAAGAAACCCTTTTGGAGTAGGTCTTGAATTTGTTTCTTGACCTCTTCTTGCTCCAAGGGATTAAATCAGATGGTGCCCCAGCTCATCGGGCTTAGTTATTCTATCTCATGGGAGATTTCTCGTAACGGCACTCCCTTTGGAAGTTCATCTAGGAACACATCCCTGTGCTTATTACGCAAACTCTCAAGTTTGTTGTCCTTATCTACAACATTTATCTGCATGGAAGAATCACAGATCTGGACAAATAAAACGAAAACTTATACAGTTTTCTTATTTAGTTTTTTTTTTTTTTTTTTTTTTTTTTTATAGTGTCGCATACGTTAAAACTTTATTGTAAAGACTTAAAGCCTGACCTTCCATCCAACCAAGACGCTTTTACTAACACACAAGCTTTCTTTAATGTGACTCAAACCCTGACCTTCCATCCAACCAAGACGCTTTACCAACATACAAGCTTTCTTTAATGTGATGTATATGTCCTCTATACTTGTACCATCTAGGACTCTGCCTTTGGAAGTTCATCTAGGAACACATCCCTGTGCTTATCAAGCAAACTCTCAAGTTTGTTGTCCTTATCTACAACATTTATCTGCATGGAAGAATCACAGATCTGGACAAATAAAACGAAAACTTATACAGTTTTCTTATTTATTTTTTTTTTTTTTTAGTGTCACATACGTTAAAACTTTATTGTAAAGACTCAAAGCCTGACCTTCCATCCAACCAAGACTTTATTGTAAAGACTCAAAGCCTGACCTTCCATCCAACCAAGACGCTTACTAACACACAAGCTTTCTTTAATACACAAGCTTTCTTTAATGTGACTCAAACCCTGACCTTCCATCCAACCAAGACGTTTACCAACATATAAGCTTTCTCTAATGTGATGTATATGTCCTCTATACTTGTACCACCTTTCCAAAGATATGGATTTTCACAGCTTGACATACTTGGCAGTGCGTTACATAAGACATTACATCTTGTCTCATATCTGTCATATTTAAGGGTCTGAACGGGACTTGAACCCACTACCTCTGGAGTGGTAGCTGTGCATCCTAACCGAAAAGGCCACGATGATTTGGATGAAATCGAATCACACGCTCCAGACCTGATGGTTAATCGTCACAATATCGCCGTAAGAATCGTCTTTTTTTATCAATTCATATGCCTTCTATACCCCCCGTGTTCTAGCTTGCGGGTATTATGGAATTCATACAGAATCTCTTTTCTAAGATTCTCTACCAAGGGTACATATATTCACTCCTTATAAAACCATAGATTATCATTCTGCGCCCAAAAAAAACCCTCTCTTTTAGTTGGATCTTGGTCCTTCTTATACATATTTATTGGAAACGGTCCCATTCTAAAGATAACATTCCATTGATATACTTTATTAGGAAAGAGCATCTACAATTGGGTTGTCTTGCGGGGGGTATGTTGAATTTCAAAGTGAAATTCATGTAAGAAGTCCAACCATTGTGCTTGTTTGGGACTTATCTCGCTTGATTTTGCAAAACTTTTAACCTGCTTATGATCTATAAACGCTATAAACTTGTGTGGCTCTTTATTGATCCCCGACCTCAAAAGGTGCCGCCAAGTTTTTAAGGCATGAACTATGGCTAACAACTCGTTCATAAGTGGCATAGTTCGTTCTTCTTAGCTGGATTTAACTTACGACTTTCATAAGCCACACACATGCCCTTGTTGCATAATAACTGCTCCCAGAGCTTGTCCACATGCATCAATGTACACTTCAAAGGGCATATTTAAATCCAAAATCCTGAGAATTGGTTCATTTGAGAGTAGAACCTTTATTTGTCCAAAGGCTCTCTTTTGCTCTTCCCCCCATAATAATTTTTGTCCCTTCTTAAGTAAATTCGTAAGGGGTGCAACTACCTTCGAAAATATAGGAACGAATTTCATAATAAGTGGCTAAGCCTAGAAAGCTTCTCACATATGGCACGTCTACTAGTTGCTGTCATTCTTTTATGGCTCGTACTTTATCTAGATCTGGGGCTAAGCCCTTATCTGAGACAACGTGTCCAAGATATGCCACTTGTTTCTTTAAGAACTCACACTTAGATTATTTCACAAAAGTCGTCTCCTGAGCAATAACAATACTTTCTCCAAATGCTCTAAGTGCTCTTCCCTACTCTTTGAGTAGATCAAGATATCATCCAAAAATATTTGGACGAACTCATCTAAATACCCCTGAAACGCATAATTCATTAATCGCGTAAATGTGGTTGGATCATTCATCAAGTCAAAGGGCATAACTATAAATTCATTGATACAAGAAGCCGTCTTTGGCTCATCCTCTTCCCGAATGCTAATTTGATGATATCCACTTCGTAGATCGATTCTAGAGAAGTATTTTGCTCCTACTAATCGGTCCATGATATTAACGAGTCTGGGCATTGGGTAACGATCTTTGATCATGGCTTTATTTAAGAACCTATAGTCAATACATATGCGCATGTTTCCATCTTTTTTTTTTTTTTACAAGGATCACAGATATACCCCAATGGTGACTTACTAGGTCCTAAGAAACCCTTTTGGAGTAGGTCTTGAATTTGTTTCTTGACCTCTTCTTGCTCCAAGGGATTAAATCAGATGGTGCCCTCGGCCACGGGCTTAGTTATTCTATCTCATGGGAGATTTTCAGAACGCACTCCCTTTGGAAGTTCATCTAGGAACACATCCCTGTGCTTATTACGCAAACTCTCAAGTTTGTTGTCCTTATCTACAACATTTATCTGCATGGAAGAATCACAGATCTGGACAAATAAAACGAAAACTTATACAGTTTTCTTATTTAGTTTTTTTTTTTTTTTTTTTATAGTGTAGTGATAATGCGTTAAAACTTTATTGTAAAGACTTAAAGCCCTGACCTTCCATCCAACCAAGACGCTTTACTAACACACAAGCTTTTTTAATGTGACTCAAACCCCGACCTTCCATCCAACCAAGACGCTTACCAACATACAAGCTTTCTTTAATGTGATGTATATGTCCTCTATACTTGTACCATCTAGGACTCGCCTTTTGAAGTTCATCTAGGAACACATCCCCGTGCTTATCAAGCAAACTCTCAAGTTTGTTGTCCTTATCTACAACATTTATCCGCATGGAAGAATCACAGACGGACAAATAAAACGAAAACTTATACGATTTTTCTTATTTTTTTTTTTTTTTTTTAGTGTCACATACGTTAAAACTTTATTGTAAAGACTCAAAGCCTGACCTTCCATCCAACCAAGACTTTATTGTAAAGACTCAAAGCCTGACCTTCCATCCAACCAAGACGCTTACTAACACACAAGCTTTCTTTAATACACAAGCTTTCTTTAATGTGACTCAAACCCTGACCTTCCATCCAACCAAGACGTTTACCAACATATAAGCTTTCTCTAATGTGATGTATATGTCCTCTATACTTGTACCACCTTTCCAAAGATATGGATTTTCACAGCTTGACATACTTGGCAGTGCGTTACATAAGACATTACATCTTGTCTCATATCTGTCATATTTAAGGGTCTGAACGGGACTTGAACCCACTACCTCTGGAGTGGTAGCCGTGCATCCTAACCAAAAAGGCCACGATGATTTGGATGAAACCGAATCACACGCCTGCACGATGGTTAATCATCACACTATCCTTCCCTCAAGGCCCCCTCCTTGAAGGCTTGCAATGTGGGGAATTTGGGAAGGACTGAAATCAAGGTGTGACGACAACCATCCGGAGGGACTGAAATCAAGGTGTGACAACAAACATCGGGGGAACTTGGGGCGGACTGAAATCAAGGTGTGACGACAACCATCTGGAGGGACTGAAATCAAGGTGTGACGACAACAATTTGGAAGCCCCAACCCTATTACAGGTTGCCCACACCACTAGGGCATGAGTTATCCAAATCATACTGCCATATTTAAGGGTCTGAACGGGACTTGAACCCACTACCTCTGGAGTGGTAGCTGTGCATCCTAACCGAAAAGGCCACGATGATTTGGATGAAATCGAATCACATGCTCCAGACCTGATGGTTAATCGTCACAATATCAAGCCAGAAGAATCGTCTTTTTTTATCAATTCATATGCCTTCTATACCCCGTGTTCTAGCTTGCGGGTATTATGGAATTCATGAGAATCTCTTTTCTAAGATTCTCTACCAAGGGTACATATATTCACTCCTTATAAAACCATAGATTATCATTCTGCGCCAAAAAAACCCTCTCTTTTAGTTGGATCTTGGTCCTTCTTATACATATTTATTGGAAACGGTCCAATTCTAAAGATAACATTCCATTGATATACTTTATTCGGGAAAGAGCATCTACAATTGGGTTGTCTTTTCTGGGGGTATGTTGAATTTCAAAGTGAAATTCATGTAAGAAGTCCAACCATTGTGCTTGTTTGGGACTTATCTCTGCTTGATTTTGCAAAACTTTTAACTGTTTATGATCTATAAACGCTTATAAACTTGTGTGGCTCTTTATTGATCCCCCGACCTCAAAAGGTGCCGCCAAGTTTTTAAGGCATGAACTATGGCTAACAACTCGTTCATAAGTGGCATAGTTCGTTCTTCTTAGCTGGATTTAACTTACGACTTTCATAAGCCGCACACATGCCCTTGTTGCATAATAACTGCTCCCAGAGCTTGTCCACATGCGTCAATGTACACTTCAAAGGGCATATTTAAATCCAAAATCCTGAGAATTGGTTCATTTGAGAGTAGAACCTTTATTTGTCCAAAGGCTCTCTTTTGCTCTTCCCCCCATAATAATTTTTGTCCCTTCTTAAGTAAATTCGTAAGGGGTGCAACTACCTTTGAAAATATAGGAACGAATTTCATAATAAGTGGCTAAGCCTAGAAAGCTTCTCACATATGGCACATCTACTAGTTGCTGTCATTCTTTTATGGCTCGTACTTTATCTAGATCTGGGGCTAAGCCCTTATCTGAGACAACGTGTCCAAGATATGCCACTTGTTTCTTTAAGAACTCACACTTAGATTATTTCACAAAAAGCTGTCTCCCGGAGCAATAACAATACTTTCTCCAAATGCTCTAAGTGCTCTTCCCTACTCTTTGAGTAGATCAAGATATCATCCAAAAATATTTGGACGAACTCATCTAAATACCCCTGAAACGCATAATTCATTAATCGCGTAAATGTGGTTGGATCATTCATCTCATCAAAGGGCATAACTATAAATTCATTGATACAAGAAGCCGTCTTTGGCTCATCCTCTTCCCGAATGCTAATTTGATGATATCCACTTCGTAGATCGATTCTAGAGAAGTATTTTGCTCCTACTAATCGGTCCATGATATTAACGAGTCTGGGCATTGGGTAACGATCTTTGATCATGGCTTTATTTAAGAACCTATAGTCAATACATATGCGCATGTTTCCATCTTTTTTTTTTTACAAGGATCACAGATACCCCCAATGGTGACTTACTAGGTCCTAAGAAACCCTTTTGGAGTAGGTCTTGAATTTGTTTCTTGACCTCTTCTTGCTCCAAGGGATTAAATCTGTATGGTGCCCTGGCTACTGGCTTAGTTATTCTATCTCATGGGAGATTTCTGAATGCGGCACTCCTTTGGAAGTTCATCTAGGAACACATCCCTGTGCTTATTACGCAAACTCTCAAGTTTGTTGTCCTTATCTACAACATTTATCTGCATGGAAGAATCACAGATCTGGACAAATAAAACGAAAACTTATACAGTTTTCTTATTTAGTTTTTTTTTTTTTTTTTTTTTATAGTGTCGCATACGTTAAAACTTTATTGTAAAGACTTAAAGCCTGACCTTCCATCCAACCAAGACGCTTACTAACACACAAGCTTTCTTTAATGTGACTCAAACCATGACCTTCCATCCAACCAAGACGCTTACCAACATACAAGCTTTCTTTAATGTGATGTATATGTCCTCTATACTTGTACCATCTAGGACTCTGCCTTTGGAAGTTCATCTAGGAACACATCCCGTGCTTATCAAGCAAACTCTCAAGTTTGTTGTCCTTATCTACAACATTTATTATGCATGGAAGAATCACGGATCACGGACAAATAAAAGCGAAAACTTATCTGAGTTTTCTTATTTAGTTTTTTTTTTTTTTTTTTATAGTGTCGCATACGTTAAAACTTTATTGTAAAGACTTAAAGCCTGACCTTCCATCCAACCAAGACGCTTACTAACACACAAGCTTTCTTTAATGTGACTCAAACCCTGACCTTCCATCCAACCAAGACGCTTACCAACATACAAGCTTTCTTTAATGTGATGTATATGTCCTCTATACTTGTACCATCTAGGACTCTGCCTTTGGAAGTTCATCTAGGAACACATCCCTGTGCTTATCAAGCAAACTCTCAAGTTTGTTGTCCTTATCTACAACATTTATCTGCATGGAAGAATCACAGATCTGGACAAATAAAACGAAAACTTATACAGTTTTCTTTTTTATTTTTTTTTTTTTAGTGTCACATACGTTAAAAACTTTATTGTAAAGACTCAAAGCCTGACCTTCCATCCAACCAAGACTTTATTGTAAAGACTCAAAGCCTGACCTTCCATCCAACCAAGACGCTTACTAACACACAAGCTTTCTTTAATACACAAGCATTCTTTAATGTGACTCAAACCCTGACCTTCCATCCAACCAAGACGTTTACCAACATATAAGCTTTCTCTAATGTGATGTATATGTCCTTTGTACCACCTTTCCAAAGATATGGATTTTCACAGCTTGACATACTTGGCAGTGCGTTACATAAGACATTACATCTTGTCTCATATCTGTCATATTTAAGGGTCTGAACGGGACTTGAACCCACTACCTCTGGAGTGGTAGCCGTGCATCCTAACCAAAAAGGCCACGATGATTTGGATGAAACCGAATCACACGCTCCAGACCTGATGGTTAATCATCACACTATCCTTCCCTCAAGGCCCCCCTCCTTGAAGGCTTGCAACAGGGGGAATTTGGGGCGGACTGAAATCAAGGTGTGACGACAACCATCTGGAGGGACTGAAATCAAGGTGTGACAACAAACATCGGGGAACTTGGGGCGGACTGAAATCAAGGTGTGACGACAACCATCTGGAGGGACTGAAATCAAGGTGTGACGACAACCATTTGGAAGCCCCAACCCTATTACAGGTTGCCCACACCACTAGGGCATGAGTTATCCAAATCATACTGCCATATTTAAGGGTCTGAACGGGACTTGAACCCACTACCTCTGGAGTGGTAGCTGTGCATCCTAACCGAAAAGGCCACGATGATTTGGATGAAATCGAATCACACGCTCCAGACCTGATGGTTAATCGTCACAATATCAAGCCAGAAGAATCGTCTTTTTTTATCAATTCATATGCCTTCTATACCCCCCCCGTGTTCTAGCTTGCGGGTATTATGGAATTCATACAGAATCTCTTTCCTAAGATTCTCTACCAAGGGTACATATATTCACTCCTTATAAAACCATAGATTATCATTCTGCGCCCAAAAAAAACCCTCTCTTTTAGTTGGATCTTGGTCCTTCTTATACATATTTATTGGAAACGGTCCAATTCTAAAGATAACATTCCATTGATATACTTTATTCGGGAAAGAGCATCTACAATTGGGTTGTCTTTTCTGGGGGTATGTTGAATTTCAAAGTGAAATTCATGTAAGAAGTCCAACCATTGTGCTTGTTTGGGACTTATCTCTGCTTGATTTTGCAAAACTTTTAACTGTTTATGATCTATAAACGCTATAAACTTGTGTGGCTCTTTATTGATCCCCGACCTCAAAAGGTGCCGCCAAGTTTTTAAGGCATGAACTATGGCTAACAACTTTCGTTCATAAGTGGCATAGTTCGTTCTTCTTAATTTTTGGATTTAACTTTACGACTTTCATAAGCCACACACATGCCCTTGTTGCATAATAACTGCTCCCAGAGCTTGTCCACATGCGTCAATGTACACTTCAAAGGGCATATTTAAATCCAAAATCCTGAGAATTGGTTCATTTGAGAGTAGAACCTTTATTTGTCCAAAGGCTCTCTTTTGCTCTTCCCCCCATAATAATTTTTGTCCCTTCTTAAGTAAATTCGTAAGGGGGTGCAACTACCTTTGAAAATATAGGAGCGAATTTCATAATAAGTGGCTAAGCCTAGAAAGCTTCTCACATATGGCACATCTACTAGTTCTTTGTCATTCATTCTTTTATGGCTCGTAATTTATCTAGATCTGGGGGGCTAAGCCCTTATACGAGACAACGTGTCCAAGATATGCCACTTGTTTCTTTAAGAACTCACACTTAGATTATTTCACAAAAGCTGTCTCCGGAGCAATAACAATACTTTCTCCAAATGCTCTAAGTGCTCTTCCCTACTCTTTGAGTAGATCAAGATATCATCAAAAATATTTGGGACGAACTCATCTAAATACCCCTGAAACGCATAATTCATTAATCGGCGTAAATGTGGTTGGATCATTCATCTCGTCAAAGGGCATAACTATAAATTCATTGATACAAGAAGCCGTCTTTGGCTCATCCTCTTCCGAATGCTAATTTGATGATATCCACTTAGTAGATCGATTCTAGAGAAGTATTTTGCTCCTACTAATCGGTCCATGATATTAACGAAGTCCGGGCATTGGGTAGCGATCTTTGATCATGGCTTTATTTAAGAACCTATAGTCAATATATATCGCATGTTTCCATCTTTTTTTTTTTTTTTACAAGGATCACAGATACCCCCAATGGTGACTTACTACTAGGTCCTAAGAAACCCTTTTGGAGTAGGTCTTGAATTTGTTTCTTGACCTCTTCTTGCTCCAAGGGATTAAATCAGTATGGTGCCCCCAAGCTGCTGGCTTAGTTATTCTATCTCATGGGAGATTTCTCGTAACGGCACTCCCTTTGGAAGTTCATCTAGGAACACATCCCTGTGCTTATTACGCAAACTCTCAAGTTTGTTGTCCTTATCTACAACATTTATCTGCATGGAAGAATCACAGATCTGGACAAATAAAACGAAAACTTATACAGTTTTCTTATTTAGTTTTTCTTTTTTTTTTTTTATAGTGTCGCGTACGTTAAAACTTTATTGTAAAGACTTAAAGCCTGACCTTCCATCCAACCAAGACGCTTACTAACACACAAGCTTTCTTTAATGTGACTCAAACCCTGACCTTCCATCCAACCAAGACGCTTACCAACATACAAGCTTTCTTTAATGTGATGTATATGTCCTCTATACTTGTACCATCTAGGACTCTGGGTAAAAGCATGCTACGGTGTACCACTTTTGGAACCCTCAAAAGTACCTACACTGGGTACTTTTAAAACTGGTACTTTCTATTTTTTCTTTCCATTAAAATCAATCGAAATTTTTTGAATTGAAGTTCAATACATGTCAATGTATAGTATTAGAGGATAACAATACTATTAGAGACTATTATAAATGAATTAACTCTCAAACTTATTATTTATTGCAGCATTTATGCAAGTTCCCAGTACCCAGTGCTGGGTACTTTTCTGGGTAGTTTTGCACTCCCTAAAAAGTACTTTAGATGGTACACCCTAGCATGCTTTCACCCTCTGCCTTTGGAAGTTCATCTAGGAACACGTCCCTGTGCTTATCAAGCAAACTCTCAAGTTTGTTGTCCTTATCTACAACATTTATCTGCATGGAAGAATCACAGATCTGGACAAATAAAACGAAAACTTATACAGTTTTCTTATTTTTTTTTTTTTTTTTTAGTGTCACATACGTTAAAACTTTATTGTAAAGACTCAAAGCCTGACCTTCCATCCAACCAAGACTTTATTGTAAAGACTCAAAGCCTGACCTTCCATCCAACCAAGACGCTTACTAACACACAAGCTTTCTTTAATACACAAGCTTTCTTTAATGTGACTCAAACCCTGACCTTCCATCCAACCAAGACGTTTACCAACATATAAGCTTTCTCTAATGTGATGTATATGTCCTTTGTACCACCTTTCCAAAGATATGGATTTTCACAGCTTGACATACTTGGCAGTGCGTTACATAAGACATTACATCTTGTCTCATATCTGTCATATTTAAGGGTCTGAACGGGACTTGAACCCACTACCTCTGGAGTGGTAGCCGTGCATCCTAACCTAAAAGGCCACGATGATTTGGATGAAACCGAATCCTGCGCTCTCCACTGATGGTTAATCATCACACTATCCTTCCCTCAAGGCCCCCCTCCTTGAAGGCTTGCAAAGGGGGAATTTGGGGCGGACTGAAATCAAGGTGTGGCGACAACCATCCGGAGGGACTGAAATCAAGGTGTGACAACAAACATCTGGGAACTTGGGGCGGACTGAAATCAAGGTGTGGCGACAACCATCGGAGGGATGAAATCAAGGTGTGGCGACAACCATTTGGAAGCCCCAACCCTATTACGGGTTGCCCACACCACTGGGGCATGAGTTATCCAAATCATACCGCCATATTTAAAAGGGTGCGAGCGGGACTTGAACCCACTACCTCTGGAGTGGTAGCCGTGCATCCTAACCGAAAAGGCCACGATGATTTGGATGAAATCGAATCACACGCTCGGACACGATGGTTAATCGTCACAATATCAAGCGGAAGAATCGTCTTTTTTTATCAATTCATATGCCTTCTATACCCCCAGGTGTTCTAGCTTGCGGGTATTATGGAATTCATCTGAGAATCTCTTTTCTAAGATTCTCTACCAAGGGTACATATATTCACTCCTTATAAAACCATAGATTATAATTCTGCCCAAAAAAACCCTCTCTTTTAGTTGGATCTTGGTCCTTCTTATACATATTTATTGAAAGCGGTCCAATTCTAAAGATAACATTCCATTGATATACTTTATTAGGGAAAGAGCATCTACAATTGGGTTGTCTTTTTTTAAGGGGGTATGTTGAATTTCAAAGTGAAATTCATGTAAGAAGTCCAACCATTGTGCTTGTTTGGGACTTATCTACGCTTGATTTTGCAAAACTTTTTAACTGTTTATGATCTATAAACGCTATAAACTTGTGTGGCTCTTTATTGATCCCCGACCTCAAAGGTGCCGCCAAGTTTTTTAAGGCATGAACTATGGCTAACAACTTCGTTCATAAGTGGCATAGTTCGTTCTTCTTAGCTGGATTTAACTTACGACTTTCATAAGCCACACACATGCCCTTGTTGCATAATAACTGCTCCCAGAGCTTGTCCACATGCGTCAATGTACACTTCAAAGGGCATATTTAAATCCAAAATCCACGAGAATTGGTTCATTTGAGAGTAGAACCTTTATTTGTCCAAAGGCTCTCTTTTGCTCTTCCCCCCATAATAATTTTTGTCCCTTCTTAAGTAAATTCGTAAGGGGTGCAACTACCTTTGAAAATATAGGAACGAATTTCATAATAAGTGGCTAAGCCTAGAAAGCTTCTCACATATGGCACGTCTACTAGTTGCTGTCATTCTTTTATGGCTCGTACTTTATCTAGATCTGGGGCTAAGCCCTTATCTGAGACAACGTGTCCAAGATATGCCACTTGTTTCTTTAAGAACTCACACTTAGATTATTTCACAAAAAGCTGTCTCCCGGAGCAATAACAATACTTTCTCCAAATGCTCTAAGTGCTCTTCCCTACTCTTTGAGTAGATCAAGATATCATCCAAAAATATTTGGACGAACTCATCTAAATACCCCTGAAACGCATAATTCATTAATCGCGTAAATGTGATTCATCAAGTCAAAGGGCATAACTATAAATTCATTGATACAAGAAGCCGTCTTTGGCTCATCCTCTTCCCCAATGCTAATTTGATGATATCCACTTCGTAGATCGATTTTAGAGAAGTATTTTGCTCCTACTAATCGGTCCATGATATTAACGAGTCTGGGCATTGGGTAACGATCTTTGATCATGGCTTTATTTAAGAACCTATAGTCAATACATATGCGCATGTTTCCATCTTTTTTTTTTTACAAGGATCACAGATACCCCCAATGGTGACTTACTAGGTCCTAAGAAACCCTTTTGGAGTAGGTCTTGAATTTGTTTCTTGACCTCTTCTTGCTCCAAGGGATTAAATCTGTATGGTGCCCTGGCTACTGGCTTAGTTATTCTATCTCATGGGAGATTTCTCGTAACGGCACTCCCTTTGGAAGTTCATCTAGGAACACATCCCTGTGCTTATTACGCAAACTCTCAAGTTTGTTGTCCTTATCTACAACATTTATCTGCATGGAAGAATCACAGATCACGGACAAATAAAGCGAAAACTTATCTGAGTTTTTCTTATTTAGTTTTTTTTTTTTTTTTTTTTTTATAGTGTCGCATGCGTTAAAACTTTATTGTAAAGACTTAAAGCGACCTTCCATCCAACCAAGGCGCTTACTAACACACAAGCTTTCTTTAATGTGACTCAAACCACGACCTTCCATCCAACCAAGGCGCTTACCAACATACAAGCTTTCTTTAATGTGATGTATATGTCCTCTATACTTGTACCATCTAGGACTACGCCTTTGGAAGTTCATCTAGGAACACATCCCTGTGCTTATCAAGCAAACTCTCAAGTTTGTTGTCCTTATCTACAACATTTATCTGCATGGAAGAATCACAGATCTGGACAAATAAAACGAAAACTTATACAGTTTTCTTATTTAGTTTTTTTTTTTTTTTAGTGTCACATACGTTAAAAATTTATTGTAAAGACTCAAAGCCTGACCTTCCATCCAACCAAGACTTTATTGTAAAGACTCAAAGCGACCTTCCATCCAACCAAGGCGGCTTACTAACACACAAGCTTTCTTTAATACACAAGCTTTCTTTAATGTGACTCAAACCCTGACCTTCCATCCAACCAAGACGTTTACCAACATATAAGCTTTCTCTAATGTGATGTATATGTCCTCTATACTTGTACCACCTTTCCAAAGATATGGATTTTCACAGCTTGACATACTTGGCAGTGCGTTACATAAGACATTACATCTTGTCTCATATCTGTCATATTTAAGGGTCTGAACGGGACTTGAACCCACTACCTGCAGGTGGTAGCCGTGCATCCTAACCAAAAAGGCCACGATGATTTGGATGAAACCGAATCACACGCTCCAGACCTGATGGTTAATCATCACACTATCCTTTCCTCAAGGCCCCCCTCCTTGAAGGCTTGCAACAGGGGGAATTTGGGGCGGACTGAAATCAAGGTGTGGCGACAACCATCGGACGGGGACTGAAATCAAGGTGTGACAACAAACATCGGGGAACTGGGGGGACTGAAATGTCAAGGTGTGGCGACAACCATCACGGAGGGACTGAAATCAAGGTGTGGCGACAACCATTTGGAAGCCCCAACCCTATTACTGAGTTGCCCACACCACTAGGGCATGAGTTATCCAAATCATGCCGCCATATTTAAGGGTGCGAGCGGGACTTGAACCCACTACCTGCACTGGGTGGTAGGCGTGCATCCTAACCGAAAAGGCCGCGATGATTTGGATGAAATCGAATCACATCCTGCGCTCGGACACGATGGTTAATCGTCACAATATCAAGCCAGAAGAATCGTCTTTTTTTATCAATTCATATGCCTTCTATACCCCCTCCCAGGTGTTCTAGCTTGCGGGTATTATGGAATTCATCTGAGAATCTCTTTTCTAAGATTCTCTACTAAGGGTACATATATTCACTCCTTATAAAACCATAGATTATCATTCTGCGCCCAAAAAAAACCCTCTCTTTTAGTTGGATCTTGGTCCTTCTTATACATATTTATTGGAAACGGTCCCATTCTAAAGATAACATTCCATTGATATAGTTTATTAGGAAAGAGCATCTACAATTGGGTTGTCTTTTTCGGGGGTATGTTGAATTTCAAAGTGAAATTCATGTAAGAAGTCCAACCATTGTGCTTGTTTGGGACTTATCTACCTTGATTTTGCAAAACTTTTAGCTGTTTATGATCTATAAGCGCTATAAACTTGTGTGGCTCTTTATTGATCCCGACCTCAAAAGGTGCCGCCAAGTTTTTAAGGCATGAACTATGGCTAACAACTTCGTTCATAAGTGGCATAGTTAGTTCTTCTTATTTGGATTTAACTTACGACTTTCATAAGCCACACACATGCCCTTGTTGCATAATAACTTTGCTCCCGAGCTTGTCCACATCGTCAATGTACACTTCAAAGGGCATATTTAAATCCAAAATCCACGAGAATTGGTTCATTTGAGAGTAGAACCTTTATTTGTCCAAAGGCTCTCTTTTGCTCTTCCCCCATAATAATTTTTGTCCCTTCTTAAGTAAATAAGTAAGGGGTGCAACTACCTTTGAAAATATAGGAGCAATTTCATAATAAGTGGCTAAGCCTAGAAAGCTTCTCACATCGGCACATCTACTAGTTCTTTGTCATTCTTTTATGGCTCGTTACTTTATCTAGATCGGGGCTAAGCCCTTATACGAGACAAGCGTGTCCAAGATATGCCACTTGTTTCTTTAAGAACTCACACTTAGATTATTTCACAAAAATTTGTCTCCGAGCAATAACAATACTTTCTCCAAATGCTCTAAGTGCTCTTCCCTACTCTTTGAGTAGATCAAGATATCATCAAAAATATTTGGACGAACTCATCTAAATACCCACAAACGCATAATTCGTGTCGGCGTAAATGTGGTTGGATCATTCATCAAGTCAAAGGGCATAACTATAAATTCATTGATACAAGAAGCCGTCTTTGGCTCATCCTCTTCGAATGCTAATTTGATGATATCCGCCGTAGATCGATTCTAGAGAAGTATTTTGCTCCTACTAATCGGTCCATGATATTAACGAAGTGCGGGCATTGGGTAGCGATCTTTGATCATGGCTTTATTTAAGAACCTATAGTCAATACATATCGCATGTTTCCATCTTTTTTTTTTTTTTACAAGGATCACAGATACCCCCAATGGTGACTTACTAGGTCCTAAGAAACCCTTTTGGAGTAGGTCTTGAATTTGTTTCTTGACCTCTTCTTGCTCCAAGGGATTAAATCTGTATGGTGCCCTGGCTACTGGCTTAGTTATTCTATCTCATGGGAGATTTTCGTAGCGGCACTCCTTTGGAAGTTCATCTAGAAACACATCCACATGCTTATTACGCCAAACTCTCAAGTTTGTTGTCCTTATCTACAACATTTATCCGCATGGAAGAATCACAGATCACGGACAAATAAAAGCGAAAACTTATCTGAGTTTTCTTATTTAGTTTTTTTTTTTTTTTTTTTTTTTTTTTTTTTTTTTTTTTTATAGTGTCGCATACGTTAAAACTATATTGTAAAGACTTAAAGCCTGACCTTCCATCCAACCAAGGCGGCTTACTAACACACAAGCTTTTTCTTTAATGTGACTCAAACCACGACCTTCCATCCAACCAAGGCGGCTTACCAACATACAAGCTTTCTTTAATGTGATGTATATGTCCTCTATACTTGTACCATCTAGGACTCGCCTTTGGAAGTTCATCTAGGAACACATCCCTGTGCTTATCAAGCAAACTCTCAAGTTTGTTGTCCTTATCTACAACATTTATGCATGGAAGAATCCGCAGTCACGGACAAATAAAAGCGAAAACTTATCTGGTTTTCTTATTTAGTTTTTTTTTTTTTTTTTTAGTGTCACATACGTTAAAACTTTATTGTAAAGACTCAAAGCGACCTTCCATCCAACCAAGACTTTATTGTAAAGACTCAAAGCGACCTTCCATCCAACCAAGGCGGCTTACTAACACACAAGCTTTCTTTAATACACAAGCTTTCTTTAATGTGACTCAAACCGACCTTCCATCCAACCAAGATGTTTACCAACATATAAGCTTTCTCTAATGTGATGTATATGTCCTCTATACTTGTACCACCTTTCCAAAGATATGGATTTTCACAGCTTGACATACTTGGCGGTCGTTACATAAGACATTACATCTTGTCTCATATCGTCATATTTAAGGGTGCGAGCGGGACTTGAACCCACTACCTCACGGGTGGTAGCGTGCATCCTAACCAAAAAGGCCCGATGATTTGGATGAAACCGAATCCTGCGCTCGGACTGATGGTTAATCGTCACACTATCCTTCCCTCAAGGCCCCCCTCCTTGAAGGCTTTACCTTGGGGGAATTTGGGGCGGACTGAAATCAAGGTGTGGCGACAACCATGCGGAGGGACTGAAATCAAGGTGTGACAACAAACGCCGCGGGGGAACTTGGGGCGGACTGAAATCAAGGTGTGGCGACAACCATCGGAGGGGACTGAAATCAAGGTGTGGCGACAACCATTTGGAAGCCCCAACCCTATTACAGGTTGCCCACACCACTAGGGCATGAGTTATCCAAATCATCTTTGCCATATTTAAGGGTGCGAGCGGGACTTGAACCCACTACCTCACGAAGTGGTAGGCATGTGCATCCTAACGAAAAGGCCCGCGATGATTTGGATGAAATCGAATCCTGCGCTCGGACACGATGGTTAATCGTCACAATATCAAGCCAGAAGAATCGTCTTTTTTTATCAATTCATATGCCTTCTATACCCCAGGTGTTCTAGCTTGCGGGTATTATGGAATTCATACAGAATCTCTTTTCTAAGATTCTCTACTAAGGGTACATATATTCACTCCTTATAAAACCATAGATTATCATTCTGCGCCCAAAAAAAACCCTCTCTTTTAGTTGGATCTTGGTCCTTCTTATACATATTTATTGGAAACGGTCCCATTCTAAAGATAACATTCCATTGATATACTTTATTCGGGAAAGAGCATCTACAATTGGGTTGTCTTTTCTGGGGGTATGTTGAATTTCAAAGTGAAATTCATGTAAGAAGTCCAACCATTGTGCTTGTTTGGGACTTATCTCTGCTTGATTTTGCAAAACTTTTAGCTGTTTATGATCTATAAGCGCTATAAACTTGTGTGGCTCTTTATTGATCCCGACCTCAAAAGGTGCGCCAAGTTTTTAAGGCATGAACTATGGCTAACAACTCGTTCATAAGTGGCATAGTTCTTCTTAGCTGGATTTAACTTACGACTTTCATAAGCCACACACATGCCCTTGTTGCATAATAACTGCTCCCAGAGCTTGTCCACATGCGTCAATGTACACTTCAAAGGGCATATTTAAATCCAAAATCCTGAGAATTGGTTCATTTGAGAGTAGAACCTTTATTTGTCCAAAGGCTCTCTTTTGCTCTTCCCCCATAATAATTTTTGTCCCTTCTTAAGTAAATTCGTAAGGGGTGCAACTACCTTTGAAAATATAGGAGCAATTTCATAATAAGTGGCTAAGCCTAGAAAGCTTCTCACATCGGCACATCTACTAGTTCTTTGTCATTCTTTTATGGCTCGTACTTTATCTAGATCACGGGGCTAAGCCCTTATCGAGACAACGTGTCCAAGATATGCCACTTGTTTCTTTAAGAACTCACACTTAGATTATTTCACAAAAGGCGTCTCCGGAGCAATAACAATACTTTCTCCAAATGCTCTAAGTGCTCTTCCCTACTCTTTGAGTAGATCAAGATATCATCAAAAATATTTGGACGAACTCATCTAAATACCCACGAAGCGCATAATTCATTAATCGGCGTAAATGTGGTTGGATCATTCATCTCGTCAAAGGGCATAACTATAAATTCATTGATACAAGAAGCCGTCTTTGGCTCATCCTCTTCGAATGCTAATTTGATGATATCCACTTAGGTAGATCGATTCTAGAGAAGTATTTTGCTCCTACTAATGGGTCCATGATATTAACGAGTGCGGGCATTGGGTAGCGATCTTTGATCATGGCTTTATTTAAGAACCTATAGTCAATACATATCGCATGTTTCCATCTTTTTTTTTTTTACAAGGATCCGAGATACCCCCAATGGTGACTTACTAGGTCCTAAGAAACCCTTTTGGAGTAGGTCTTGAATTTGTTTCTTGACCTCTTCTTGCTCCAAGGGATTAAATCGTATGGTGCCACAGCTCTTGGCTTAGTTATTCTATCTCATGGGAGATTTTCGTAACGGCACTCCCTTTGGAAGTTCATCTAGGAACACATCCCTGTGCTTATTATGCAAACTCTCAAGTTTGTTGTCCTTATCTACAACATTTATCGCATGGAAGAATCCACGGATCACGGACAAATAAAGCGAAAACTTATACAGTTTTCTTATTTAGTTTTTCTTTTTTTTTTTTTTTTTTATAGTGTAGCATATCACGTTAAAACTTTATTGTAAAGACTTAAAGCGACCTTCCATCCAACCAAGGCGGCTTACTAACACACAAGCTTTCTTTAATGTGACTCAAACCACGACCTTCCATCCAACCAAGGCGGCTTACCAACATACAAGCTTTCTTTAATGTGATGTATATGTCCTCTATACTTGTACCATCTAGGACTCTGCCTTTGGAAGTTCATCTAGGAACACATCCCTGTGCTTATCAAGCAAACTCTCAAGTTTGTTGTCCTTATCTACAACATTTATCGCATGGAAGAATCCGCGGATCACGGACAAATAAAGCGAAAACTTATCTGATTTTTCTTATTTTTTTTTTTTTTTTAGTGTCACATACGTTAAAACTTTATTGTAAAGACTCAAAGCGACCTTCCATCCAACCAAGACTTTATTGTAAAGACTCAAAGCCGACCTTCCATCCAACCAAGGCGCTTACTAACACACAAGCTTTCTTTAATACACAAGCTTTCTTTAATGTGACTCAAACCGACCTTCCATCCAACCAAGGCGTTTACCAACATATAAGCTTTCTCTAATGTGATGTATATGTCCTTTGTACCACCTTTCAAAGATATGGATTTTCCGCGACTTGACATACTTGGCGGTCGTTACATAAGACATTACATCTTGTCTCATATCTGTCATATTTAAAGGGTGCTGAAGCGGGACTTGAACCCACTACCTCACGGTGGTAGCCGTGCATCCTAACCAAAAGGCCACGATGATTTGGATGAAACCGAATCACCGCGATCCGGACACTGATGGTTAATCATCACACTATCCTTCCCTCAAGGCCCCCCTCCTTGAAGGCTTGCACCTTGGGGGGGGAATTTGGGGCGGACTGAAATCAAGGTGTGGCGACAACCATCCGGAGGGAATTTGAAATCAAGGTGTGACAACAAACATCGGGGAACTTGGGGCGGACTGAAATCAAGGTGTGGCGACAACCATCACCGGAGGGACTGAAATCAAGGTGTGGCGACAACCATTTGGAAGCCCCAACCCTATTACGGGTTGCCCACACTACTAGGGCATGAGTTATCCAAATCATCTTGCCATATTTTTGAGGGTGCGAGCGGGACTTGAACCCACTACCTCTAGAGTGGTATTTGTGCATCCCTAACAGAAAAGGCCACGATGATTTGGATGAAATCGAATCCTGCGCTCGGACACGATGGTTAATCGTCACAATATCAAGCGGAAGAATCGTCTTTTTTTATCAATTCATATGCCTTCTATACCCCCCCCCCCCCCGTGTTCTAGCTTGCGGGTATTATGGAATTCATCTGAATCTCTTTTCTAAGATTCTCTACCAAGGGTACATATATTCCTCCTTATAAAACCATAGATTATCATTAGCCCAAAAAAAACCCTCTCTTTTAGTTGGATCTTGGTCCTTCTTATACATATTTATTGGAAGCGGTCCCATTCTAAAGATAACATTCCATTGATATACTTTATTAGGAAAGAGCATCTACAATTGGGTTGTCTTTTTAGGGGGTATGTTGAATTTCAAAGTGAAATTCATGTAAGAAGTCCAACCATTGTGCTTGTTTGGGACTTATCTACGCTTGATTTTGCAAAACTTTTAGCTGTTTATGATCTATATAAACGCTATAAACTTGTGTGGCTCTTTATTGATCCCCGACCTCAAAAGGTGCCGCCAAGTTTTTTAAGGCATGAACTATGGCTAACAACTTCGTTCATAAGTGGCATAGTTCGTTCTTCTTATTTGGATTTAACTTACGACTTTCATAAGCCACACACATGCCCTTGTTGCATAATAAGCGCTCCCGAGCTTGTCCACATCGTCAATGTACACTTCAAAGGGCATATTTAAATCCAAAATCGAGAATTGGTTCATTTGAGAGTAGAACCTTTATTTGTTCAAAGGCTCTCTTTTGCTCTTCCCCCATAATAATTTTTGTCCCTTCTTAAGTAAATTCGTAAGGGGTGCAACTACCTTTGAAAGTATAGGAGCAATTTCATAATAAGTGGCTAAGCCTAGAAAGCTTCTCACATATGGCACATCTACTAGTTCTTTGTCATTCATTTTTTTATGGCTCGTACTTTATCTAGATCGGGGCTAAGCCCTTATCACGAGACAACGTGTCCAAGATATGCCACTTGTTTCTTTAAGAACTCACACTTAGATTATTTCACAAAAGCTGTCTCCGGAGCAATAACAATACTTTCTCCAAATGCTCTAAGTGCTCTTCCCTACTCTTTGAGTAGATCAAGATATCATCAAAAATATTTGGACGAACTCATCTAAATACCCCCACAAACGCATAATTCATTAATCGCGTAAATGTGATTCATCAAGTCAAAGGGCATAACTATAAATTCATTGATACAAGAAGCCGTCTTTGGCTCATCCTCTT
Source organism: Isoetes taiwanensis (assembly GCA_021234155.1). Classification (NCBI taxonomy): domain Eukaryota; kingdom Viridiplantae; phylum Streptophyta; class Lycopodiopsida; order Isoetales; family Isoetaceae; genus Isoetes; species Isoetes taiwanensis. Next base: position 351,793 of record JAJEKV010000259.1, read on the forward strand.
CGAATGCTAATTTGATGATATCCACCGTAGATCGATTCTAGAAGTATTTTTCTCCTACTAATCGGTCCATGATATTAACGAAGTCACGGGCATTGGGTAGCGATCTTTGATCATGGCTTTATTTAAGAACCTATAGTCAATACATATCGCATGTTTCCATCTTTTTTTTTTTTTTTACAAGGATCACGAGATACCCCCAATGGTGACTTACTAGGTCCTAAGAAACCCTTTTGGAGTAGGTCTTGAATTTGTTTCTTGACCTCTTCTTGCTCAAGGGATTAAATCGTATGGTGCCACAGCTCTTGGCTTAGTTATTCTATCTCATGGGAGATTTTCGTGCGGCACTCCCTTTGGAAGTTCATCTAGGAACACATCCACTGTGCTTATTACGCCAAACTCTCAAGTTTGTTGTCCTTATCTACAACATTTATCCGCATGGAAGAATCACAGGATCACGGACAAATAAAGCGAAAACTTATCTGAGTTTTTCTTATTTTTTTTTTTTTTTTTTTTTTTTTTATAGTGTCGCATCACGTTAAAACTATATTGTAAAGACTTAAAAGCTGACCTTCCATCCAACCAAGGCGGCTTACTAACACACAAGCTTTCTTTAATGTGACTCAAACCCGACCTTCCATCCAACCAAGACGCTTACCAACATACAAGCTTTCTTTAATGTGATGTATATGTCCTCTATACTTGTACCATCTAGGACTCTGCCTTTGGAAGTTCATCTAGGAACACATCCCTGTGCTTATCAAGCAAACTCTCAAGTTTGTTGTCCTTATCTACAACATTTATCTGCATGGAAGAATCACGGATCACGGACAAATAAAGCGAAAACTTATCTGGGTTTCTTATTTAGTTTTTTTTTTTTTTTTTTTAGTGTCACATACGTTAAAACTTTATTGTAAAGACTCAAAGCCTGACCTTCCATCCAACCAAGACTTTATTGTAAAGACTCAAAGCGACCTTCCATCCAACCAAGGCGGCTTACTAACACACAAGCTTTCTTTAATACACAAGCTTTCTTTAATGTGACTCAAACCCTGACCTTCCATCCAACCAAGACGTTTACCAACATATAAGCTTTCTCTAATGTGATGTATATGTCCTCTATACTTGTACCACCTTTCCAAAGATATGGGTTAGGATCTTGCCATGATCTATTTTTCCGACTTGACATACTTGGCGGTCGTTACATAAGACATTACATCTTGTCTCATATCGTCATATTTAAGGATGCGAGCGGGACTTGAACCCACTACCTGCGGGTGGTAGGCGTGCATCCTAACCAAAAGGCCCGATGATTTGGATGAAACCGAATCCTGCGCTCCGGACACGATGGTTAATCGTCACACTATCCTTCCCTCAAGGCCCCCCTCCTTGAAGGCTTACCTTGAGGGGAATTTGGGGCGGACTGAAATCAAGGTGTGACGACAACCATCTGGAGGGACTGAAATCAAGATGTGACAACAAACATCGGGGGAACTTGGGGCGGACTGAAATCAAAGGTGTGACGACAACCATCTGGAGGGACTGAAATCAAGGTGTGACGACAACCATTTGGAAGCCCCAACCCTATTACAGGTTGCCCACACCACTAGGGCATGAGTTATCCAAATCATGCGCCATATTTAAGGGTGCGAGCGGGACTTGAGCCCACTACCTGCGGGTGGTAGGTGTGCATCCTAACCGAAAAGGCCACGATGATTTGGATGAAACCGAATCACACACTCCAGACCTGATGGTTAATCGTCACAATATCAAGCCAGAAGAATCGTCTTTTTTGATCAATTCATATGCCTTCTATACCCCCTCCCCCGTTCTAGCTTGCGGGGTATTATGGAATTCATACAGAATCTCTTTTCTAAGATTCTCTACTAAGGGTACATATATTCACTCCTTATAAAACCATAGATCATCATTTTGCGCCAAAAAAAAACCCTCTCTTTTGGTTGGATCTTGGTCCTTCTTATATATACTTATTGGAAACGGTCCCATTCTAAAGATACCATTCCATTGATATACTTTATTCGGGAAAGAGCATCTACAATTGGGTTGTCTTTTCTGGGGGTATGTTGAATTTCAACGTGAAATTCATGTAAGAAGTCCAACCATTGTGCTTGTTTGGGACTTATCTCTGCTTGATTTTGCAAAAATTTTAACTGTTTATGATCTATAAACGGTATAAACTTGTGTGGCTCTTTATTGATCCCCGACCTCAAAAGGTGTCGCCAAGTTTTTAAGGCATGAACTATGGCTAACAACTCGTTCATAAGTGGCATAGTTCTTCTTAGCTGGATTTAACTTACGACTTTCATAAGCCACACACATGCCCTTGTTGCATAATAACTGCTCCCAGAGCTTGTCCATATGCGTCAATGTACACTTCAAAGGGCATATTTAAATCCAAAATCCTGAGAATTGGTTCATTTGAGAGTAGAACCTTTATTTGTTCAAAGGCTCTCTTTTGCTCTTCCCCCCATAATAATTTTTGTCCCTTCTTAAGTAAATTCGTAAGGGGTGCAATTGCCTTTGAAAATATAGGAACGAATTTCATAATAAGTGGCTAAGCCTAGAAAGCTTCTCACATCCGCACATCTACTAGTTCTTTGCCATTCTTTTATGGCTCGTACTTTATTTAGATCTGGGGCTAAGCCCTTATCTGAGACAACGTGTCCAAGATATGCCACTTGTTTCTTTAAGAACTCACACTTAGATTATTTCGCAAAAACCTGTGCTCCCGAATCAATAACAATACTTTCTCCAAATGCTCTAAGTGCTCTTCCCTACTCTTTGAGTAGATCAAGATATCATCCAAAAATATTTGGATGAACTCATCTAAATACCCCTGAAACGTATAATTCATTAATCGCGTAAATGTCGTTGGAGCATTCGTCAACTCAAAGGCCATCACTATAAATTCATTGATATAAGAAGCCGTCTTTGGCTCATCCACTTCCCGAATGCTAATTTGATGATATCCACTTCGTAGATCGATCCTAGAGAAGTATTTTGCTCCTACTAATCGGTCCATGATGTTAACGAGTCTGGGCATTGGGTAACGATCTTTGATCATGTCTTTATTTAAGGCCCTATAGTCAATACATATGCGCATGTTTCCATCTTTTTTTTTTTTTACAAGGATCACAGATATCCCCAGTGGTGACTTACTAGGTCCTAAGAAACCCTTTTGGAGTAGGTCTTGAATTTGTTTCTTGACTCTTCTTGCTCCAAGGGATTAAATCTGTATGGTGCCCTGGCTACTGGCTTAGTTATTCTATCTCATGGGAGATTTCTCGTAACGGCACTCCCTTTGGAAGTTCATCTAGAAACACATCCCTGTGCTTATTACGCAAACTCTCAAGTTTGTTGTCCTTATCTACAACATTTATCTGCATGGAAGAATCACAGATCTGGACAAATAAAACGAAAACTTATCTGGTTTTTCTTATTTTTTTTTTTTTTTTTTTTTTTTTTTTTTTTTTTTATAGTGTCGCATACGTTAAAACTATATTGTAAAGACTTAAAGCCTGGCCTTCCATCCAACCAAGACGCTTACTAACACACAAGCTTTCTTTAATGTGACTCAAACCCTGACCTTCCATCCAACCAAGACGCTTACCAACATACAAGCTTTCTTTAATGTGATGTATATGTCCTCTATACTTGTACCATCTAGGACTACGCCTTTGGAAGTTCATCTAGGAACACATCCCTGTGCTTATCAAGCAAACTCTCAAGTTTGTTGTCCTTATCTACAACATTTTATCGCATGGAAGAATCATGACGGACAAATAAAAGCGAAAACTTATCTGAGTTTTTTTCTTATTTAGTTTTTTTTTTTTTTAGTGTCACATACGTTAAAACTTTATTGTAAAGACTCAAAGCCTGACCTTCCATCCAACCAAGACTTTATTGTAAAGACTCAAAGCCCGACCTTCCATCCAACCAAGGCGCTTACTAACACACAAGCTTTCTTTAATACACAAGCTTTCTTTAATGTGACTCAAACCCTGACCTTCCATCCAACCAAGATGTTTACCAACATATAAGCTTTCTCTAATGTGATGTATATGTCCTCTATACTTGTACCACCTTTCCAAAGATATGGATTTTCACAGCTTGACATACTTGGCAGTGCGTTACATAAGACATTACATCTTGTCTCATATCTGTCATATTTAAGGGTGCGAGCGGGACTTGAACCCACTACCTCACGGAGTGGTAGCCGTGCATCCTAACCAAAAGGCCACGATGATTTGGATGAAACCGAATCACACGCGCTGCAGACGATGGTTAATCGTCACACTATCCTTCCCTCAAGGCCCCCTCCTTGAAGGCTTGCAATGGGGAATTTGGGGGGGGACTGAAATCAAGGTGTGACGACAACCATCTGGAGGGACTGAAATCAAGGTGTGACAACAAACATCGGGGAACTTGGGGCGGGACTGAAATCAAGGTGTGACGACAACCATCCGGGGGACTGAAATCAAGGTGTGACGACAACCATTTGGAAGCCCCAACCCTATTACAGGTTGCCCACACCACTAGGGCATGAGTTATCCAAATCATCTTGCCATATTTAAGGGTGCGAGCGGGACTTGAACCCACTACCTCACGAAGTGGTAGTCTGTGCATCCTAACCGAAAAGGCCACGATGATTTGGATGAAATCGAATCACACGCTCGGACACTGATGGTTAATCGTCACAATATCAAGCCAGAAGAATCGTCTTTTTTTATCAATTCATATGCCTTCTATACCCCAGGTGTTCTAGCTTGCGGGTATTATGGAATTCATACAGAATCTCTTTTCTAAGATTCTCTACTAAGGGTACATATATTCACTCCTTATAAAACCATAGATTATCATTCTGCGCCCAAAAAAAACCCTCTCTTTTAGTTGGATCTTGGTCCTTCTTATACATATTTATTGGAAACGGTCCCATTCTAAAGATAACATTCCATTGATATACTTTATTCGGGAAAGAGCATCTACAATTGGGTTGTCTTTTCTGGGGGTATGTTGAATTTCAAAGTGAAATTCATGTAAGAAGTCCAACCATTGTGCTTGTTTGGGACTTATCTCTGCTTGATTTTGCAAAACTTTTAACTGTTTATGATCTATAAACGCTATAAACTTGTGTGGCTCTTTATTGATCCCCGACCTCAAAAGGTGCCGCCAAGTTTTTAAGGCATGAACTATGGCTAACAACTCGTTCATAAGTGGCATAGTTCTTCTTAGCTGGATTTAACTTACGACTTTCATAAGCCACACACATGCCCTTGTTGCATAATAACTGCTCCCAGAGCTTGTCCACATGCGTCAATGTACACTTCAAAGGGCATATTTAAATCCAAAATCCTGAGAATTGGTTCATTTGAGAGTAGAACCTTTATTTGTCCAAAGGCTCTCTTTTGCTCTTCCCCCCATAATAATTTTTGTCCCTTCTTAAGTAAATTCGTAAGGGGTGCAACTACCTTTGAAAATATAGGAACGAATTTCATAATAAGTGGCTAAGCCTAGAAAGCTTCTCACATCTGGCACATCTACTAGTTGCTGTCATTCTTTTATGGCTCGTACTTTATCTAGATCTGGGGCTAAGCCCTTATCTGAGACAACGTGTCCAAGATATGCCACTTGTTTCTTTAAGAACTCACACTTAGATTATTTCACAAAAAGCTGTCTCCCGGAGCAATAACAATACTTTCTCCAAATGCTCTAAGTGCTCTTCCCTACTCTTTGAGTAGATCAAGATATCATCCAAAAATATTTGGACGAACTCATCTAAATACCCCTGAAACGCATAATTCATTAATCGCGTAAATGTGGTTGGATCATTCATCTCGTCAAAGGGCATAACTATAAATTCATTGATACAAGAAGCCGTCTTTGGCTCATCCTCTTCCCGAATGCTAATTTGATGATATCCACTTCGTAGATCGATTCTAGAGAAGTATTTTGCTCCTACTAATCGGTCCATGATATTAACGAGTCTGGGCATTGGGTAACGATCTTTGATCATGGCTTTATTTAAGAACCTATAGTCAATATATATGCGCATGTTTCCATCTTTTTTTTTTTTACAAGGATCACAGATACCCCCAATGGTGACTTACTAGGTCCTAAGAAACCCTTTTGGAGTAGGTCTTGAATTTGTTTCTTGACCTCTTCTTGCTCCAAGGGATTAAATCTGTATGGTGCCCTGGCTACTGGCTTAGTTATTCTATCTCATGGGAGATTTCTCGTAACGGCACTCCCTTTGGAAGTTCATCTAGGAACACATCCCTGTGCTTATTACGCAAACTCTCAAGTTTGTTGTCCTTATCTACAACATTTATCTGCATGGAAGAATCACAGATCTGGACAAATAAAACGAAAACTTATACAGTTTTCTTATTTAGTTTTTTTTTTTTTTTATAGTGTCGCATACGTTAAAACTTTATTGTAAAGACTTAAAGCCTGACCTTCCATCCAACCAAGACGCTTACTAACACACAAGCTTTCTTTAATGTGACTCAAACCCTGACCTTCCATCCAACCAAGACGCTTACCAACATACAAGCTTTCTTTAATGTGATGTATATGTCCTCTATACTTGTACCATCTAGGACTCTGCCTTTGGAAGTTCATCTAGGAACACATCCCTGTGCTTATCAAGCAAACTCTCAAGTTTGTTGTCCTTATCTACAACATTTATCTGCATGGAAGAATCACAGATCTGGACAAATAAAACGAAAACTTATACAGTTTTCTTATTTAGTTTTTTTTTTTTTTTTTTAGTGTCACATACGTTAAAACTTTATTGTAAAGACTCAAAGCCTGACCTTCCATCCAACCAAGACTTTATTGTAAAGACTCAAAGCCTGACCTTCCATCCAACCAAGACGCTTACTAACACACAAGCTTTCTTTAATACACAAGCTTTCTTTAATGTGACTCAAACCCTGACCTTCCATCCAACCAAGACGTTTACCAACATATAAGCTTTCTCTAATGTGATGTATATGTCCTTTGTACCACCTTTCCAAAGATATGGATTTTCACAGCTTGACATACTTGGCAGTGCGTTACATAAGACATTACATCTTGTCTCATATCTGTCATATTTAAGGGTCTGAACGGGACTTGAACCCACTACCTCTGGAGTGGTAGCCGTGCATCCTAACCAAAAAGGCCACGATGATTTGGATGAAACCGAATCACACGATCCAGACCTGATGGTTAATCATCACACTATCCTTCCCTCAAGGCCCCCCTCCTTGAAGGCTTGCAACAGGGGGAATTTGGGGCGGACTGAAATCAAGGTGTGACGACAACCATCTGGAGGGACTGAAATCAAGGTGTGACGACAACCATTTGGAAGCCCCAACCCTATTACAGGTTGCCCACACCACTAGGGCATGAGTTATCCAAATCATACTGCCATATTTGAGGGTCTGAACGGGACTTGAACCCACTACCTCTAGAGTGGTAGCTGTGCATCCTAACCGAAAAGGCCACGATGATTTGGATGAAATCGAATCACACGCTCCAGACCTGATGGTTAATCGTCACAATATCAAGCCAGAAGAATCGTCTTTTTTTATCAATTCATATGCCTTCTATACCCCCCCCCCTCCCCCCCCCGTGTTCTAGCTTGCGGGTATTATGGAATTCATACAGAATCTCTTTTCTAAGATTCTCTACCAAGGGTACATATATTCACTCCTTATAAAACCATAGATTATCATTCTGCGCCCAAAAAAAACCCTCTCTTTTAGTTGGATCTTGGTCCTTCTTATACATATTTATTGGAAACGGTCCCATTCTAAAGATAACATTCCATTGATATACTTTATTCGGGAAAGAGCATCTACAATTGGGTTGTCTTTTCTGGGGGTATGTTGAATTTCAAAGTGAAATTCATGTAAGAAGTCCAACCATTGTGCTTGTTTGGGACTTATCTCTGCTTGATTTTGCAAAACTTTTAACTGTTTATGATCTATAAACGCTATAAACTTGTGTGGCTCTTTATTGATCCCCGACCTCAAAAGGTGCCGCCAAGTTTTTAAGGCATGAACTATGGCTAACAACTCGTTCATAAGTGGCATAGTTCGTTCTTCTTAGCTGGATTTAACTTACGACTTTCATAAGCCACACACATGCCCTTGTTGCATAATAACTGCTCCCAGAGCTTGTCCACATGCGTCAATGTACACTTCAAAGGGCATATTTAAATCCAAAATCCTGAGAATTGGTTCATTTGAGAGTAGAACCTTTATTTGTTCAAAGGCTCTCTTTTGCTCTTCCCCCCATAATAATTTTTGTCCCTTCTTAAGTAAATTCGTAAGGGGTGCAACTACCTTTGAAAGTATAGGAACGAATTTCATAATAAGTGGCTAAGCCTAGAAAGCTTCTCACATATGGCACATCTACTAGTTGCTGTCATTCTTTTATGGCTCGTACTTTATCTAGATCTGGGGCTAAGCCCTTATCTGAGACAACGTGTCCAAGATATGCCACTTGTTTCTTTAAGAACTCACACTTAGATTATTTCACAAAAAGCTGTCTCCCGGAGCAATAACAATACTTTCTCCAAATGCTCTAAGTGCTCTTCCCTACTCTTTGAGTAGATCAAGATATCATCCAAAAATATTTGGACGAACTCATCTAAATACCCCTGAAACGCATAATTCATTAATCGCGTAAATGTGATTCATCAAGTCAAAGGGCATAACTATAAATTCATTGATACAAGAAGCCGTCTTTGGCTCATCCTCTTCCCGAATGCTAATTTGATGATATCCACTTCGTAGATCGATTCTAGAGAAGTATTTTTCTCCTACTAATCGGTCCATGATATTAACGAGTCTGGGCATTGGGTAACGATCTTTGATCATGGCTTTATTTAAGAACCTATAGTCAATACATATGCGCATGTTTCCATCTTTTTTTTTTTACAAGGATCACAGATACCCCCAATGGTGACTTACTAGGTCCTAAGAAACCCTTTTGGAGTAGGTCTTGAATTTGTTTCTTGACCTCTTCTTGCTCCAAGGGATTAAATCTGTATGGTGCCCTGGCTACTGGCTTAGTTATTCTATCTCATGGGAGATTTCTCGTAACGGCACTCCCTTTGGAAGTTCATCTAGGAACACATCCCTGTGCTTATTACGCAAACTCTCAAGTTTGTTGTCCTTATCTACAACATTTATCTGCATGGAAGAATCACAGATCTGGACAAATAAAACGAAAACTTATACAGTTTTCTTATTTAGTTTTTTTTTTTTTTTTTTTTTTTTTTTTTTTTATAGTGTCGCATACGTTAAAACTATATTGTAAAGACTTAAAGCCTGACCTTCCATCCAACCAAGACGCTTACTAACACACAAGCTTTCTTTAATGTGACTCAAACCCTGACCTTCCATCCAACCAAGACGCTTACCAACATACAAGCTTTCTTTAATGTGATGTATATGTCCTCTATACTTGTACCATCTAGGACTCTGCCTTTGGAAGTTCATCTAGGAACACATCCCTGTGCTTATCAAGCAAACTCTCAAGTTTGTTGTCCTTATCTACAACATTTATCTGCATGGAAGAATCACAGATCTGGACAAATAAAACGAAAACTTATACAGTTTTCTTATTTAGTTTTTTTTTTTTTTAGTGTCACATACGTTAAAACTTTATTGTAAAGACTCAAAGCCTGACCTTCCATCCAACCAAGACTTTATTGTAAAGACTCAAAGCCTGACCTTCCATCCAACCAAGACGCTTACTAACACACAAGCTTTCTTTAATACACAAGCTTTCTTTAATGTGACTCAAACCCCGACCTTCCATCCAACCAAGACGTTTACCAACATATAAGCTTTCTCTAATGTGATGTATATGTCCTCTATACTTGTACCACCTTTCCAAAGATATGGGTTAGGATCTTGCCATGATCTATTTTCACAGCTTGACATACTTGGCAGTGCGTTACATAAGACATTACATCTTGTCTCATATCTGTCATATTTAAGGATCTGAACGGGACTTGAACCCACTACCTCTGGAGTGGTAGCTGTGCATCCTAACCAAAAAGGCCACGATGATTTGGATGAAACCGAATCACACGCTCCAGACCTGATGGTTAATCGTCACACTATCCTTCCCTCAAGGCCCCCCTCCTTGAAGGCTTGCAACAGGGGGAATTTGGGGCGGACTGAAATCAAGGTGTGACGACAACCATCTGGAGGGACTGAAATCAAGATGTGACAACAAACATCGGGGGAACTTGGGGCGGACTGAAATCAAAGGTGTGACGACAACCATCTGGAGGGACTGAAATCAAGGTGTGACGACAACCATTTGGAAGCCCCAACCCTATTACAGGTTGCCCACACCACTAGGGCATGAGTTATCCAAATCATACTGCCATATTTAAGGGTCTGAACGGGACTTGAGCCCACTACCTCTGGAGTGGTAGCTGTGCATCCTAACCGAAAAGGCCACGATGATTTGGATGAAACCGAATCACACACTCCAGACCTGATGGTTAATCGTCACAATATCAAGCCAGAAGAATCGTCTTTTTTGATCAATTCATATGCCTTCTATACCCCCCCCTCCCCCGTTCTAGCTTGCGGGGTATTATGGAATTCATACAGAATCTCTTTTCTAAGATTCTCTACTAAGGGTACATATATTCACTCCTTATAAAACCATAGATCATCATTTTGCGCCAAAAAAAAACCCTCTCTTTTGGTTGGATCTTGGTCCTTCTTATACATACTTATTGGAAACGGTCCCATTCTAAAGATACCATTCCATTGATATACTTTATTCGGGAAAGAGCATCTACAATTGGGTTGTCTTTTCTGGGGGTATGTTGAATTTCAACGTGAAATTCATGTAAGAAGTCCAACCATTGTGCTTGTTTGGGACTTATCTCTGCTTGATTTTGCAAAAATTTTAACTGTTTATGATCTATAAACGGTATAAACTTGTGTGGCTCTTTATTGATCCCCGACCTCAAAAGGTGTCGCCAAGTTTTTAAGGCATGAACTATGGCTAACAACTCGTTCATAGTTCTTCTTAGCTGGATTTAACTTACGACTTTCATAAGCCACACACATGCCCTTGTTGCATAATAACTGCTCCCAGAGCTTGTCCATATGCGTCAATGTACACTTCAAAGGGCATATTTAAATCCAAAATCCTGAGAATTGGTTCATTTGAGAGTAGAACCTTTATTTGTTCAAAGGCTCTCTTTTGCTCTTCCCCCCATAATAATTTTTGTCCCTTCTTAAGTAAATTCGTAAGGGGTGCAATTGCCTTTGAAAATATAGGAACGAATTTCATAATAAGTGGCTAAGCCTAGAAAGCTTCTCACATCTGGCACATCTACTAGTTGCTGCCATTCTTTTATGGCTCGTACTTTATTTAGATCTGGGGCTAAGCCCTTATCTGAGACAACGTGTCCAAGATATGCCACTTGTTTCTTTAAGAACTCACACTTAGATTATTTCGCAAAAACCTGTGCTCCCGAATCAATAACAATACTTTCTCCAAATGCTCTAAGTGCTCTTCCCTACTCTTTGAGTAGATCAAGATATCATCCAAAAATATTTGGATGAACTCATCTAAATACCCCTGAAACGTATAATTCATTAATCGCGTAAATGTCGTTGGAGCATTCGTCAACTCAAAGGCCATAACTATAAATTCATTGATATAAGAAGCCGTCTTTGGTTCATCCACTTCCCGAATGCTAATTTGATGATATCCACTTCGTAGATCGATCCTAGAGAAGTATTTTGCTCCTACTAATCGGTCCATGATGTTAACGAGTCTGGGCATTGGGTAACGATCTTTGATCATGTCTTTATTTAAGGCCCTATAGTCAATACATATGCGCATGTTTCCATCTTTTTTTTTTTTTACAAGGATCACAGATATCCCCAGTGGTGACTTACTAGGTCCTAAGAAACCCTTTTGGAGTAGGTCTTGAATTTGTTTCTTGACTCTTCTTGCTCCAAGGGATTAAATCTGTATGGTGCCCTGGCTACTGGCTTAGTTATTCTATCTCATGGGAGATTTCTCGTAACGGCACTCCCTTTAGAAGTTCATCTAGGAACACATCCCTGTGCTTATCAAGCAAACTCTCAAGTTTGTTGTCCTTATCTACAACATTTATCTGCTGATGGAAGAATCACAGATCTGGACAAATAAAACGAAAACTTATACAGTTTTCTTATTTAGTTTAGTTTAGTTTTGTTTTTTTTTTTTTTTTTTTTTTTTGTGTCGCATACATTAAAACTTTATTGTAAAGACTCAAAGCCTGACCTTCCATCCAACCAAGACGCTTACTAACACACAAGCTTTCTTTAATGTGACTCAAACCCTGACCTTCCATCCAACCAAGACGCTTACCAACATACAAGCTTTCTTTAATGTGATGTATATGTCCTCTATACTTGTACCATCTAGGACTCTGCCTTTGGAAGTTCATCTAGGAACACATCCCTGTGCTTATCAAGCAAACTCTCAAGTTTGTTGTCCTTATCTACAACATTTATCTGCATGGAAGAATCACAGATCTGGACAAAAAAAATGAAAACTTATACAGTTTTCTTATTTAGTTTTTTTTTTTTTTTTTTTGTCGCATACGTTAAAACTTTATTGTAAAGACTCAAAGCCTGACCTTCCATCCAACCAAGACGCTTACTAACACACAAGCTTTCTTTAATGTGACTCAAACCCTGACCTTCCATCCAACCAAGACGTTTACCAACATACAAGCTTTCTTTAATGTGATGTATATGTCCTCTATACTTGTACCATCTAAGACTCTGCTTTCATTCAACACAACAAATCATTCAACGCAACAAACTCCGTTTAAACTCTGTTGTAGGGATTTGAACCCTTAACCTCCTATCACCAAGCCAAATCCTTTACCAACACAGTAAGAATCCTTTTAATGAATATAGTAGTTTCTCATTCTACTTATCTGTTAGTAACTCTGTTTTCTATTTAAAATAGAAGCCACCAGCCTGGCATTTGCCTTTCTCAAAACCATTGCTGTGGCAGTAGGAAATCCACCGGACTTGTGCGACCATAGCAAGGTGAGAAGATGCTAAGGTTTCATGTTGTCCTCGGGAAATGGTTCCCGCACTATGACGAAACCTGGAGGTCTACTATCAGACCCCCACGTGGATCTCGCATACCTAGGGAGCTTCTGTTACAATCTTTTTCGTACCAGGTTATTCCCGTTTGATACTATGAGACAATAGCTAGGCGCATGTCTGAAAGCTCACTCATAACCATGTTATAGAACTTTGACGATGAGAGGTGGAAGGAAACTCCCTAGCAACATAGAAACTTCAAGTTAGATTCTAATCCACTATCATCCCTGATATTCATTGGGTGAATGCAGTACATAGAGTTATTGAAATTTCAAGGGTCGAGGCTTAAATATTTTTTCCTAACAGATGCTTGGTAGCTATTTTTCCTTCAACCCCCCCCCCAAATGACTAAATCTTCATTAAATACATGTGCTTTTATATTATACATTATTCAACTCCACATATTGGGGTTAAGTAGAATTTAAAGAGACAACCATAGCTAATGCTATTTCCTATAGTGTTTAAGAATTGACTTATCTCAGTTTCTGGGTAAGGGAATTTTATTGGCCCAGCCAGCTAAGGACTGCCATATAGTACCTCTCTAGGCCATGGGTTTAGATTTTATTCCATCACCCCTCAATACTTCTTCCAAATGGTCGTGCTCACTTTATAGATCATTCCAGCAGACCACAATACATATTCCAAAAGACATAGTGACTGCTTATGCCGAGACCCCACAACAATATCAAAACTTTTCATTAAATTATCTAAAGCGTAAATTTTGGTAGTTTTTTGTAACAAACTCCACAGCCTATATTGAGGTGATTATATGGCCAAATTGATGGTGGCCAACCCTATTCTGGAATTGTCCTACTGTAACAATCTGATGGTACTCAACCATTGTTAACTAGTCACCCCCTTGTAGGGTACCTAAATTTGATTGGGGCAAAGTATTTTCAACCATCACTTTAGTGCCCTAGGGTCGTTAAGTTTCATGCATAAGCTTAAATACCCCAAGGGGTTATATGAATATCCCAAGGCATAGTATCAATCAAGCATGGAAAAAATTAGTGGCTATTAATAGCCGAATGGCGATTTTTTTAAGGGTCTGGGCAACTTTTGCGGCAAATTTTATGAATAGAGACTTCTTAAAAAAAATAAAAAAATAGCCATACTTAAAACAAGTATTCTATTTTTTTTTTTTTAGGATTAGCCAAACTATTTTCCCCTTTTAGAAAAGGGGATTAGCCTTTCTCTATATTAAAAATTATATATTAAACTATTAATGGCCAACCAAAAGTGAATCATTAAAGATTTTCAAGAATAGCCATCTATGATTTTTTTTTATTTTTTTTTTTGATAGAATGAAGCTTTTTAATCATTAATTATGGAAAATAAGTACAAAACGGAGAATGATCATGAGAAGAAGATCATTTGTCATTTAGAATTGAGGCACTAAACCACAATTCAATAGCTATATAGTTTGAACAGATAAATTGTGGAAGCATATAGGAAAATATAAGATGGAAAATATCAGGTGTACTCGATCTTGAAAAATGCCCTGTAATATATTAGGGCTAGAGAGCATCCAAAATAATCCTTCATTCAGCATATGGAAGGAGTCTTCAGACTTCTGTCCAAGCTTAGATCACCCGAGTAGTTTTGTGTTGGTACTAAAGAGCCAATAACCTGTATAAAAAAGCAAACAAGAAGATGGATCAAAAATTATAGGTGTCAATGAAGTGGAAATAGTCTCTGATCTGGGGCTGTAAGATCGGGATCTAATTTCTTCCCCAATCTACCAACTCAATGAGCCTATCTGAGTTACATGTAGACATCAAATGTATCATTGTTCCATGCAATCTACCCTGCCTCTGTGATAGTAATAGCATTTTCTATAAAATTCAAATTACTGATCTATCATGTTGTTGCTATTGTTTTCCAAAAACCAGAAGAGTATGAACATCAAGTATGTCTCCTTTGAGAATTCTCTTCCCCACAATACTTCCCTTTCTGGAACCTCCTGTATGCTTTGAAATAGCTTCCCCCTAACTGAGCCTGTCCAAAAATCGTAATCCCATAATCTATGAACTGAGAATTTGCTGAGAATACCCTTGAGTTGTAGCTTGCAACCTCTGTTTCATCAAAGTCAAGATTGAGCTTGAACATGCAATTTTCTTTTTCTTTTTTTTTTTCTTTTTTTTTTGAAAGGCAAGGTTTTTTTTGTATTCATACTAAAGCAAATAAATCAGAAAGGTATATCTCTCAGATCGATATACCAAAATTAACAGAAAGAAAACAGAAAGGATAAGATCTCGAAGGATCAGATCTATCATGTCCAATCCAAAAAGTATTTGTCGAGATATATGATATCGAGATCACCATCTTGCTGCTAGACGTGATGTATCAGCACTTACAGCACTTATAGCACTTACAGCACTAAGCACCTTATCAGAGTCTAGCAACGGCCCACCACTTGTCATAATTAGCTGCGGCATAATTAGGAGTGGTTGGTGACGCGAGCAATTAATATTGCCTGCCCTTTGTATATCTTGTATTCTCACATACATTGAATACAATTCCATTTTGCCTTTGTTTTGGGAGCTTGCGCTCTCGGAAATCGGCGTGCATCCTCTTCTCTCCCTTTCTTGGTGCAACCTTGACAGTATTCCTCCTTTAAAATGTACAGAGGAATATAAACATACAGTAGATAGGAAGTTTAGTTTAAGCTCAAGAACAAATCTGTGTCTCACTTTATGCAGCATTTATGAGGTGTTGGATGGTAAGATCAGCCACCTTCTGTCTCCACCTTCTGTCTCCCAAAAATGTTCAACATTAAGTCCAACTCATCACATGAGAAATTGGTGAAGTCCAGTAAGAGAAAGACGTATGCTTCCCTTTTCTGCTGCCACATATGAAACAGATTTAAGAAATAAAGCCTCAGCCCATTGTATCTCCTGACTTCTTCCCTTTTTAGCAACTTCTTGATAGCAAAAGCATGTATCATCTCCTGTTTCAGTTGAATGAGGAGGCATTCTAGTTCAGCATTGGATAATATAGCCTCTTCCTCGTCCGAGTTCTCTGCTAATCCCATCCCCCTGGTTGAGCTTCCTGCCTTATTGAGTCTCCTCATGGCATCTGTGTAATACATCATCAGAGTTTGTTAGTTTCAGAACATAAAATTCATGTGGCCTCTTAAAGGTTCCTATACTATTCCATCTTGTATCATATTTCTTCCCTTTAAGGATTTTATGTGCAATGGCTGATATTTGAACAAGGTCCAAAAAAGTTTTTTTCAGTCATAGCAAAGATGGGGCATAATTTCCAATCACCACTCCGTTTCTGTGTAACCAGATGGCCCAGCAGCTCAAAGTTCGGGTAATGTTATCCAGCATCCCAAAAATCAAGTAGATTGTTCGTAGTTGGAACTCCCTTATTGACTTGTGATGCCCAGTTTCAAAAGTCCAGCAGCCATGAACAAATGAAGACATGGTTTGAACTTTCCACTTCACCACATAATTTACATTGATTAGACACATTTTGGTCATATCTAGATCTATTGAGGTTGGTGGCTAGACTTTGATGCACTGCAATCCACTTGAATGTCTTAATTCTGCATGCAGTATAAATCTTCCAACCTTTTGCACAAACCGAGGTCAATTTATCTTCATCACAATTCCATAGATGAATAGCCTTAGATGGTTTCTTTTCAATTAAAGCTCTGTTTATATCTTTGACCGAGTACATCTCCTTGTTGTTTAATTGCCACTGATTAGTATTTTGACTGAGCTCTTGATATTTGTCCACATATTCCATAACCAGGTGGTAAATCTTCTTATCTAGTTCAGAACCGTTGGTTTTGTTTTTGATCTCATCCCATGGCAACCATCCATTTGAATCCCTTAAATCCTCAATTCTCCTGATGCCTGCATTATATCACTGCATGTACTTTTGAGGGTGTTCAAAAGCCAACCATCCAATACCATCTGGAGCTAAGGCAAGATGCCAGAAAAAATTAATATCTTTACATCTTGCATCTAAACAGGGTGGTCTGTAATATAGAGCAGCATTGTTCCAAGCATAAAAAATTCTTTTCATAGTATTTGATGTTCTGAGCATGGAATTATCTGGAAAAAAGCTGAGTCAGGTAGACAATATTTAATTGTGGCACTTCCAACTGGATGAGAATTCTGTAGCCAATATCTAATAAGTTTGAGAGCTGATGAAGGTCTGTCAATATACAAGGCTCTCCATACCATTTTTGCGGCCAAAGCTTGGGCTTATGTAAACAGATCTTTACATCCAAGTCCACCATCTTTCCTAGATTTGACCAGGTCTGACCAAGCCACTTTATAGGAGCCTTGCCATATAAATTTCCTGATAGCCATTTCTATCTGCTTATATGAAGCCTTATCTCCAACAATTACTGAGGAGAAATATACATGTTTTGCTTCCAATAACAGCATTTGCAATCTCTACTTGTCTTGCTAGGGATAGCGTGCAATTGTACATATTCAATTTTTTCTTAATCCTGGAGACAATGGGTTCCTATAATCCATGCAGAGAACAATTGAGGGCTAATGGGATCCCCAATATCTTGGTGGCTGTCTTATTATCCAGTACTTTGATACCTTGAATGGTTGACTCCTGAGTATCAAAGATTATTGCACTCTTTGTTTTATTGAGAATTTCCCAAGCAACTGCTCCAAATTTGTCTATGGCCTCCAAAAAGTTTTCTAGACTGCCATCCGGATGAACTGTAAGCCAAACTTCCCTGACTTGTCAAATTTTGCAGCTGCTACAGAGATTTTTAATAACCAGCAACTCTGGTCTCTATCACCAACTATTGACCAAGATCTGGAAAAATTGAAACCCTTCATGCTAAACGGCTACCAAGCTCATATCCTTGACAGATTTCTTTTCTGCTATGAGAGGCTGCTTACTGATGATCAATTCTCCCAATTTAGAGACATGTTCTATCACCATAAAGCCTTGCAAGATGCTCACGGAGAGGCCTTGATCCTTTTCTCTGAAACAGCCCCTCTTTGGTTTTTTGCTTTCCCACCCGAATGGAATGACATTGGTTGGCAGGTGGATCCAGTGGCTTCGGATTTGGTGATCATTGATGAGGAGGAGACTGATTCAGACTTTGATTTTATAGTTCCAGATCCTCCACTCTGAAATCGACCGAGTTACTGCTGCAGCTGGGTTTCTCTATGTACAAGGGTTTCTGATCCAAATTTTGATGTTATACATATGCGTACTAAAGGCACAATCTTGAGAGCCTATATGGTTCCCATATTTTCTGATGTAACTACTTGATGAGTCCTTTTCTCCAAAAAAAAAAAAAAAAAAAAAAAAAAAAAAAAAAAAAATCTTTCAGCTTCAAACTTAGGGATTAGCTCCACTTTTGTTCACAGTAGTAGCTGAGGTCCTCTCACAGTTATTTGCTAATGGTGATGCCACGCCCATAAGTGTCAGACGAATGCCTTGCCTGTGCCAGCTCCACTTTTATACGTTTGATGTCAATCCAAGATTTTGGATATGGCAGCTCTAGTTTCTTCATCTCTCATAGCACTAATCTGCATCAAAGAGCTTGACTTTGGTAATAGCATTATCCTTGAGCACTTTTACCCATATTCCCCAGTTTGCTCCATGTCTTTGTTGCTGAGAAAAACAAAATGGGGAGGATAATATGCAAAAAAAGAGGGGGGAGGGAGGAGAATATAAGATTCAGACAGATCAAAATTTGCAAATCTTCATACCCTGAGTAGAACTGGTTGCCAGAACTCCAACAAGCCTTTCAAAAAAGGGAAGGCATTAGGAAAAGGGCATAGCTGATAAAAGAGACTCCAAGTAAGAAGAGGTTTTAACGATGCTTCACCAACCGCACTCCAGGTGAGTCAACCATATCCTTAAGGATCCTCCAAACGAACTTAGAAATCAAAATCTTACTCTGCAGATGGAAGTCTGTCATACCCAAACCACCTGCAAATTTTGGCCTAGTGCATTTGGACCATGCAACCTTGACCAGCATGCTCCTCATTCTCACCCCAAATAAAATTACGGACAATGGTAACAATCACCTGCAATTTTGACTGAGAGGCCAGAAGGGCAGAGGTCATATAGATGTGGGAATTACTTAAAACATGCTTAGCAACAGTTATTCGCACTCGCAGAGAGAGCTTATCAATATTCCACCAAAACAAATGCTTTCGCAACCCTTCTATGATAATATCCCAAGCATCGGAGGTAGAAATATGAATGCCCACAGAAATACCAAGAAGTTTAGTACCCTTCCCATGAGGAAGCACCTTCCAAGGAAAATCAGCAACACAAGGAGGCACAACCCCATCAAGCGTCCATAATGCAGAACACTTTGGCCAACCAACAAGAACTCCAGATGCTAAAGAGAAAGTATAAAGAAGAAGCTTTGCATTCAGAAGATTGTCCGCATCAGCAACAATGAAGAGAAACGTGTCATCAGCATACTTCCTCCATACTCAACCCCTGGACTATCCCATCCTGCACAGCCTTAGCAAATAACTGTGAGAGGACCTCAGCTACTACTGTGAACAAAAGTGGAGCTAATCCCTAAGTCTGAAGCTGAAAGATTAGGTACATGGATTTTCCCAAATGGTGACTCTATATGACTCTATAAGGCGGGAGACTCAATGAACACAAACAACTACCGCCTTATCAGGGTTTGGGCATGTCATGGCAAGATTATATGGGAGTGCACTAGGCTTGATCGTCAGTGAACATGCAGAGATAGTCCTTCTTGGAGCCAAAGGCCAGGGTGGTTTCAGGAGGAATTTGTCAGCAATGGACCATATTTTCCCATGAAAGGGCGACTGTACTGCTGCTTTTTGGATTTCCTTAATTAGGGGTCAAACAGGGCTGCCCCAAAACTCTTTGGCTTATACATTGATGAGCTGGAAAATCTTTTAGCAGCACTTGGCGGCGAACGGTCCGCTTTAGGAAAGGACTGGTTATCCATCCTGCTTTGTGTGGATGATGTCCCTTGTCCTTTTGGATTATTAATTAATTTGCTTTGTTTGGTCTTTCGCTTTTGCTCCTGCGGTCGTCCTGCAGCTGTTTCTTCAAATGCAGGCAGTGTCATACTTAGGTACACTTTTATGTACAATATTTAGCACTCAGTTGGACTCCTTTAGCAGCTATTTGGTTTTTGCTTTAAGAGCTTCCTGCTGTTGTCCTGCAGCTGCTTCTTCGAATGTAAGCAGTGTCATACTCAGGTACACTTTTATGTACGCTGTATTTAGTCAATTGGACTCCTTTAGCAGCCAATTGGGCTAAAAGTTCTCTGATCTGCCCCAAAGCAGTCCTGCATTGAGGGATTCATCTGATCTTGGAGCAGTTGCATTCTGGGCGTGGCATCACCAGAAGGTTTACATCTTTCCATCTCCAATTACGTCCAAAATGACGGGTCCAGGTTCACTCCTTTTTCCATCTAGAAGTCGCTTGATCAATCAAAACACAGGCCTCCAAGTTTTAGCAGATGTTTTTCTATAACTTACAGCTTATTTAGAAAGTCCTAGTGCTCTGATGCTAAATGCAAGTTAAGTTTGTTTCATTTATAGGTGGATATATATAATAAATCTTTATATCACGGCTCGCATGTCTCTTACGTTGTAATTTAGAAAATGGAGAGCTCATATTATTCGAATATTGTGGCAAGCCTGTGATGAGTTTTTGGATAATATAGTCTATGAAAATGTGACATGAAACAAGGTGGTTCTGATATTTTGACAACATCCTCCACCAAACACGTGTGTGAAATGTGGATTTAAATAATTGAAACAAGAGGCTGAGATAATTAGAGATGTGAAATCAGCCTAACTACCCCTTTAAGCAACATCTCGTCCAAATAATTCAAATATTTGGATATCCTCCTGGAAGAAGTAGCTTTAGAATTTATGTTGGATCAATTTACTATCTGGCCAATATAAAATTGGGATCATGACTTCAAATGCAATAATAATGTATGCATTCTATGCCATCCACGTGAACAATTAAGAAATCAAGAATATCAAATATAATGTAACAAAGCTATATTGAGGTGTTGCCGCATAAAGGGTTGCCCGAACGAAGGGATTAAAAAATAGAAGGAAGAAAGATACCAAGCATCAAAGAAGCGAAATCAAAGAAGAAAGTAATGTATGTGTGATGGCTGCGCTATGTGGAGATGCAATCTGAATGTATCCGCTACAGTTATCTATATTTCAACAACTCAATATAGAAGCAAGTGGAGGAAGAGTGGCTGGGTTTTTTTTTTTTGGGTCTGCCTTCCAATCCAGCTGTGTCGCTATCTCCATCACCAATTTATCATATTTTGCATATATTCCAGGTCCATCACTACCATTCCTAGGGTATGCCCTTTGGTCAACCCAAAATAGCAGATATAGAGGTGTTACAATAGACTTTATAAATTAAAGGAATTTCTTCATACCACTGTTGCAACAACTTTGCCCTAACAACCTTGTTCTTAGTCACTTCACCTTGGCATTTGAAACTAATATGTAATGAGGGCAACCTTCCATAAGATAGTACCTTGTTTTTCTTTAATAATAGTGTTTTGCTATATAAGAAATGAGGGATAGGATTTTTTTAAGTCGAAAGATATTCTGTTAAAAAACTTTCAGAATCAAATTTAAGATTTGCCTCGTGAATTATAAAATTCTTCGAAATTCATTAAACTTTCGCCACATTTGCTATTCCATTCTGAAAAAGATTCGCCAAATATTTTTTATCTTTGCGGACTTAGGAAAACTTAGGCACAACACTATTGTTCCAGTTATAGTTGTTAGTGTAAGTGATTAAAAAATGAAATGTGCTCATTTAATAATTGGAATTGTTGTAATATGCCAACAAGTCTGGCAGTAAAATATACAGTTTGTTTAGCTAGCAAGGCTATAGTGCGTATACAAGTTCTGATAAACTACTTATAAAGATATAATGCTCCTGCATTTAAAATTATCACTATCTTTGTAAGAGAAAGTAAGAGATATGCCCAAATGTATAATGGACATTTATCTTCTCCACTTCGTTAGTATGCTTCGTTTATAGAAGTATGAGCAATGGCTGGGCCTTTTGAGAAGGGAGGCTACATATTTCCTTTAGTTTGTTTTGCCCTGCTTAATGTATCTTGATTATAAATCATTTATGGAAGGAATTATTCAGGATTAATCTAGCATTGAATTTTGCTTTAATTCAAATGAAACTATAGTGCATAGGGAAAGAGGTCTATTTGTTTCTTACAAGGCATTTTGTTTTCAATATTGTGCTCTTTATTATTGCTTCCTCTTGCCAAGTCTTATATATCCAGTGAGAATTCAATACTGAAACCATGCTAAATAAGCAATCTCCAGCAATAGCAAAAGATGAATCTTATCACCATACCAACCATATCTCTCGAAAGATTATTTTATCACCATACCAAACAACAAAAATAGCACCCTAACAAGTTTGGCTTTGCCTGTACCACAACCTTCTGGTGTGCCTTTTGCTAGTTTTTTTTTTCTTTTTGATAAAAGATGTCTCTTTAGAATACTCTTCTATTGTACTTTATCAAACTTATGAGGTACATTCCTTATATACCCTGTTGATGTAATCCAACTTATCTACTTATTGTAGTCCATTCTATTTTCATTCACTTGAGGTTATCCATTTCTTATTTTTGTGGTGTTGTTTGACGTTGCTAAAACATGAAGGTAGATATCTATATCAACATCCTTCTTTCTAAAGAAGGGTGTTGATATGGTGCATCTTCCGCAGGATATATGTCTTGGGTCGGATGACGTGGATGATTTAATTTATGACATATTTTCGGATATCCAACAAAACTGGAAAAGAAGTGATTTTCAGGACACGTCGTGCTATACTATCACCTTAGAACCATTTTGTGGATGAGATCAATAAGAAGATGGCGTCGCTCATCCTTGGAGAGACGACATATTACTTTAGTGCTGATCGAATCATAGACACAGATGGCCAACAAGCAGGTTTATATCCGATTGAGTTTCTTAATGCACAAACTCCAAGTGATGTATCGCCCCACGAGCTCAATCTGAAGGTGGGAATAATTGTCATGTTGTTGAGGTCTACGTCATTCAAGAAGGGCATGTGCAATGGAACACGATTGATTATACGAAAGCTGGGAAGACGTGTCATTGAGGCAGAGATAGTAACTAGAACCCATGTTGGTGACGCTGTGCTCCTACCACGCATTCCAATTGTGCCTATCGATTCAAGTTTGCCATTTCAGTTTGGAAGGGTGCAATTTCCTTTGCGGCCAGCCTTTGCCATGACGATGAAAAAGTCCTAGGGCTAGACAATGCATAAGGTGGGGATATATCTTCCAAAGCCGGTCTTTATGCATGGACAATTATATGTGGCATTCTCAAGGGTACAAAATCGACAAGGAATTCGGGTTGCTATCAAAGACCCATCGTCCATGCCTCAAGAAGGTGCCAATACAATTTCAAGGTTCACAAGGAACATGGTTTACACAGATGCTTTGTGATGGAGGTAAGTGTCATGTCCTCAACTAATGTTCTGACATCTTTTTTTTACGAAAGACAATTTCTATTAATATGAAAACACTAATACAATGGGACATCAAGGGAGATGGAGAGAACCCCAAACCTCATCCCTGATATCTAAATGTAACTTCGAGGTAAAAAACTGGTCGAGATTTGATTTCTTGGTAGAGGTTCGTAACAAGAGTATGCGGCCTTCTGAAGACAAGATGACACCTGCATTTTCACACTGCCCAACAAAATAGAGCCCTGCAAATATTGAATGCCCACTTCTTCAAGCAGGGCCATCTATCTAGAAAAATGCCCAAAGGAACTTCTTGACTTGTGAGGGAAGCATGAAAAGAAGATCGCACAGCTGACCATATGGGGCAGAGATTGCCACAGAGCACAAAACAATGCTCAATTGTTTTGTGTGCAAGCTTACAAATTGGACAGGGAGGACTAACTGCAGGCTTGAAAGAGTGAACTTGAAACATTGGTTCTCACTGCCATAAAAGAATAGAATGCTATGGAATAATATTTTTGTTCCACACTCTGGCGGACCATACCGATGCATGCTTTGCTTTTGCAATTCTCAGTGACCAGTGCACTAATGGTATACAGAGGAGGTTGCATGGAAAGCTCCCTATAACAAGTCCGAACAAAATCCTTTCCCCATGCAATATCTGCTACAAGGTGCCACACACAGTCATTCTCGAAGTTGGGTCGCAGAGAAATATTATCTGCCACCACTTCCCATATGGGATAATCCCGCGAAGTAATGGAGAACGGAATGGGGGCAGCAAGAATGGCTTCCCCCATTCTGTTCTCCAAAGCAAAGATTAAACCGGATTCTACCGGTTTCTGCAAAGCTATTTGTCATTCTTGATCAGAATGGCTCAAGATTTTTCAAGAAGGCTCACCTACTTTGCTTGACGTAGACTAAACGTGTCTTTAAACTCTTGCCAAGAGCGAAGACGTCCATTAGAATATCAATCCTGGAGCTGGGAGGTAGCCATCTACGCTGAGTCTTAGGATGCATGGTAGAGACCAATGGAGGGGCGTCGGGTAAGGGCACCCAAAGAAAAGGAGAAGAGGCGTGTAGCATGTTTAAAGGAAGCTGAATGGATTCAATGAGCTGACAGCTCTCCAAGCTTTAAGGAGAGTAGAGTCGGGGAAAAGGAGAAGAGGCATGTAGCCTGTTTAAAGGAAGCAATAGAGCCTTTGAGGAGACCGTGAAGAAAAGGAAGGTGAAGAAAAGGAAGGCTCCATGGAATAAGCTCAAGGCAGACAAGAGAGGAGAGAAGACTTGCCAGAAGGCTCTAAAGCATGGACAAGCAAGCGCATCCCACAAGACTGCATGCTTTATGCCTTTTCTTGTAGGCAAATTATATTTTTTCCCCCCATTACTACTCCGGGTATTCTGAATCAGTTGATTCCAACGTTGTTTACTTCAACTAAATTTGAACAGCGTTGTAGAAAAACACTTGCAATAAGAATTTCAAGAAGGAACACCACATGCGATATATCCACAATGGGCACATAGACATGAGCTTGGAATTTTGGGTGCATGTAGCCTATCATGCAACCCAGAAGCTCCTCCTACGACCCTGTATTTTTTATAGCCTCAACAAACAATTTCCTGCATGTCAATATGCTCTTTGTTAATCTAATCTCCCTTGGTTATGATGCACTCTGCAATATAATGACTGCTCCACAAGTTTAGGAGGATACTATAGAAGGATAATTTAATTGTGTCCTATAAAATCCATTTTTCTCCCGTCTGTCATACATGCTCGGCACAAACAGCAAAAAACCATAGATGGTCAAAAGCTGCCCATCACTTGGTGGTAACATACATGAAAGGCTGTATATACACAGACAGATTTATAAGATTTATAGAACATCTCGCAGTGGAACCCATCAGCTGGTTTGCCTTCTTGAGTTTGAATTTCCCAGGGAGAGTTGTATATCCACTCCATCTTCTTTGTGCAGAAGCAATTGCAAGGACTTATTATCTTTCCTACATGCTAGATCCTTTAAGGCTGCAGTATCAGACATAGATGATAAAGAAACAAATGATGAGTCTGCTCTAGGAGCAACAAAGGTTTGTGATGTTTGAACTGGAACCTGTGATTCCTGCCCTGAAAGAATTTGAACTAGATAATCAGGTAATGGCTGCGATGGCGATGGGTAGCGTGGCGCAGGCCTCTCAATAGATGAATAACTAGGTACTGGACATGGAAAAAATTGTCCCCTTGTCTCAGAAAGCCTAGGATGTTCAAATAGACTTGCATGATGTGGGTAGCCAGAATATGAATTAGAGACGCCTGTTGGGGCATCCATAGTGTCTGCAGTTGCATCTACATTTCTTTGAATCAGGGGAGAGATAGCCTGTAAACATTGCTGTAAGTGAAATTCCAGCTGCAAAGTTTGTGCCTTTATAGCTTCTCTTTCTTCTTTTAGGTCCTCTTTTTCTCGGGTAATCTGTCATAAGTAGAAACTTTAGATTGGCATTATTAGAAGACTTACTAAACATATAACTTTGCAAACTATACGTACATCCTGGGATTCAACTACCAGGGACGCGTGTTCATCACGGAGTCTCTTAATTTCCGAGTGCAACTCTTTTACTGCCTGTAAGCTATCAATGAGAATAGTAGCCTTATCATTCTTTGGTCGATCTGGATCTGAAAGAAAGCGTTTCACAATCTAAGTAAGCCCTTTCTTCATGGTTTGACATATATTCAGACATAAGAGCAATATATAGTTGCTGTGCTGGTACAGAGCAGTATATAGTGGTACATGGGAAAACTGCCTAGCTATACTTTGTAAGATGTGTGGAACATGAACAAAAAATGTGAAGAAAATCTACAAGTTCTTGAACTGCTAATAAGGAAATTTGTATGCTATATACTTAGCCATGCACCTAACACTGCAAATTGATCTAGTATTTGCAAAAAGAGTTTATTTTTTGCTTAATCACAAGAGCTTACCAAGCACGCCTGCCAGTTCTGCAAATTGCTCATTTAAACGATCTCGCCTCAGTTTTTCTCGATCTGCTTTATGTACTTTCCTTGCAGACATGGGGCTTAATGCTGCAATTCTTGCAGTCCTATAGATGAGGAAATTAAATGTAGTGTCACAACTAGTCTGATCAAATAATGAACATGATATTTACTTCAAACTTAAAAGTTTCAAATGAAATATTATGATAAGAACTTTTGAAGCTTCAATAAAGTCTCTTTATAGTGTTAATCTTTTAAATTTTACTGGCAATCTATTGGAAACTATTTAAAGCCACTGATTTATGAAAGACGACAAGAAAGACCTACTTTGATCTATTACTGATGGCAACAAAGTTCAGTGAAACCTGAAGATACATATTTGACACATTGTGCAATGCATGTGAAATGCTATGGTCTTATTAACAGGTAACAAACATGGACTACTGTGCATAAAGGGGTGATATTGAACAAAGTGACTTCAGTGGCAAGGATACTAGCTATTTGGACACACGAAAAGAACCACCGACCAGACTTTATGACTAGAAACTTCTTGTTAGATGCGAAACACGAATTTGGAATAGAAAATTCTGTTAGTAGAGCAGCGAAGCCAGGAGAGTAAATCCAATTTCGCTAACATTCAAAACCCCTCCCCCCCAAAACCCAAACAAGAAAATCAATTAACAATATGTAAAGATCAAACACTCCCCATCATTCTGAAACGCCAACCAGAGCAAAGAAGCACGAATCAGAACAAAAACTACTTTTAAGAGAGAAAGCAAAAAAAGGAAGGAAAAATCTCAACAAAATTGAAGAAAAAAAAGCTTGAATTAAGCTACAAGAGGCAAACGATCAAGAATTTACAAGGATCAAAGCCTTCTAAGCTCCTGCAACGACATTCTCCGAGACGATGGAGCAGGGGCGAGTCCTGGATAGAAGGGGCGACTGTGGCCTCCGGTAAGCAATAGCCGCCGTGTCCATAGTTTTTACCGATTATAGCAGGTCGCCAAACTTGTGGGCGGCACGCGCCTTTGTCCTTCCATAGATCGAGAGGGCATGTGCCAAACACGTGGAAGGTGGATTCGGCACACGCTTTAAATCTGCTGATCTGGCATGACACGTGGCATGCTAACCGTACTGATAGCTTTCCACGTGGCTAGATCTTATTCGGTGATTTTTGCCGTCAAACTTTGCTGTTTGTTTATCATTCCAGTGCCTCACATTTTGCATTAACCTAAAGTATTAGGAATCCAATTCAATTAAAGTATTAGGAACGACACTGCAAATCCAAAAAAAAATGAATATATGACCCTTCAGTTCGGGAAGGGCCTATCTATCCTTTGTAACCCCAAAGGTCATTGCCAGGTCAACCACAACGTGCTTTGTAAAAGATTTGCGCTCTCCATTTGCACTGTTGGCACCACTAGCTTCGAGTCAAGGGATTAAAAAATCCCCAGAGCCGTGGAGGAGTTTCATTCCATAATTTCATGACTAACATATTTTTCAACTATTATAGAATTAGTAATCCTTCTTATGCCTTCTTAATTGGGCCATGTTTAAGTAAGTTTTATTGTTAGAAATTACTTTGCACGTCTCGTGTCAAAAATCCTAATCTAACTAATGTGAATGTTTGGAGAAGTGAAAAGTCATGTTGCATAAATTCTTGTTGAAAATGTCGTTGGCCATTTTTTAAGTCCTAAAAGGGCAAGTGTCAAGTCAGGTCGTTGTTTTGTTCTAGGATAAACTTTTGTAGCAACACATGGCACTTCCAACAACACGAAAATGAAGTTGAGGTCGATTCCATTCACCTAGTGAAGCAGAGGTAGGAGACCAAGCAGTGAAGTGGCTAAACCAAGCGGTCGTCTTCTACGCTTTTCTAGCATCAGGGATCTCAAGGCCATCTTACAAGCTTAGCAAATGGCTTCTGGCCTTCTAGATTGTTGGAGCTCTATAGATGGACTTTCTATAGACAATTTTTGAAGGTTTTTAGGCCTTCCTGATGCTCCGCAGATGGATTTTAAAGTCTTTTAGGCCTTCTTGATGCTCTGGATTTTAGAGGTCTTAATCTTGTAAAACTCCTCTATCTACACTAAAATTCTGTGCTGAAAATAAGTCTTCTATTTCTATATTGTAAGAGAATCGCTTTTGCTCTACCATTCCGACACAAGAGAGAGACCTAGTCCTGGCTGCCGCCGGTCGTGGGGCCCCCCTCACTATGCAAGAATAGCATCACAAAAGCCATTCCCCTATACAACAAGGCAATTTGGCAAAAATCATTTTTGAAGCAGACTTTGACATCAAGCACAAAAATATCAAGGAAAGCACTACGTATTGGGTTCATGCAATACATAATACAAAAGTGGCATTCTAGCTTTTAGAAGCCATTTTCACTTTTTGGCAATCATTTACAATGTTGAACTTGGACTCATAGTCATCCTTAATGTAAGAGGTTGAAATGGAATACACACGTATATTATTAGATTATGCCCTCTTATTGAGGCTTCCATGGGATATATAAAACATGCACATAATCCTTCTATCACCAACCACATCACATAAATAGACAATTGTTACATGTAGGATGATGTCATTCTCGTACTATATAATATCACTCTAGTATGAATCAATTGGGCGTAGTCCACGGGTTTAGTTGTTTCCCATCACTCATGTTCACGTACCAAGGACGGTCAGTGGAGATGAGGAGGTCAACCCTCCCCTTGAGGGGATCATGGGAAATAATCCTCGCCTCGAGAGGGGAGGGTTGACCTCCCTTAAACCCATGTCCGAGCAGGATAAGCACTGTAAAATCCCACTGAATCCGTCCTCTTCGATCCTAATCTTCATAAAATGAGCAAGATTTGGGCTCTGTTTTCTCAGAAAATGGCTATGCAAAATAGAAGACATCCTGTCTATTAGGAGTTGGTTAAAGCGGCCACCGAGATGTCTTCTATTTCAGAATCTATGCCAAAATTGGCTGCTGGAATTTAAGGTTTGTTGAACATTAATCAGGCTAATAACAGCACAGACCTTTTGTGTTTTTTAATGTCTGTTTGTTACGCCTTTACAGCATGTTCCAACACTCCCCCTCAAATCAGACTTAACAAGACAACTAAAAATGATAAAATTAACTACTCAACTTAGCTGTTTCTAGTGGATATGGATTAGCTGCTCCCTTTGGTTGCTCCCCCTCAGAATGGAAATGAATTGCAGCCGATGACACTCATATAGTAGTCATCCCTAACTCATTAATGCGCCTGCAGAATGGTTTTCTACCCAAAGGTTTTGTGAATACATCAGCTGGCATTTTATCTGTCCTGAGATACTGCACATCAATTTTGCCCTCTATGCCCTCTATGATTTTTTCTCTTGTGAAATGATACTGCACCTGTATATATTTGGCTTTTGAAAAATTAGTGGGATTTTTAGCAAGTGACAACGCTGCCTTGTTGTCATTGAAAATGATAGTGCCTTGTTCCTGAGCTATATTGAGCTCTTTTAACATTCTTCTCAACCAAATGGCCTCTTTGGCAACAGAAGCAAGTGCCATGTATTCAGACTCGCAACTTGATGCGGCAGTTGCCTTTTGTTTTTAACTGGACCAGCTCACTGCTCCCCCTTCCGATCTATAGAATCTCCTGCATGATCTGTGTCAGCATACCCTACAAAAGTGAGTGAGCTACCAGCATGAAAGGTGATGCCAAGGTTCTTAGTGCCTTGTAGGTATCTGAGCAATCGCTTAAGGCCCTGCCAATGTTGAGTCTCCGGCTTCTCGAGAAACTGACTGAGGGTAATCACAGCTTGAGAAATATCCGGTCGCGTGCAGACCATGAAGTGCATCAGGGAGCTAACGATGCTTCTATAGCTTATCGCTCGTAATTCGGAGTCAATACTTTTAAGGGAATGAGAAGGCTAAGTGGTAGCAGGGGTGGAGATGGGCTTACTTTCCTCCATGTTACATCTGTTGAGGAGAGATTGGATCACTTTAGTCTGATAGAGGGTGATGTTGCCACTGTCTGCATCTTTCAGCACTTGAATGCCAAGGAAGTAGCGCAATGCTCCAAGATCAGTCATGTGGAAGCATGTATTGAGGGCTGCTTTGGTGATATTCATGAGCAATGGACAGTTACTAGCCAAGATCAGATCATCTACGTAGAGTACGATGATGATCATTTTAGAATCATGGACTTTGTAATACCTGTTCCAATCAGCTTGGCTGCGTGAGAACCCCCTGTCTGAAAAGAATTGGTGTATAGTGTGATACCATTGCCTGGATGACTGCTACAGGCCATAAAGGGCATGTTTCAGCTTATATACCAAGTTCTCTTGTTCTTTTTGTGTGAAGCAAAGAGCCTACTTCATGTAAACTTCCTCCTTTAAGTGGCCATGGAGGAATGCTGTTTTTACATCCATTTGTTGGAGATCCAAATTATGTGCAACTGCCATAGCAATGACCAATCTAACGGATGTCAAGCGTGCCACAGGTGCAAATGTTTCATGGAAATCAATTCCGAGTATTTGGGAATACCCCTTTGCTACGAGACGTGCTTTGAATCTATCAATGTGTCCTTCTTCATCATACTTGACTTTGTAAACCCATTTGCACGGCACAGCTTTTCTGTTTGGAGGAAGGGGGCATAAGGTTCAAGTATCATTGTCCAATAAGGATTGATATTCATCATGCATTGCCTGCTGCCATGCTTTACAGTGAGGGCTGCTGATTGCTTCTAGAAAGTTGAGGGGCTCATCCATTGCAACTGTGGTATGAAATGCGATGTAAGATGATGTTTTTCCTGATTTAGACTCAAGGTATGACTGCATCCTATCAGTGAGCTTTCTGTTCCGACTTGACCGTCTGATTGGGACAGCAGAGAGCTCCTCGTCCTCTTCAAGATCAGTTTCTTCTAGTTCTGAAGGAAGAGGTTCTGGATCTGAGTACGAAGGATCCTCATTATCCTCAACATGTGTTTCTTCAGCGCAATTTTCATGTTCATCATCATAGTCACTTTCATGCCAGTCAACCATGGAAGATTTCTCCTTTTTTCCAATCGAGAATACACTTTCATCAAATTGGAGACTTCGTCTTACAATGATCTTTTTGCTGGAAGGCACATAAAGCATATACCCTTTGACATGCTCATCATATCCAACAAACATGCAAGCCAAAGCACGGGTAGATAACTTACCTCGAGGATGCTCTTGGGGACTAAGATGCACATATGCCTTGCAGCCAAAGATCTTGAAATCTTGCACATCTAGTTTATGACCAGACCAAACTTCCTCTAGTACATTGTTTGGATTTGCCTTGGTAGGCACCCTGTTTAAAATGTAACAGGCCGTATGCACTGCTTCTGCCCAAAAAATAGGATCAAGTCCCCTGCCATATATCATAGCTCGAGCGCATTCAAGCATGGTACGATTTTTTCTTTTCACCACGCCATTTTGTTGATGTTCATATGCTACTGATCGTTGATGATGTATGCCAGATTGCTGCAAGAAGTGACTGAGTCTATGATTGACGAATTCCCTGCCTTGGTCTGTTCGAATGGTTTTTATAACACATTCAACCTGTTTTTCGACCATTGTTTTCCATCTAGTGAATTCATCAAATACCTCAGATTTGTGTTTAAGGAAGAAAACCCAATTCTTCCTACTGAAATCGTCAATAATCAGCATGAAATACTTTGAGCCCCCATGTGACTTTATGCTCGCTGGCCCCCACAAATCCAAATGCAACAGCTCTAGTTATTTGAATGCTTGTTTTATTTTCTCCTTCCTATACGATTTCCTTCTCAATTTGCCTAGCACACATCCTTCACAAAGGGTTTGTGGCTTAGAAACTTTAGGCAAGCCCGTTACAAGATTATGTGCTTGCATCTCCTTCAACAATGGATAATTGGCATGCTCTAGCCTTTCGTGCCTTGTTCTGGCATTCTGCATTTCAACAGCAGTTAGGGTTGTGTTGGGAGTGGACGACCAACTCATCTGATATATATTGCCAGCTCTCTCTCCTTTGGCAATAATCTCCTCCTTTCTATCCTTAACAATGCATTTGCCATTGCCAAAATTCACAAAGAGCTTTGCATCATCCATTTTAGATATGGAAAGGAGGTTGGCCTCAAGATCTGGGACGTGCAAGACATTTTTCAAGTCAAGTGTTCCTTGTGGCAGCTCAAGAGTCACAATGCCAATCCCTGCAATGCTGAGCTTTCCTTTGCCTATCCTCACTTTTCTCCCGGATGTGTTTGGACAGTAGCTTTTAAAGAGTGCATTTTGTTGGGTCATGTGGTCACTTGCCCCTGAATCCAAGTACCATGCCCCTTTGATTATGTCAGATGCTATGAAACAGGAAGCCATAGCATCATTGGATTTCCACATCATACATCATGAATGATATTATAATCTGAAAAAATTTGAGCAGAGGTGAAATGCAAGCCTTAACCTTATCAATGATGCGTGATGCAGGTTCAGGTTCAGCTGAAGCGAAGAATGCTTTGCTGACAGACACTATAAAATCATCATCGGATTCTGTACCTTCCTCTTCTTCGAATGAGCTACTTTTGCGAGCCTTATGTGCCTTCGGATCTTCCTTTGGCCTTTTGTGATTCCCTTTGCCATTATCTTTTCCTTTCTGATTTTGTATCCTTTTTCTCCTGTCGCTCTGGACAATTTTTTCCTATGTGTCCAACCTTGTTGCAGTTAAAGCACTTTCGAGATTCTTGTTTGTTGCCTGTTTGGTGCCTCCTTGATTCCGTTCTTCAAGCATCAGCTGCTGACATGCCCATTCAAGTTCCACCTTCTCTAGTGAACCAATGATGTTCTTGACATTATTGTAACTGGAAGGCAGCTCAAGTAGTGCTCCAACTACTACATCATCATCAAGGCGCTTTTTCATGCCTTGTAATTGTTTAGCAACTTGGCGAATAATTCCCATGTATTCTTCGACTGAATCATAGTCCTTGAGCTTGGTGCTGAATACAATGTTGTAAAGATTTGCCTGGATTGAAAAATGCCTCCTCTTGTAAGACTTTTCTAACTGCTCCCATGCTTCCTTAGCTAAATTTGCTTCAACGATTTGAGGCATCAGAGTATCGTTTAGATACTTTAGGATTCTGCTCTTGGCTACCCAATCCTTTTGCAGATCTTGCCAAGCTCTATCTCTCAATTTTTGCGTTTGCAGAATCTTCTGCAGCAGGTTCTCCTTTCACCACTTGAGCTGCACTTTGGACCACGTTTGTCCCTTTTGCTTGGGCTATGGGCTTTGGTTCAGCACCTAATACCACTCCCCATAGTTCCTTCTCACACAGTTTGGTTTGTACCTTGATAAACCAATAGTATGCATTGTTGTGGCTTAGAGGTTTCAATCCTCATGATTGACGCTTATAAACCACGGTCTTTAGCTATGACGGGCCTTGGATCGTGCCCGCTCTGATACCATGAAATATTGGGGCTTTGATTCAAAAGAACACGAAATCTACATAGCAAATATGCATAAATAGAGAAAATATGCATAAATAGAAGAAATCCTGGCTTTTAGGAGTTGGCTAAAGCGGCCACCGAGATGTTCAGAATCTACGCCAAAATTGGCTGCTGGAATTTAAGGTTTGTTGAACATTAATCAGGCTAATAACCGAGAGATGGCGCAGATGGTTAGTTCATTCGCTTTTCAGTTTCCTTGCGCAAGTTCGAGCCCACCTTTTAACATTTTTTAATTTGGGGGTATTCGACTTGTGGAATATTTTTTTAACTTAGGGGGTATTCGACACCACAAGTCTAATACCCCCTATTCCACGAGTCAAATACCCCCTCCCCGGAATCCAAGTCCAAATGGGGAGCCAATAAATGCACTGGCTAATAACAGCACAGACCTTTTGTGTCTTTTAATGTCTGTTTGTTACGCCTTTGCAGCATGTTCCAACACACAAAACCCTTCTCTTTTTCTGCAGTAATAAGCCCTTGCATTCTAGCTCCCCAAGAATAAGGCCACTGCAGGGTCTTTTTTGGATGATCTGCTGTAAAAAAAGCCTTTGGATCAGAGGTTTATGCATCAAACAGAGATTGGGTTTTGTGGACACAATTTTTTCTGGATGGGATATTCAATCCACCCAAATGCGACACTTTTCCATTAAGAACCTTTGAATTTTTTTCTCTGCTCTAAAAACAGGTCCCCTTTTGATGAATAAACATGGAGATATGATGATTCTGTATCATTTTCAAAGCATGAATCTTGAGAATGGCATTTGAATCCTGCAGCTGCTGCTATATGCAGAAGAATCCCATAACAGCTAGAGCTTCTGGAATCATAAGGCTCAATGGAGTCCCAACCTCCATTCCCCTATAAAAAATTTATGTCTTAACAATGCGCATCCTGACTCTTCTTGACGGGACAGACACATTGCAATGAAGAGGTACATTCCTTGCCTATCCATGCCGATGGATCTGATTTTAGTTCAAGACGAGTCCGTTTGGAAGCTTTCAGGGAGGCCACGGAAATACCGCCAATGAGTTATAGTTTTATCTGCTTTTAGCCTCACAAAGTCATGTCCTCAAGGCTGCTTCTTGCATGCATATAGACTTTTAAGGTAGCAAATTCATATTATGAACTATGCTCAAAGGGTCCCCACACCCTAAGGCTCCCCATGCCAACAATTATTCGTTGTCAAAATGCATAGCAATCATAAATGTTGTGTCAGAAGCCTTCCAAAGACTGGCCACACACTTGCAGATTCTCATAACATGGAACCAGCCATGAACACCAACAAGATAGGGGATTGCCCCTAAGATAGGAAGGGTAGTCGTCTTCTTCTGCCACATGCTTTGTTATTACGAGTAGCCCACCAATGCAATTCACAATGCCTTGGCGTTGGTCACAACGAACTCAACTAAACACTTTGAAATTAACAACTGAAAAAGGCCTAACAGCAAAAAGACTCTAACTTTATATAAACTCTTACCCTCACCAAAGGAAACAATGAGACAAGGCAGAGTCTCTTGCTTTCAAGTCTCGCACGGAAAGGAACACAGCATTTTCTCGGCCCATAATCATAAACAACGAGCATCCTCCTTCCGCCTCAGTGATTACAATTAACCAAGAGCAGTAAGAGGCTTAAGAACAAAGAAAGGAACCTCTTCCCTTCCCCATCGTGGAACATAATAGGGTCAACAAAAATTGACTTACCAGTTTTATAGCAGGATACATCAGCCCTCCAAAACAACAGTTCAACATAAGTTTGGTCTTCTAAAGTCTACTACAAGGTGTAGCTTTCTAGTTTTTCTTTCCCTGTTGCTCTGAACTTACTTCCATGATTCCGGCCGCCGCTCTGCACATTGTTCTCTGCAGTTTCCCACTTAACTAGTTATCCCTCCAATTGCTGCAGCTTCCACACCTGATTCAAGAGGATCTAACCAGTATTAAATTCTTTCTTCTAGACACCACCATTTTTGGGTGCTTTTTTTAAGGCATGGTTCTCCTTGCATAAGCATTGTATAAAGAAGCTCAAGATGGATTCTCCCTCTGTCAACGTCAACACATGACTAGTTCCTATTCAAATGGCTGTGTTTAAGCAATTCAGGTAGCATGTGCAAGTGCATCTATTTAAATCTTCATCAAATACTAATGTCACTGGACATGCCTCAAATCCTTGCCTAAAGGGATTTCCTCCAATGCAGACAATGCTTCAAATGGGAAAAACACCAACATATGTAGGCTATGTCTTAGAATAGCTGGTTCAATGTTACAATGCCTCAACTATACATATATAGGAAATGTAATGTAATGTATTTCTCTGGCCAATCACAGACCCTCAGGTCCATAGGCTGCAAAACACCAAATAAATCCATTTGCTTATAAACATTTACCTCTTAAGAATCTCTTGCCATATAGATAAATTCCACGTAAAGAGGGATCTAGACAGAGAAGTCTGCGACGCTAGTCGATCTTGTCTATATAGTTCAGTAGACATAAAACAATCCAGAAATTCATGCATTCCATCTTTCACAATTGCATGTCTACAGCATGAACACCAATGAACTTCCAGGATTTTATGCAATCTTCCTACTTCAATTTCCAGCAAATAACTGCTCAACGGTATCATCTTCTATTTTTCCCAAATGTTCACTTGCATGTAGGCTTGTCCTGTGTATACCGGCATGGGATTCACCTCTTTCGGGTACGCGCCTGTAGGTAGTTCTGCAATACCTTGCCCTAACTAGGCCTTTACCCGCACCTCTGTCTCTCATAGATCTATAATGTCGATTATGGTCCATACATGATCGGAAAACTACTCTAGATCATGTAAACCAGACATATCATGTTACCCTGTGTTACCCTGTGTTCTTCCTGACTTTCTCCATTTTATGATCTCCTGAAGGAGTGCATAAACATTTGCCAAACAGATGCAGAACATCTAAGCCATCTAAGCCTTCTAGGCAGACCCTCGAAATGAGATCTTCAGAAAATATAGACTTAGTATAAATACACGTAAGGTGTTGTGTGTATGTTCAAATCTTGCAAATATTTCCTTCCACTTCACCAGAATAAATCACCCGAACGCTACTGTAGCACCACTAAGGAGCTTTTCCAGTGCAGTTCCAGACTGGACCATAATTGATGTCTATTCTCCAATTTCAGCAAAGAGGAAACAGAAATAGCAAAAGAATTGGCAGGGCCATATATATGGGCTGCACATGCAGCTTTATAACATAATTGAACCCACATACCTGCATACAGAATTTAATCTCACCTCAACCACGGAAATGACAGTTCAACTATCAAAAATAAATAAAAAACATAACCATTACCACTTTGCTGGCCAACTTTTATACCACATTTGCAAAAATGCTTGTGTTTCCACCACTTATTTCTCTCAGTAAACATATTCCTTAACGCATTTATTATTCCCGTTGTTTCACAATGTTCCTGCTGACTTCCACTTTCAACAGATAGCAAACCACAGGGATTTTGATTTTTTACTTCTAGAAAACAAGTGGAAAGCTTTTGCCAAACAGATGCAGAACCCTCTTCGACATCTAAATGAAGAACGAGTTGCTCAATCATTAACTGTGTAGCATAATAACCTAATAAATGGTAGTGTGTTAGCATCATGAGCATATTTAATTGAGATACGATGGAACATATAAAAAAAAAAAAAAACCCAGTCCAAAGCATTTTCATTCTTTATATACCAGAGGAATGAAAAGTCATAAGTTTCTCCAATGCTCGTTTACATGATGGATTCACCTTAAGAATGGCTTCATAGCATACCCTAAGCTGGTGCATGCTTTTCTGAGTTAAAGATTCCAGAATTCTAGCCTTTATACTGCAAAAACCCGATTTTAAAAAACAAATACCTGGTAAGCATTATTCTGCTAACAAATCCTGTGAATCAGATAACTAAAATTCAAATTACGAATTCACCTTAAAGGAAAAGGATCTCCAGATGCTTGGTAACATATTTCAATTTCTTGTATGGCTCCTTCAATGTCACCATGGGCTAACAGAAGCTGTAAAAGTGGCAAGGAAAAGGTTCAAAAATTTTTGACAATTATGCGCACAGGTTAGACACATGCTTTAAAAGTTCATGTTACATTAGTGATGTGCAAAAGAAGAATGAAGAACATGTCATAAGGTCATGGTGAACCAATGTTGGGAACACATAGAAAGAAATATTAAGGAGTATATAGGAACTATGGAGATCGACTAGGGATCTGCGTACAGTGGCCATTGCTCGATCTGTCTAAAAGAACAGGGAATACTCATATTCATACACACATGCCAAATGGAACCTGACAACAAACAAATAACAATTGCCACAAAATAGCATTACCTGCACAAGTGGAAGCAGAGCAGATGTTGCATGTGGTGATAACGAAAGTGATTGCTTTAGATGCTTTACTGCATTTTCATAAAAATCTTGTGCTTGAGGGCTATAGACGTACTCATGACACTGATCTGATGGCAGCCATATGGGAAACAACGTCCTATCCCTACCTAGCCCAATAACATCAAATTGTAAGCATTTGATCCCAACGGAGCTACAGATAAACTTAAGACTGCAGTGGCTGCTTGAATATCAGATTATCCACATAGATTGGTAATTTGCAATAAAAAAAAGCAAGGCATTTGTATATCTAATAAGATCACAAATTAAGATTTAGTAGATTCCCATGAACAAAAGATTCTCTGCATAAAATGGTGCATATTGTACACAACGGAAACATCTAGCCAATCCAGCTGTAATTAGCATGATTAGCATATAGGAATACAATTTTCAAATGAAGAATTTTTTGTGATTTCTAATGATGGCATGGCATTAAGCTAACCAAAAATTTCCCCTAGTATATCTGACTAAGTCTGACTGTTCAATTGGTTATGGGAGAAGGGGAGGGCTTTTACTACTAGCTGCCAATTATATAATTACCAGAAGAAACTTGCATGGTGGCATTTTCCCAAAAATCTTCCTCCTCTTCTAAAGGCTCTTCTTTAAGAAAACACTCATGTTTTGGTTCCACGGGAAACCCCACCATATCTTGTATTTCTTTGCAAGAGCTTGTGCCATGTTGTTGTTTAGTGATAGAACCATTAAGGGATGAATCCTGCGTCGATTCATCTATTTTTGCATCACGCTCAGAAACTCGATGGCCAATCAAACTCTGGGAAACTGATAGTTTAGCCATGCTGCTATCTCCCACAGAATAGTCATCAGCTTCTTCTGCTGGCATCCATTCCCCACTATGAGATGACATATCTTCAACATCTGTTTGCACCAACTTCATTTCTTCAACAGCCTTCGCATACCAAAGGTGATGCAAGATTATACCATAGCACAGGTTTGCTGCAACATTATCTCGTAAAGGCGCAGTCCCAATGATTCTGCAAACAAAAATTTAGCAGACAAAAGTTGGAAAACATAAAGGACATCAATGCAGACTACATACGGCCGTAAGACATTGTATGCGCTTTCAAATTCTCTTTGATGCATTAAATATAGTGCCAACTCAAGTTGCACTTCTCCGAGGAGCCTCTGCATAGTGCTTGTATAAGAAACAAATATGTTCCATGGCACAAAACAGATAAAAATTTGCCATTCTCCAATTTAAATCAGTCATGGCAAAATATATTTTCGTAGATTTAAATTTTTTCATACAGTGTACTCTTTTCATTAAACTAGCAACAGATGCAAATGTTCAAACTCACCCGTGATTCTATAGTCAAAACCTGTGGTTGACTGTTGTAAAATATATTGAATAGTTTCTTGATACCTGACCCATCATCTTTAGCTTCTCGCAGAACTTGCAATGCCATCTGTTTGACAGTAAGAGTTAGACATACTTATAAAGTATTCTTAAAAAATGCATTGGAGAATAGAAGGTAAGATCTTTAAGCGTGTAAAGTGCCAAATTCTATGATTTGTAATTTACCTCAAAATGCTCTCGATTGCGCTGATACTTCCGGCGGAACTTCAAGAGAAGGCTGAGCACACCCGCAGCATCTGCCCACTTGTGTTGATTAACAAAATCAATTAACATGCGATTAAGACGCTTCTTGTGGTGTGCCCCTAAAGGTAGAATGCTACCAGTATTCCGAGAAAACATGCCGACAGAAACAGACGAAGAGGGTTTCCACTTTTTCCTGTTGAAATGAATTGAGAGACGATTTGCCTTCCTGCGGGCAGCAAACAAAGCAGCGTCATCGTTCGCCATGGCCGAAGCCATCGCCCTTCTCGGGGTTTATCAGAGGTTTCTCAGTGTAGGGCTTATTAGGCTTTTGGATGCCCACAATTATTGGGATTTAACAGCATTTTATCTTACATAATTATTTGTGTCTATTTGCTTTGCTTCCATAAGATGTCAATCGATTTTTGTTGGCATGAGACACATCTTTAAAACCCTCACTATCTACCTTCTCAATTAGGCTTTGTACGATTTGTGAAGTACATACTAGGGTTTCTCATTTTTTATGAGATTTGCAGGGAGAAGAGTTATGAGTCCTACAAATCATTTTGTTTTTGTTTAATTAGCTTGAAGACCTTATGTATCATTGGGAGCTCGGATGTGGATGTACACAGTAATTTCACTGGCAGTTGAATTTTGTAATTTAGTTGCAAAAGGAGGCAGCTGAATTTTGTAATTTAGTTGCAAAAGGAGGTCAGTTCTATTCTATTCTATTCTATTCATTAATTTCATTATGCTTTTGGAGCTTTCTTGAACTACATTATGGCCTGCATTCCAGATTTTCATGTATGCGTGTATAGGTTGTGAGAAAAAGAGGCGATTCATTTTCAGGTAGCTGAATATGTTTGGAATTGCTTTGACATGCTGTAATTATATGGTGGAGAAGGTAAATCATACATGTCATCAGAACAAGGAGCTAATTTCTCCTCGAACACAAACTGCGGACTGGGATATGGATCCCCATGAGATAGACTTGAAGACAAGTATTTTAATAGGAAAGGTCTGTAACAACTTTTTTTTTTTTTCTAATACCTTTTTTGTCAATGTGATTCATCTGCCGATTTTATTCTATATAGGGCTCATTTGGGGGAATTCAAAAAGCAACATGGCGAGGCACACCTATTGCTGTCAAATCTATACACCTACTACTGTCAAATCTATGGTTGAGCTTCTCGTAAGGCTACGTCACCCAAACATTGTACAATTCATTGGAGCTATTACCAGATCCGAACCTTTAATGCTAATTATGGAGTATCTTTCTGGGGTATGTATTTCTTGTTCTGATTATGTTACTTAGCAGAAAAAGGGAATTGAGTTTATCGAAGACGAAGACGACTAGTTTCTGTCTCTGCTCTTCTTTTCTTTTTTGTTATATATATGGTGCTGTATACCCCATAAAATTTTATTTACAGAGTGAAGCGCAAAACTGTTCCTGGCCTCTAGTACCGTTTCCTCATCATCTACGAATTGAATGGACTCAAAACTGCA
Organism: Isoetes taiwanensis; assembly: GCA_021234155.1. NCBI lineage: Eukaryota > Viridiplantae > Streptophyta > Lycopodiopsida > Isoetales > Isoetaceae > Isoetes > Isoetes taiwanensis. The sequence continues at coordinate 393,373 of JAJEKV010000259.1, forward strand.
GGGTGATTGACATAACAGGGTGATTAAACAGGTTTGTGCTTCTTGCGCCCTTGCATGTCGTAACATCATGGTTAGTCAGTTGGTGGTTTGGTCTATCTAAGTGTGAGGATTAGGATGTCTTCTAGTGGCAAAGAATGCAAGTATGAGATAAGTTCGTTGCATTAGAATGGTTATATGTTGTGAAAGAATAGAATAGAATAGAATAGAATAGATTTTTTAACGTCCACTGTGACGTTCCAAGTATTTATACGGTATACGTATAAATATATTGACACGTCACCCAGTATAGATACGCCACCATGGGGTATGGTAACCTAGGGGGTTGACCTAAAAGGGATTAAATTAGCTATGCTAATTTAATTGTTAAGGATAATAACCTATAATTAAGGAACTATTATTTAAAAAGAATAATTAAGCTAATTATGGTTTGGGAAGGCGCCACCTGGCCAAACTCGATTGGCCAGCATGGTGAATGCTACTTTGATCCATTAAGGTGGATCACCACCCCCATATCAGCCACAATTGACCAAGAGGAGCTGAGCGCCACCTTTGAGCAGTTGAGCGCCTACCTTGCGTATACCCTTGTAACCAGAGCTGAGCACCAAGGCCAAGAAGATGGAAGTCCCCAATGATAACGGGTCCAGCAGGAACTCAGGTGGGTGGTTAGTGTAGCTTGTGAATTCTAGGGTAGCGCCCCTGTTGGGCACTTGTGTGTTGTCTTGTCTGTTCTCTCTGTGTTTTACTTGTAGGAACTAACCCTTGATTGTAAAGGTAAGTTCTCTTTACATTCTGATTCTGGTTTTGCTCTCAAAGGATGGATTGATAGTTCTTTGCATGGTCTTACTCTGGAAATGGGGGAACTAAGGGGGGTAGAGACCTCTGAGCTCATGTATGATAGTATGCTCCTAGATAGAGCCCTGTAATATTCCCATTAGTTGCGGCCTGTGTACAAGAGACCACCGGGTCGTAGACGCTATGGTCTGGCTTAGCACCAGACAGTGGTGAAGTGGGGGTGGGGTCTTGCACGAACATAAAAGGCTCCTGAGACTCCTACAGTGGGCTAGGCCTGATAGACGGTCACGTAGAGGGCCGGGTATGGGTCTGACACTCCCTGGGTGTAGAGGTGTGATCCGTATGGAGCATCTTGCACTTTGAGTAGATTTAGGGTGAGTAAGTCGGGTATGGATGCGGGGGTCGCTGATGCGGCACGTATTCTCTAGCTCACCCATGGAACCACTGTGATCCTGGAAGGGGACGCTTCCCCGACCTGCCTCATCGGACCGGGGCGTCATGAACCCTGGAGTAGACTCAAAAGGGTGATACCTTGAGTTTGCGTCTCCGGAAGGCTATAACGAAGCCATAGCGTGGATCGACCCATCTGCAAAGTGTGCACAGGAGGGGCGGATGGAGTGGACAACCCTAGCCGATGTTCTATGCCAGCCAACGCCAGGTTATATCTCTGTCTGCTGACCTCTTGAGACCGAGCTGTCAGTCCATCCTCACTGGAGTCTGAACTGGGGTAGAACCTGGGGTTTGGGGTGTTTTCTTAGGTTTAGATGCATATTCTTTGCCGTTGGTATTTGGATGGATGCGCCACCCTCCGTGGTGGTTATTTATATGTGATTTATGCTGTGTGCTAACCCTTGTATTCATGCTTCCGCGACGTAGGAGCCCATCGAAGGCGTGGGCCAAATGACACCTCCGTGTCCTTCACTCGAGCATCTCTACGTGGATGGCCCGGGTCAGACGGAGGGCTCTGCTCATGGCGAGATGGTCGCCATGGGAGGGGAAAGTCCCCGTATGTATACGGCCGGGGGTCGTATATATTCAGGGAGCGTCACAGTGGTATCAGAGCCGTGATTTCGATCGCTCGAAATCATAGCACTGACCAAACACTAACTCGTTAGTTCGGTAGTTAGAAGGAGGCTAATCTAGTGTGTTGCTTAGTCCTCTTTGATGTTTGGTTTTGTGTTAGGTTAAAGTAGGAAATTGTAGGTTTAAAGAAGTTAGGGCGACTGGAAGGCCCAAGTTTGGAAGAGCTATAACTTTTCATAGGTAGCTCGGATGAAGGCGAAAACGGCTCTAATGGATCGGGCACCCCTCAAATACCCTAGGGGGGCACGTCTCCCGAGGTCAAAAAGACAACAGGCCGCCGAAAAATCGAAAGGGGCGCTGCTGTCTTCGGAGGTGTTTGTTTTGAAAAGTTATGGCCGTATAAGTAACGCAGCGCCCCATACGGTCGCGCGTATTTTTATACGCGCCCGTTTGAAAATTTAAAAAAAAAATATATATATATATATATATACAAGTTTTTGTACTATCAATGGGATAAAATAAAATGGAATGAAACGAAAATGTATAGATAGTTTAAATCATACACGTACCATCTTTTTTCATAGCAAGCTCCTAAGATAAGATTACACTACAACAATGAAAATCAAGCAAGAAGTTAAAATCCACACGCGAACTGATAGTTTTGCATTTAGCAAGAATGTTAGAAATCAAAGACTGTATCCTATTGGGTACAGAGAAATAAAAAAAAAAATCAAGCTAAATTTAGATTAAACTGGAGTCGTATCATCTCATGCAAAAGTTTTTGATAAAATATAGACATGTATTATTTCTTATATAATTTGTCTCATAGTCTAATTTAAAGTTTTTACATAATATATTTTTTTTATCTCTCTTTGTTTGTCTATCAAAGGCATCTTTCAATGAAGCACAACTTATCCCCTATTACTATTTAGATATCAGTATTATAGGCTACAAAAATGGATGGCCAGTACCAGCAATCCAAAAGAACCAAGCAACATCGTGGTGAAGTTACATGTGGGGAAACTCGCCAATACAGTTTGGAGGAATAGCCTCTGTTGGCACCTTACAAAATATTAAATGTGCTTTTAGTTTTGTAAACTAGATGCAATGGCTCGTTCAACGAACAACCATTAGGTTTGATGCTCAATCATTGAGTGACGTTTTTATATATGTCTATTTTTGTCTCATTGTATGACTTAACATTGTGAATTTGATGAGATTTTTTCTCAGTGTGTATGTCATATTGACTATTATTTTAGTAGCTATAGACAGACGCAAAGGCGTTATAGGCTATCAAATGACTCAAATCTAGCATTGAAATGTCAACCTTACATGTAGATATGTCAATGTGGATTAATGACATAAAGAATAATATGAGTATCCACCCCATGGTCGCGGATGCCACCACTGAATGTGGCAATTGTGCTATTGAAAGCAAACAAAAATTGTACAGTTTTGTGCGTACGACCATCGCAATCATTCTCCTGGAGTTCTTCCTAGTGTTATGTCAAGCCCTATCTTTTATGCCCCTACATTTTATGCCCCCAAACAAAGTTGCAGAAAGCCAGTTGCACTATTGTAAAGCAAAAAAAAAAAGGTTAACATATTTAAAAACTTCAGCAACTGATCTTGTTCATGAGGTCAATGAATAGAATATCAGGATATTAGAAACTATATCACATCCATGGCACAAAACAAGCCATCAACTTAATAACCACCATTGTTACATTATCAAATTGCACTAAATGGTCTTATATTCTCAATAGACAAGATCACAAATACATCACACAGCATTATTTAGATATGCAACATCTCTCTCGTGTCATGTGCTCCTTTACCAACATATGTTGCTCTATTTAGGATGACAGATCAAGTGCTCTCTTCACTCTTCTACCACTCAACATTGGAACAGCTCCAGCTATAAAGGAGCGACGACAATTGCAGCTCCACAATTGCAGCTCTCTCGACATCTAGATCTGTAATGCATATGCAAAGTACTAGCTAGCCACTTTCGAGAGAGATAAATCACCATTCACGCAAGTATTTTGGACGGTGGGCCTTCCCTGCAATTCAATCTTCCATGTTGCACTCTACCTCAAGCATATCCACTTTGCACTCTACATCTCAGCTAGATTTAATGTACATCTTTGCATAGCAATATCAACGAAAAAAAGCAAACTGAAAAGAAGCAACCACGTTGAGCCAACAAAAAGTAATTCCTTAATGAGCTGTGGATGAGCTGATGCGTATAAAGCAACAAACAGGTCTGTTTTGCTAAGACCCCTGCCATAACGACCTGGCCTCGTTGTGATTAGAAAAAGACTCGTGTACTATACATGCCGCTGCTATCTTCACCTATTATTTTGTCATTTTGTCTGCAAACAAAATGACAGAGCAAACAAACAAATTAAAATCTTCATAATTTACCTCCATAGATTTATGCACCAAACACTGCTCTCTTTAGCTTCTGCACGCAAAACTTCCCAAGGTGACAATCTTTCCAAGACAAATATGTATAAAAAACATAGAAGCTTCGTGCTCTAATGCATGGAGGCATTAGAATACTAATAACATATCATTCTTGCCCTGGTTTACCTTTGACTTTAACAATGTTAGAATACTAATAACATATCATTCTTGCCGGGGTTTGCCTTTTATTCCTACTATAATACGAGAAGGAAAATAAGTCTTGACCAGTTCGCAACATGCACATGCCTATAAATTGCTACTTCAACAAAGACGATCTAGGTACCAATATCTGCTTCCTAACTAGAGTGATGCTCGGACATCTCAATCTAAAATCAGACAATCAATAGCCAGGCCTTCAAAAAGATTAAACTTGTATGCATAGAAAGATTAGTTGTCAGAGATCTTACCTTCTATAGCCAGCCAGTTGACAATCTCCATCACGTATGCAAAATGGTTCACCAAAGAGCTGCATCGAACATGTATCTGCTCCATCATAGCTGCATATCAGAAATGATACAGTTTCACTTGAATCCGACCATGTGATCCTGCACATGATCCAGAGAAAAAAAATTATTTAAAAAGCTAAGTAAATCGTGCACTATATGCAGGAATCCTCATCAAACCTTGTTATAATCTTCAAGCCAACTTTCTTCTTCACAAGCTGACATCCACTTCTCTATCCTTTCTAAGATATCTTTCCTACTTGAAGCAACTTCTTTTGCTTTTGCTATGTGGTCTTCCAGCCTTGCTAGAAGATCAGATGGCTCTACCATGCCTACAAAAAGAGAGCAGATCAGCCTAAACATAATTTTCCAAGTCGCTCACACACTTTTCGATAAGAGAGTTTGTCTGGTCTTCTGCTGTACTCGGATCAGGTTCCATTGTGCATGTCTGCATATTTCTTCCAGCTCTATTCTCCGTTTAAGAAGAATCTCTTTCAGCTTGGTTGCCTTCAACCTCTCAAGGCGTTCTACCTCCACCTCAGCCTGACACAAGGAAAAACAAATTCAGGTTAGGCATCAACAAAAATTCAGAGATAGTGAGGGCAACAATAAAGAGACATACCTCCTCTATTATGTCAAATGCTAAAGCTTCAGATGCAACAATTTCTGAAGCTGGTTTAGAAATATTTGAAGGACCTAGGTCTTGAAGCTAACAAGTTAAACAAAACAACAGTTTATCAATGCTAAGCTCTAAAAACTTTATTACGCAAGTATTCACAAATTACCCGTTGTATAAGGCGCTTCTTTTCATCTTCGAAGGATTCAATGCATTGAGTTAGCCTTTGCAATGTGTCATTACTGATGCTCTTTGGTTGCCCATTTGCAGAATCATCCAGAGTTGGATGGACCTCGCTCGCTTATGGTTTTAAAAAAATCTATGGCTAGAACAGTGCATAGCTTATATACTGAATTCACATATTCTAAGACCATGTGCAATCGGCTACTCTGCAAAGCAAACGCATCAAATTAGAATCACTTTCTACTTCTCGTTATAATGATTTGGCAAATTATTTACCTTTTCTTTCTGCAAGGACTGAAGCTGAATCTGATACTCTTCCAACCTTTTCAATGATAAGTCTGGTTCACTTCCAAGATCAGCAGGATCATCATCGGGCATTGGACTATCCGATATCTCTTTTGCAATTTTCTGAATTTGGGATCTAATGTCCACTAATTGCTTAGCACGCTCCTCCTTTTTGCAGCGAAGCTCTTCCAACTGAGGACATCAAAGAAGCAAGTTCTGCTTCAGAATCTGCCAAGGCCTGGTGCAAACGAGACATTCAATAAAGTGGAATTGTCATTTTCATTGCAGCAGCTCCTTAAACACCACATTCCTTGTTGTGACAGTAGATGACGTGCCATTGTGCAATATAATCACGTCTTCTCTACGACGAATCCTCGTTAGTGCTGTATAAAGCTGGCCGTGAGCAAACACATTTGTCCGCAGATCCAGAACAATTTTATCTAATGTAAGTCCAAGACAACTATGGAATGTTGTCGAATATGCAAGCCTCAAGGGTAATTGACGACGATGGATGGTGAACGATGAATTCTTAGGTTGGTGATAGAAGTCCGCACGAGATATGGGATGTATATTATCTTCAGCAAGTCTCCCATCAGTTCCAACAAGACGAACAGTAACATATCTATCATGCATAGAATGAATGACAACTCTTGCATTTTTGACGAGTCCCTTCTCTGCGTCTAACAATCTCATGATATGACATATTGCTCCCTCTTTTAGTTCAACTACATGCCGCGGTAAAGTTGGATGTTCATAACTATGGAGAAAGTCATTTTCTGTGAGTGCAGCAGTGTGGACAACTTGGTCATTTTCTTTGATGGAGTCATAGCTGAAGTATCTCCTTTTTGACCCAGCTACACGGTCAAGAATAGATTTATTGAATTCGTCGACATGAGGCAATGCTAGCACATCGGCTGGAAACAAAAAATCCTTGGCCTCATCAATGGAATTTGTAGTTCGAAATAGTGTAAGGTTAACAGTATCAATTTGCCAATTTTCACCTATTTGTGTAACACATTCTATGAGTTCTTGATCGCCAGCGTTTCTTATAGGCTGCTCCAATTTGTGAACAGTAAATGACCTCCATGTGGATGAGGATTTGACCGACGCAGATATTGTCGCTTGCCTTCCTGAGCCTTGTACGATAGGTGCTATTTGTCTGAAGTCCCCAGCTGCTATAAAACACTTTCCACCAAAGGGGTGGCTATTATTGCAAATCTGCTGCAGAAGAGCATCAACGGACTCTACAACAGCCTTGTTGGCCATAGCAAATTCATCCCAAACGATTACATCTGCTTCTCTAAGTAATGCTGCTTTACTAGAATTTCGGTCAATCATCGATTGGATGGCAACGTTATTTTCATTTACAGGAATTTGAAACAATGAGTGGGCAGTTTTTCCACCAGGGTATAACTGGCCTGCTAGAGCAGTTGTTGCGCAAACCAACACTATTCGTTGATGCCCCCTTATCAGGAAACATATTGCATTGAGAAGAAAGGTCTTGCCTGTTCCTCCTTTTCCATAAATAAATATCGGGCTTTTTATTCCCGGCTGTTCCGTGATCATTGCAATATGATCGTATACATAAGCTTGATCACCATTCATTTTATTTCTCATTTCATTTGCATTACTCTAATATGTGCTATGGTCCCGATATTTGCGTAGTTCTTCCAGCACTGACCAAATGCAGTTACCGTGGTTCCATGTTGCACCAACACATTTTCTATACACATGAGTGCACGCTGGGTTGCAACTAATTGAGTTGATTCTATAGAGAAATCAGCTGTCAAGTTCTCGCAAAATTGATTCCATAAATCTATGGCTGCCGCACCATCAAGTATAAGAAGTGCGAATAGAAATCGGAGTTGCCCAGGCGTGCGAAGAGAAGCACTCGCCTCTTGCATAGTTAATATAGATTCCGACGTATCTTGTAGCAAACCCATAGCAGTAACAGTCTGTTGATATGTGTCATATCTATGACCATTATATACCTTTAAGTCCTCCCATGTTCTTGGCGCAGTGTGCAGCAGCAACTGACGCAAATAGAATACCTCTCCCTGGCGTGGCATCACTAATCTTACTCTGCAAACTCTCTCTCCTTTTTTTCGTTTACGCACTACATTTCTAGCAATGCCCTCTTGTGCCATTTCCAAATATTCATCAGCAGCGTTGGTTATCTGTTTTGCAGGCAGGAATGTGTATTGCTCATAGTAATCTACATATGTGAGGTCTGAGAATTCTGCGGCAGAGGGGCGAAGGAAATATCGATCAAGCAATGACCCAGTGTTTGCTCTTTTATAACGTACATGACCTCTTTCTTGCAGATGCACTGGGAGGCACTTTACAGATGGACATTTTTCTGACACATGGTACAAAAACAAACGCCATGCTGCTTCAGTAGATGATACATACCTCGCCGCTATGTAATCATCTACTTCAGACCGAGCATGCGATTGGGGTTCGATCCGATATTGTACTTTGTCATAACCTTTATAGATGTACGTGTACAAATACATAAACACCTGAACTGTTGCTGCTATATCCACATTGATATGACAGTTGAGTTGCTTTAAAAGGAAAGGAGAATATGATACCACATAAATATCTTCTTCACTGCGTCTTCGATACTGAACGTACCCTCTGGCGTCCACATAAGTCGCCTCAACCATAGGCCGTGGGTATTTCCAGCTGCATTTACCATTCTGTTGGCAGCGCGTAGAATGATGATGAATCATATATTTCTGTACTAGGTCGGCAAGTTCTGCATCATGGGGCATCTCAGCAGAGATCAAACAGTCTATCATCCCCATTGGTATCTCATTTTGTGTTTTCACAATCATATGAGCATGAGGAAGCCCCCTCTTCTGGAACTCGATTACATGCATCATATATGCAATCGGTCCAAAATACAACCGCAACAACCTTTTCAAGTGCTGTAGACGTGCATGAAACACACGCACAACCACTGTTGGTATTTCCGCAGCACTTTGACCAGGTCGCAACCTTGCTTCTATCTCTGGCCACTGTGGGTTTGTAGTCATAGTTATAAACAGCGTAGGACGCCCCTTAGCCCTCGCAAGTGCGAGTGCATCCGCCATCTGAACTGAACACCATAGTTTTGAACCAAGAAAAGAAGATGGCAACATTATACGTGACTCGTGCTGCTCATCAACATCAGCAAAGTCATCATCCCTGTCTGCACCATTTCTAGTATATTCATTAGTTGCCAGGAAGTTTAGTTTCTCTTCCTCATACCTGGAATACATATCTACCAGATACTCACAAGTAAGACGACCTAGCTGCAAAAATCTCTCTTCATGCAGCAGCCGTGATCTGTACCAGTCAATCTGAGAGAAACGATGTTCATTATAAGGATGCCAGCCAAGCGTGCCATGCGGAAAGAGCAATGGATATTGCAAGGCTTCGTATTGGGCATCTAGTATGCTGATATAAACTGGACGATGGTTATTGTGAAGCCAGAAAACACTGGCCCTCGGGTTAAGAGTCACACTATTATTGGCATGTATGATAGCAGCAACCTCATTATCTACAACCGTGCCATTTAACATTAGCAATGCTGTTTCTGCACGCATGTCCTTCACCCGTTTTATCAGTATACAATATGGGTTTACATCTTGCAATATACTACCGATCTGCATCACCCACTGGGCTGGAAGCGACTGTGAATCAGCAGTTGTAAACCTTTCAGCTTGATCATGTACATACCAATGCAACGGCTGGTCTGGCTTTGTAACAGGGAATAGTTGATGATATGTCCGTCCCATCATAGCAACCGAAGATGGTGACTCCAATCTAACAAACTCTCCTTGAACACATAACGCAGTGAAGCAAAAGAGACGATTTAACTTCCAGGCTATCCGCTTTGAAACCCCTCTCTCCATAAAGATGCCTCAAAGCGGTAGGGAGTTCGGGTAATTTTGGAAGAATACGATGGCCATTGTTGCAACAAAACAGGTCACTTTCACTCTGCAACAATATTGTATTGCAAAAGCGACACACTTTATTCCAAAGGAAATCACTGTTATTGCCAAGCCCAGGCCTATGGTTTTCCATCCTCGATATTTGCCAAGACCAATGCTGTCTTGTTGTTCTCATTTCGACTCCATCTCCTCGCTCACCACCACGAGTCACGGTAGCACATGATTACCTCAATAGGATTGCCGGTGCTGGCGACCATATAGTTCTTTGCCCCCATACTGCTTCACCATTTTGTGTGCTAGATTCTCCCGCATTACTGCAGTCTCCACAATCATATTGCACCACAACACTACCTTCAACAACAGGTTGGGCTTTGACCCCTGTCAGCTCATGCCCGCCACAAGAACCACCAATTAAATCTTCACCAATCCCGCCAATCAGGTCGTCATGAATAGCAGTACCATCATCAGATTGTCCTCCCTCACTTCTAGTGACACTTCCTGTCTGTTCTTCACAATTACCTTGCTCTTCTCTCACCTGCTGCCTCCTGCTTCCAGATTCCCGTGTATACCTCTTCCTTTCCCTGTCGCATTGTCTCAACGCAGCTTTCCGCTCCTCGGAAATTCTAGCATACCACCTGCGCTGATATTCGTTGCGCTTTAGCCTTCTAAGCTCCTCCTTTGAATACTTTCTGTTTGGATCTATGTCTATGATTCGTCTTGGCATTGTAACCGTTCTGCAATATGCCAATTACTTCTGGTCACATAATCTGAACATAAAACACCTCATAAAAGTCCCCAACAAAATGGATAGCACATGGCACGACTAGGTAGATTGGCTTTAATAGAATCAGATGGGACTTTTAAGTCTGAACTGCAGTTATTCTATAGCTTTCTAAAGTTCTCGTCTCTTTGTGCAAGGAGATTAGATCAATCCTTGCTTGCTTTACAAATAATGCCACTTTCTCGCCTTTGAGCAAGCAAAGGGGTTGCTGGATATAAAGGTTGGGAGTCATTTGTTTAAAATATAACATCTTAAATCATGGAATGAAAAATATGATGGAATTAAACTAGAAAAGTGCTGCCATGAAAATTAAACTAGAAAAGTGATGCCATGAAGATGCCAGTGATGATGAGAGACTCTGGCCAGAAGGAAATTCTGGATCCTAGTGTGATCGCCATCCATGCATTTCACATCAAAAATTTGCATGGTGCCATATGGAGCTTAAGGTATATGAACCGCTGATTTGTCAAGGTCATGGTCTCTTTCTAGAGGCAGCCCACCTTCTCTTAAAGAACTCAAATGTTTTTTATATCCAAACAACATACACACTTCTGCAAAGAATAACAAAAAAAAAAAAAAATAGAACATGATGTTTACCTTCTTACGAAAATTATATAGAAGGAAGAAATGCTTGTACAAATGATAGCCAATATGCTGGTGAAGCAAGCAAACTGATGAGAGCAGAGCTCTACAACAAAACTCAGTATTTTGCCATCACATGAAACGGCATCAAGACGTAAAGACAACAGGAAATCGAAATCCAATAAATTGGAGCACCAACATTACTCATTACTCTGCATCACATGTGCTGCTCGCTTCTTGTTCTTGCTTAATTCTCATATAATCCTGCATCAACTAGAAACTGCAAATTCAATACAGAAGGGAATATATTAATGGGTTGTGACGATGCATTCTATCTGCTAAATGTCTACTCTGGCATGATGCACAAGTGCCCAAGCAAGAAGGCAACAAAATGGAAAGAGCTTTGACCTCTTTCAGCATTTTAGCAGAACCATAGTTCAGCTGAAAGATGCAAATCCAGTGTCTACAATAGATAAAGAGAATTTAAGGATTAGGTGCTCAAACATTTGGCAAATTGTAGAAGCAGGATTATTTGCAACTTGAACTTAAATAGAAGTGGATTTGGCAGCTGCAAAAATGTGTTTATCTTTCAAAATTTCCAGGGATACATGCAGGCAAAAGTGTGTTTACCTTTAAAATTCAAAGCTCCATTGAAACAATTCGCAGAGAACAGATCATTTGTTGCTGGACAATACATCAGGCGCCATAGCTGCGACCGAGGCCCGCGAGGAAATCGAAGAATTAGGCCTCATAACTTGCTGATTTTCTTGCAGTACAACGGGCGCCATGACTGCGACCAAGCTCCGCAAAGAAAAAGAAAATGAAGAAATAGCCTAAATGGGAAAAAAAAATCCGATATGCCATGACTGCGACCAAGCTCCACGAAGAAAAAGAAAATGAAGAAATACCCTAAATGGGGAAAAAAAATCCGATATGAAAAAATAGATGTGGCACATCACCCGAAAGGGTTAAATAAATGAGTGAAAAAATGAGATATGATATGGGGACACCTATTCGGTCGTATTTAATTTGATTGGCTTTTTTAGACAGCCAAGATTCAATCCTTAGATCCGACGGTGTAGATTAAAAGCCCCAAATAAGGGGGTGGCATTTAATTTCATTTCTTGTATTTAATTTCCTTGCCACGTCAGCATATGGGCAATTAAATAGTTTGCCACCTCATAAATTAGCATTTAATGCAATCTTTTTTTAATCTCAACCGTTGATCTCGAAAATAGACGGCCGAGATCAAAATCTCTATGGACAAAAGTAATTGTATATATATTATGATATATTTACAAGAAATTTTTTTATAAAAAGTTAAAAGTTAAAATTTGAATTTTGAACCAATTTTTTTGAACGTGTGCTTTCTCTGAGCGACCTTTTCTGCCATAGCCGTCGTACCTGAGCTCCAAACTCGCCATAGCTGACCTCCACGTCTACCCTGCATCTGTTCTAAGCCCTAGCGCCCTTGCCTACCCTTCAGCGCCGCCCATCCCAGTTGAGCGCCCTACCTTTTCTCTCCTGCTGTTCCTTGCCAGTGCGACCATGCCTCGCTTCAAGCTAACCGTGGACTTGAAGAAGATGAACGTGTTCCAACTGTTCACCGCGCTAGTAGAACATCTTGCGGATGATAGCCCAACAGTTGATACTGTTCTAGATCTTTTTGTGAAGCACTTCATTGAGGGCCGAAGGATTCCCTACCCCATTTTTCATTTTAATGAGCGCTTCCTTATGAAACTAAACACGGCAGATCAGGCTTACACTCTAGTGGAGCAGCCTGACCACGCATAGGCCGTAGTTAGGTTCTATCCCTCGGCAGGACCAGATGAGGATCCCGCCGAGCTTATCCGAAATGAGGCCCAAAGGATCATGCACCTTGCTAGGGTAGAAGACCTGCAGCAAATAGCTAGTGCCCCACCAGAAGCACGGAAAAACCGCTTTTATTACCTTGGTAAGGGCCGTGTACTTATGTACCAAGATTATTACAATCTTCCTACCTTCTCTTGGAATGAAGACCTCAATAGCTTCATTTTCGAGAATGTTCCACCTAATTTTGACCAAGCCCGCATGGACCTCGTGCAAGATGACATGCGAGCGCGGCCGGATAGGTACTATACGGAGATTGCTAGACGAACACAACTGCGCTTGGACAAAGAGGCCAGAGATGCAGAAGAGAGAGAGCGGCTCCGTAGGGAAGAGGAGCATGGCCAGAACCAGCAGAGCGGGAATCAACAGGTGGAGCAGCAGGACGTCCAGCAGGTTGGTCAGCAGCAGGATCAAGCTGTTGGTCAGAACGTTGACCCCCAGGGAGACCAAAACATGGGGGATAATCTGGACCAACCGGGAGCTTCGAGCGGCCCTAAGAATAGGAAGGCGACGGAGTGGGGTAACCGGACGTTGAAGAGGAAGAGTACAAAACCCGTGAAGGGTGGAGTGAACTATAAGACCCGACTGCAGAAGGATGCCACTATTGCCAAGAAGACATCGGCTCAGAGACGGGAGCAGATCGTTCAGCGGGCAAAGCATCCAACAACCGGGGGGAAATCCATCTCGTCGCTCAAGGCAACCCTCAAGCCACGGAAGCCCCACCGATTTCAACCGGGCACAGTAGCACTTCGGGAGATACGTAAGTATCAGAAGTCTACTGAGCCATTGATTCGTCGGCTTCCCTTCCAGCGGCTTGTACGGGAAATTGCCCAGGATTTTAAAACCGATTTAAGGTTTCAAGCCTTTGCAATCCTCGCACTCCAAGAGGCTGCTAAGGCTTACCTCATAGAGATATTGAGCAACGCCAACCTCTGCGCCATACACGCAAAGAGGGTCACCATCATGCCCAAGGACCTCCAGCTGGCGCGAAGGATCCGAGGGGAGTTTCGGTGACTAGGCGATCGTCTTTTTCCGTTGTAAAATTTTTGTAACTTATCTATGTACTATTCCCATTTTTTTTTGGGAATGTGAATATAAAAAAATATCTTTTTGAATGTAAATTATTAATTAAATAATAATTTTTAATAATAATTTTGGGAAACGTGCCGAAAAGTATAAAACCCCTTTTTGGCCATTAGGGTTTCATTCTCCTTTCTTGCTTTCAGCGTCTCCTTCCTCCTCCTTTGCGCCTTCACTTTTCATGGCTCGCCCAACCTTACAGCAGCGGTATCATGATGGAGAGCATTGGGACCCCGCGGTCCCCTTTGACCTTCTTCACCCTTATCTCCTCCAGCAGGTAGACCTCGTCTCCAACATGCAGGCGCATCCCGATTATGCCGCCTTTCTTCAGTTCTACTGTGAAGAGATTCTACCTGCATGTGTTTACAATGAGGATGATTCGCAACTCTATCTCGACTTCCACACCCTGCACCAGATGTTATGGGGTGATGAGCATGCCCGGAATGTCATCAAGGGCATAAGGAGGCGGGGTACTGACCTCCCTATCGTCACCATAGATCGGGAAACTTGTTTTGAGGTCCGATTTGCACTGGCCATCATCATGGACCAGTATATAGAGGACGAGGAGATAGCTGTTGAGCATTCCTCTACGCCTGTACCTCCTGACCCGGAAGACGACGAAGTCGTCGACGAGCAGGATTTTGTAAGGTGGAAGGAACTTGCCACTGAAGCCCCTGCCAGCCGACAGAAAGCCCTCAAGCTCGAAGGGCTAAACCTTCTTCCTACAGTACTCTTGAATAACAAAGAGTACCTGATTTTTGAGGACATTATGTGGGCCTACCGCGTCATTACTGGGATCCGCCGCAAGAAGATAGAGGTCCTCTATGACCTCGCTGAGTATTGCCAAGATGACTTCATCGACTTTACCACACCGGTTGTGCATCCCTCACCAGTCGAGGACTTGTTGGCATATCGGCCCGAAGAACTAGAGCCCGTTGAGACTCTTTTGTCACTTCGGCAGTTCTTATTAAGTGACACACCCCAGCCTCCGGAGGAGCACTTTGCGGCTCAGATATGGCCTCCTCTCTCAGATCCGCCTTTGCAAATCACCATGGGACAGGTGGATCAGGAAGAGGAAGACCTTTGGGACACCAAGGTCAGCCTTAGAGATGACAAGGAAGAAGAAGAGGAGGAGAAGATCCCCGTGAACTTGGAAAAGGAAGCGGAGACCTCCAGAGATCCTCAGATTAGGGCAATGGGCAACCATGTGCCCCGATTCTTTCTCTCAGCCTTCCGGCAAGGAGAGGTGTTGTTCTTCTCCAAGAACCTAGGGCCTTCTTCTGAAGCTTCTTGGTGGGCGCTCCGAGCCATATCCACTTCAGCGGGCCATAAGAAGATTGATTATCACGCCACCACCATTACTTTGGTCCGTAGGGATTTGGCTATAGCAGCATTGGGGGACGTGGCGGGCTGCGCGAATATGCGCCTCCTTGTGGCGGCACCTTTGGCCACTTGCTTGCCACCAGAGGCAGCAGCTCGAGCCGCCCTCTCTGCTAGCCCCAGTGCCACTTTGATGCGTTATCGTCCACCCCCTCAGCCTATGGACGAAGAGGAGGGACCTAGTTCCTAGTTAATTGTATTATGCATTTTGCATTGAGAATAGTTGTGAAATTTTGGTTGGCAATTTCTTTAGCCATTTTATGAGTTATGATTGTGTCATCCTCTTATAAATTGGGACTATTGTATCAATGAATACAATTAAAATAGTTCTCTTCCATGATGCGTTCTTCTATCTATTGGAGTTTAGAGTATCACAAAATTGTGCAATGTTCTATATTCGTTTCTATCGTCTTGCAGAAGAGACACTCGAGGAGTACGAAGAGAGGATCACCGACCAGATAAGGAGGGATGATCCAGGGCCTCCCGAACAAGATTACGGCCAAAGATATGGGGAGTACCCGGAACGAGACGGTGATTATGAGATGGAGGAACCCGCAGAGCCAGAAGAACCTTATGATCCAGCCAAGGGGATGGAGGTAGTTAACATCCTCAGAGAACGGGCTTTTGACGACCTGAAACAGACCCTTCGCCGCACATGGGACTATTGGGATATGTCTAGGCACGAAGCTTTCGAGGATGCCAATGACCACTTGTGGCAAATCTTCTATGCATTAAGGAGGCTTTTCAATCTCCTTATTATTAGCCCCACATGGGACTACCAACCTGTTATCGTCCAGGCCTGGGCACGTTACAAGCTCGTCAGAGCTGTACGTGAAAGTGTTCGCTATTCTATTATGTACCCTTTTGCGAACCCCTAGGTCCGGACCCCTCAGTTTTGTTTTGCTATGTTTCAGTATGACTAAGGAAGTGCCCATGTATAAGATCCACCTGTGTATTATATAACTTTGAGTTGATAACTACCTTCAGTGTGAAGTTCTTCAATGTAACAGTTGTTTGACTTATAATTAAAATTTTTCCTTTCGTCTTTTCTTATTTACTCTTCCTTCGGTACTACCCAAAATGATCTTGTTTGTAAAACTTGATGTTGCTGTAATTCTGCTTATATCTTTTTATGCTCAATATAGACGGTGCACGCAACGCCGCCTGGCAGACACCCTCGAATGCCAGTAGGTTAACCCCTGAGCAGGAACTTATGTTGATGAAGAGGCAACTAGTCGAGTTGCAGACTTATGTGCTAAACGCAAATCCACCACAGCATGTACAAGAAGACGGGCCGGAGTTACCTCCGCTACCACCTAGTCCACCTACACAGCAGCCGTCCCCACCTGAAACCAGCCCTGTACCTGCACAAAGGAGGCCCCATTCTAAACGTCGTCGGAGTTCCTCCAGGGACAGTGCCACCTCCTCACAATCAGCCACTTCTGTGTCTTCTGAGTCGTCGGTATCATCCGGTGACCATGCAAAGCGCCGGGATAAGGAGTACCGCAAGACCGTTGATACAGCCATAACTAGTATATGGAAGAATAGGAAACTGGCCCAGTTCGATGGGAAATCTAGAGGCGAATTGAATGCAGAGTCCTGGTTGGACGAAATGAAGGAGTTTGGGAAGTCCTATGGCATGACGGAAAAGGATACAAAAAAGGTTGCCACCACAAACCTTACAGGAGCTGCCCGTATTTGATGGAAGGGCTATGCTAGAGCCAAGCATCTGGATAGAAGCAGGTGCAAGTTTAAGAAGTTTGCCAAAGCCTTTAAGTCGCATTATGTGCCTCGTGCGCATAAATGCCAACAGATTCAGACCTTTTACAGGTTAGAGCAAAAGGGTATGTCGGTTCAGACTTACACGGATGAGTTTATGCGCTTGAGACTGTATGTACCAGGTATGAATGAAAAGAGGGCAGTGGAAGGCTATATTGAAGGATTGGCCCCATCAATCAAACGGATGGTTAAGGCCATAGACCCGAAATCAGTTGCAGAGGCTGAGGCTAAAGCATTGAGCCTCAAAGAGGACACACCAAGGAACCAGTATCCACGTCCTGCTCCTTACCCGCAGCCACGACCGTCCACACCTTACAAACCCCGCTCGCCAAGTCCGGGGCCCTCTCAGCAGAACTCTTATGGCCGCCAGGAAAAGAAAGTCACCTTCAACACGCCCGATAAACAGAACAATGTCGGTAAGGAAGTTCGGAACCTCTTACAGTCTATTCCTAAAGAGGCCCGAGAACAGCTCCGCCGAGATAAGGCATGCTATAGGTGTATGCGGCCCGGGCACTTCATGCAGAATTGTCCTTATGTCACACAGACTGCCCAGCTGGCCATGGCCGACCTCGATTGGGATGATCTTGAGTCAACACTACCTGTCGAGGAGGACGCTCCCGAGTATATTCACGGTGCATCTCATATCCTTGCAGCTATAGAAACCGACAATGCTGAAAGTCAGCCTGCTGTCATTTCCACCATAGGTCAAGTAGACAGTAAGCCTTTTGTAATTCTTATGGATACGGGAAGTACACATAATTTTGCTTCTCCTAGAATGGCCCAGGTCTTACAGTTGGAAACCTTGAGGTCCCGATCGAGGCCTGTCACTTTAGCCAATGGTAAGGTCAGACATACTCATGGCCGTCGCATCAATCTCAAGATGCAGTTGCCAGGTGCACCAGTTGCTAAGGGTGCCGAGTTGATGGATATTGGCAAATACGACCTCATTGTTGGTATGGAATTATTGGCATCTGCAAAGGCCAACATAGACTGCGAGAAACGGGAAGTTACCTTCAACGCAGCTAATGGAGCTCGCGTAACTATAAAAGGTGAACCATTCAACCCTATCATGCAGTCTATGTCCATCAGACTGTTAGATAAAGCTATACGCAAGGAAAAGCTCCTCTGCGTCATCAGACTTGCCTCCGTTGAGTCAGATGCTAAGCAGAAGCAAGTAATCGACACCTTGCCACAGGGGATTGCTAATCTTCTCCGAGAATTTGGTGATCTTTTCCCATATGAGATCTAGAAGCTTCCTCCTTTTAGAGGGGTAGAATGTGAGATAGCTTTAGAGCCAGGTACTAAGCCTACCAGCAAGACCCCGTACCGTATGAGTCCCCCAGAGTTGGCTGAGCTTAAGAAGCAACTTCAGGAGTTATTAAACCTAGGTTTCATTCGACCTAGTGTTTCGCCTTTTGGCGCTCCTATTCTTTTTGTTAAGAAAAAGGATGGCTCCTTGAGGATGTGTATTGATTATCGGCAACTCAACAAGCATACCATCAAGAATCGTTATGCTTTGCCTAGAGCAGATGATCTAATGGATCAGTTGCAAGGGGCCAAGTATTTCTCAAAGATTGGTCTACGCTCCGAATACCACCAGATAAGGATTAAAGAGGAGGACATCCATAAATATGCTTTTCGCACTAGATATGGGCATTATGAGTTTACAGTTATGCCTTTTGGATTAACTAATGCCCCAGCAACTTTCATGCGACTGATGAATGATGTCTTCCGACAATACCTGGATGATTTTTTTGTTATTTTTTTTGACGACATTCTTATCTATAGTAAGATCCTAGAGGAGCATGAGAAACATCTTAGATTGGCCCTACAAAAGCTAAGACGTCATCAGCTCTTTGCCATGTTCTCTAAGTGCAAGTTTGCCACTCCGAAGGTTGATTATTTGGGCCATGTCATTTCGGCAGAGGGAATTGCTACAGATCCGGCAAAGATAGAGGCGGTAAGGAAATGGCCTATTCCAGGAAATGTTTCCGAGGTCCGAAGTTTCCTGGGGTTAGCGGGATATTACCGGAAATTTGTAAAGGATTTTGCAAAGATTGCAGCACCCCTTACAAATCTTACAAAGCATGAGAAGGTGAAGGATTGGATGGAACACTGGAAGGAAAAAGTTCAGGGGAGTTTCCAGCAACTTAAAGATGCCTTAACGTCAGCACCAGTTCTCACATTGCCCGATCCTGAGAAGGATAAACTAGTGGCAACGGATGCCAGTAAGATTGCCACCGGTGGAGTCCTAATACAGGAGGGGAGGGTTATTGCCTATGATTCAAAGAAGATGAAGCGAGACAAAGGTCTTGATACCCTACCCATGACCAGAATTGTTAGCCGTTGTCCGTGCTCTCCGGATATGGAGACACTACCTTCTTGGTAGAAGATTCCAATTGGATACGGATCATCAAAGTCTCCGTTATTTATCCACCCAGCCAAATCTCAATCTCCGTCAGAGGCGATGGATGGAATTTCTGGAGGAATATGATTTTGAGATTATGTATAAGCACCGGTAAGCACAATGTGGTTGCAGATCGTTGTCACGCCATCCCTTGGTAACCCGAACCCATTGTAATGCAATTTCTACACTCACCGGTGAGTTTGGAAAAACAGATAGAACGAGACCTTGGCCACGGATCCGAAGTTACGTGAAGTTTGGGATAGTTTGGCTAAGGAAGCTTCGACGGATAAGGAGCGTGAAGCTTTCCGTTCATATAAGAAAGAAGGCAACTTGTTATATTACAAGGATAAGTTGTGTGTACCGAGACTTCAGGAGTAACGTAAGCTCATTCTCCATGACACACACAATGACCCTATATTTGGACACCACGAGGTTTCATGAAGACCTACTTTAAGATTCGCTCCAGCTATTTCTGGCCTTCTATAAAAAAGGATATTGCCAGATACATTAAGCAGTATCAGGTGTGTCAGCAAATGAAAGCTGAACAGTTAAGGATTCCAGGCGAGTTGCAGCCTCTGGATGTGCCCAACGCTAAGTGGGAAGTCATAACCATGGATTTCATTGTGGGCCTCCCACGTACTCTCCGTGGATATGATGCGTTAATGGTAGTGGTCGACAAATTGTCCAAAATGGCTCATTTCTTGCCATGTCGTACCACGGATACAGCCTTCGATACTGCTCTGCTATTTGCCAAGGAGATCTTCAGATTACACGGAATGCCACGGGTTATTATATCCGACAGGGAGCCCAAATTTGTAAGTGCATTCTGGAAGGATTTCTTTGCCACCATCCAGACCAAGCTTGCTATGAGTACGGCATATCATCCTCAAACAGATGGTCAGACAGAACGTACAAATCGCATCATAGAGGATATGCTAGGAAGTTATGTGTGGAGTAAGCAATCACAATGGGCTGACTATATTTATCTGGTCGAGTTTGCCTACAACAGCATGAAACAGGAGTCTTCCAGAATGTCTCCCTTTATGATAAATTATGGTTATCAATGTCTTACTCCAGACACATGGCATAACCCCGTTTCTAAAGTGGAGGTTTCCCAGCAACTCCTCTTGGAGATGCAAGCTCTGGTCGAAGAAGTTCGTGGTTATTTATTAGCTGCACGCAGTCGTCAGAAGAGTGTAGCCGATAAGCACAGAACCCCACGCGTTTTCCAGGTGGGCGAATCAGTTTGGCTTAAGATTAAGGTGAAACAAGCCAAGCTTAAGATTGGCAACTGCAAGAAGTTGGCACCCAGATGGGCGGGACCATTCCAAATTATCGAACGTGTTGGAGAGCAGGCATATCGCTTGGATTTGCCGCCCCGCTTGAAGATCCACAAGGTCTTTCACGTGAGTCTTCTGAAATAACACACCCCTGATCCAGAGGAGGTTTTGGATACCCCAACCCTCCTAGAAATGATAGAGGAGCAGCTGCAGATAGTGCCTGAAGCTCTTCTAGATCGGGCTTATAAACAAACCAGAAGAACTCAAATGTTGCAATACTTGGTTAAGTGGAAGCACTTACCAGTTGAGGATGCTACTTGGGTGATGAAGATAGACCTTGAGAAGCACTATCCGGACTTCATGCGGGAATCTCAAGGCCGCACCATCAACGATTCTATCAACCCCGCAGCCGGCGGTAAGCTTGGAAGCTTGATTGCCAAGAGTAGCGGCCTAGAAGGGTAGATGCATCGTAGATAATAATAGTTACCGATGATGAGATCATCTTTGTGTTCTCTAGGACGTGGTGTACTGCCAGTGTTGACATGACCACGACTTCTTTCGAGAACATATAGTTAATAAGTCGCGTTCATCTCGGCTACAATGGGAACTTGACCATTCCCTATGCTGCAATGAATCACAAACCATAGACATGATAGGTTCCCTGGTAGATAGAGTTTTCTTTTATTTATTATA
This sequence comes from Isoetes taiwanensis, assembly GCA_021234155.1. Lineage (NCBI taxonomy): Eukaryota > Viridiplantae > Streptophyta > Lycopodiopsida > Isoetales > Isoetaceae > Isoetes > Isoetes taiwanensis. Next base: position 414,976 of record JAJEKV010000259.1, read on the forward strand.
AGGGGGTGGTCCCTTCAACCACAATCTAATTATATATACTGATATACTCACATGTGCAGGCCAGTGAGCAGTACGTGACCTGCCCATGTTAGAGGAATTGCTGATGGCCCGAACTCTTCAGTTTTATTTTGTTGTTACTCTCATGTTGATACTGGACTTCGGTCCTTGAACTTTTTGGATTATCATAATCATGTGAAAGGCACCTCGGTCCTTAAACTGTTTTCAGCTTTAAAATTATAATATATTACCTTTGGAAATACGCAATTATCTTCCTTCATAATGTGTTTTCCTATATTTCTATCTAACCCCAATGCTGAGGACAGCATTAAGTCTAAGGAGGGGAGAATGTGACGTTCCAAGTATTTATACGGTATATGTATAAATATATTGACACGTCACCCAGTATAGATACGCCACCATGGGGTATAGTAACCTAGGGGGTTGACCTAAAAGGGATTAAATTAGCTATGCTAATTTAATTGTTAAGGATAACTAGAAACGTGTGCCCGGCGATGCCGGGCATTAGTTGTGGACGTGTGGAATGGTTAGTGTAATGGAATTAATCCGTCCTATATGTAATGGAGCGTGAAATATGAGATTTTGTTATCTAGAAAGAAGATCAGGCAAGTCAAATATTATCTTAAACGTGTGCCCGGCGTTGCCGGGCTAATATCGGTCTTTAATATCCATATATGTGGAACTTCCTGCAACTTCTCGCTCAAACAGTTATATTAATTTAAAAGGGCAAAATAAAAGTGAAAAGATGCAGATGCCTTACAATGTGCCACATCAAGTCATGAAAGAAAAGTGTTCTACCTGAACAGAATAGAACATAACAGAATTTGTTCCAGATCATGCGCCGTCTCCAAAAAGGAAAGAGCCACAAAGAAAGAAACTTGATTAGAATTGTGTTGAGCTCTTGAAGACTGTCGTGCTTAAAATTTTTTCCACTAACAATCTCTGCGCATTTATAACACGTCTAATGCACCCATAATAAGATGGGTGCCAACACTTCATGAATATGAAGGTTTCTTATATAAGTTGCGAACCTATTAGCATTACACATGGTTACATTCATAACTATGAACAGTTTGACATGGCAATTTTCATTATGTGTTGTGTTAACTATAAATGTGTTAACTATAAATTTGTGATGCTTCATACTATCCTATTTCCATATGTCAACAGATTGTTTCACAAAGACAATCCTTCTTCGCATCAATTCATGTTGGACCAAACCAAAAAAGTTGATGCATAAAGTCTCTCGATAATATATCTATACCATTAAAAGATTGTACCTTCAATTGGTTTCACCTACATATGAGAATCATCCGAAATGACACCTTTGTACAGGAATCCAGCTGTATAATAAACCTCACAAAAATTTCTTTACTACAAATTAAATACTTGTATTTCTTGCAATACATACATAATAATAGACTAATCGTAGTCATACATTGAGAGAATTATTGACAGCATTAGCATTAGTATACTTGCTTTTACTTTCCATCTTAAACTTCCCTTTACTTTCCATCTTAAACAGAGTTCTATAATTGCATACACTTCTATCTCTAAAGATATGGTAGTTGCATATGTATCAAAAAGAGATGGCCATATTCCATTTTAAATCTTAAGTCATCCTGCATTGGACGCTTATCAAAAGTACAACAACACTAAGGGGCAGCAAACCTGCGGATCTAAGAGGTAGTTAGATGTCACCGAAACAAAATATTCACAGGTTTAGCCGTTTCAGATTTCTGTATCCAAAAGTTAGCCTTCCACCACACTTTGGGTAATGTATAGTCGCCTCCATGCAGTGCCGTCACCTGATGTCTTGCATGAACAAACAGTGGTCAATTGCCATTATGAACTGCAAATAACTAATATATAGAGAAATTATACATAATAAATGGGTTAACATTCAGTAGCAAAAAAAATTAGCCATGCCTTACCTTTTGCAAAATTATCTATGATGGGATCTTCAAGTAAGTCTTGACAATGCATAGTAGCTGCCATATATTAATTTGAAGAGATACTTAGTACCATACAATAAATGACATATAAATTGCAATTTACTAACAGTCAGGGCTAGTTAGCGGATTCAAAATGCATTTTAAAATACATAAAACCAGATTTGTCTTGGTTAAATGTGAAATATGTTATAATGTAGCTAAAGCAGGAACTAAGATGTTAGAACAACTTGGTAGTATGCTATGCATGTATTTGCAAATCCAAGCGCAGAAAATTGCCTATATCTCTCATTCAAATATATCTTTATCGCCATATAAGATATCGCATTCACGCATCCAAATGCAATCTGTTGCAACTATCATGGAACCTTCCCAGGATACCCATTCATTCAGAGATTTATCACAAGACCTTGTCACTAAGTCCCGCATGATAAACCCAGTAAAAGCGACCTAAAACACATAAGTTTGAAGAAGCATAAGGTTTGCATGTGAAAGAAAGGAAGAAAATTGCATTTAAGAAGTTCACAACCTTAAAACCATAAAGATAAAGTAATGCATACTCTTTACATACCTACGGTAGACATCCCATCATTTAAAGGTGGAGACCAATCTCATCGCATGTAGCACGGGAATGACAGTAAATAATAGCACATTCATCAGGTGCCGACTTCAGCAGCCCCGCAAATCATCGTGAACCATTTTTGAGAATATCTTAATAACGAACCGCCTAACACAAACATGTCCATTGTGCATGAGGATAGCCAACAGCACTCCCAAGAATTTCTTTTCCATAGTAATATTAAATATAGATTACCCTCATAAAAATGTTTTCATGGGTTGAATGAAGACACAATAATAGATGGCTGGTGTAAATCCAATGATTTGACAACATCTTCCCCGCACCCCGCAAATATACATACAAATGGTAAAAACAGTTCCATATCTATAATGTCATTGGCAAATGTCAAGTTATATAAGCTTACTTCTTTTGTATTTGTTGTTGTCAATGCTAGGATTGGAACGCCGGGCAAATGCTTTCTAATGATCGAAAGTTTTCGATAGCTTGGTCCGCACTATAAAAATAGTAGCCACCTCGTCCGCCGCTCATGCCCCGTGCTATGAAGATTATATCAAATTCTTGTGTAACGCCCCCGACTGGATCCGCATTCCTTTTTGATGCAATGGGCATGAGCTGCAGCAATAACAGGGGTTAAACAACAGATTTAAACATGGCGCCCATCACCATAGCTAATCTGATTGAATCTAGAAGGATACCTAGAACTGTAAAGAATATTGTAGATCCGCGGTCGTTTATCAAAACCGAAGTCGCCCTTTGGGATTCGGCCCATCGCCAATGTCATTATATTAAGAACCTGTTTTCTTAAGACAAAGAAATATATTAAGAACTTGTAATCTACACAAATCACCTCAATTGAACGCAAGAGCTATGTGCGTTAAAAGCACGCCAACCTCTAATTAAATCAGAATTGAAAAAGCCTGGCATATCATAATTGACATGGGAGAACACCAGATTAGATAATAGGCATGCCGAGGATAAGAGCAAACTTTCTTAGATGTCAAACCATTGCAAAGATTGGTGCTATAAACAAATCTAAAGTAGCTTTTCAAAACCTTTCATGTGCTATGAGATTATGAAAACCAGCAAATTTCTCGGACTGAAAGTTAGCTTCAAAATTCCTTAATGGTTTTGGCACACCATTCCCATGCATCGTAATTTCTTTTCCGCACGCAAGGCTTTAACTTCATCTTGCCCCATGGTCGCGAATCGCCTCTATCGCTTTTGCATGCAATTGATCATGCTAGCGTAAAGTAGCACGCACCATGCTAGAATAGGGCTAAGAACTGGAAACAAGATAATCTGCAAATAGGCAAGCTCATAGTCCGATAATGTAAAGAATAAACCCTGCGTTGAGGATTGTCGGATTGGATAGAATCCTTCAATCGTTTGAAGACTTTTCAAATTCCTTCCCAAATAAGGCAAACTCAACAAAAGGCATCAAAGCCTTATTTAACGAGAAAAAGGGTCTCAAGCATTTTTAAAAGGGCTTCACCGGGTTATATAAGGTGGCTACAAAGCCAGATCAACAAATGAAAAAGGATGTGGATCAACAACTCGCCATAAATAGTGATTCGTGGACCAACTGTTACCTCGCTACAAGTAACTCTGCCGCGACTGTTAACAACCAGAAAGGAAAAGATTGTACCTTAAGCTTGGCTTGCCCAACAACTCGTCTGCAGACGTAAAGCACAATCGGACCGCCTCTACAGCTTTTTCAAAGCGTGAAAACCCCAAAGTTCTTTGTGATCTCCTCACGCAAGAGGAAATGGCATCATTGTTGCATTGGCATAAAATTCATCAAGATTATAATAGCTTCTTTCCGTTGGTAAGAAAATGTAAACTACCACAAAGCATGAAAACCCCTGTTTTCCTTCAAATGACCGCTTTTGCTTGCTTCGGACCTTCTCGCTCTGCTGCTACAAAACATTAGAAAAAAGCACAAAATATAACAAAGCCGTAACGTCAAATATGAGTATACGGTTCCAATCTACCTCCTTCGGACTTCGCCCCGAACAAATTTGAAGGGGTCCCGCAATGCGCTTTCGAGATCCTTGAAAAATGTAGCCTCTATTACTGGACATCACTCCATTGCTAACCAAACAAAAATTGTTCGAAAAACTTCCGGCAACCCCACATCTCGGAATAAACTCCATTTCTATAATCATGAAATCCCCCATGTAAATGTATGCCCGAGAAAAATCTGAGATGCAGAGGCCCGCCATAGGCAAGTCCGCAAGGAGGAGCGCTTTTAGCCAAAATAATTTGAACTACGAAAATGAGAGGAAGACCAACGCATAAGAGGAAGACCAGCGCATAAGAAAAAAATAAAGTCCCGCAAGGGGAAAAGGGAACGCCGCATGTGGCGTTCCATGCGGCGTTCCATGCGGCTGCACAGGCACATTCCCCAACACCTTACCAAAATAAAAAAGAAGATAACCTATAATTAAGGAACTATTATTTAAAAAGAATAATTAAGCTAATTATGGTTTGGGAAGGCGCCACCTGGCCAAACTCGATTGGCCAGCATGGTGAATGCTACTTTGATCCATTAAGGTGGATCACCACCCCCATATCAGCCACAATTGACCAAGAGGAGCTGAGCGCCACCTTTGAGCAGTTGAGCGCCTACCTTGCGTATACCCTTGTAACCAGAGCTGAGCACCAAGGCCAAGAAGATGGAAGTCCCCAATAATAACGGGTCCAGCAGGAACTCAGGTGGGTGGTTAGTGTAGCTTGTGAATTCTAGGGTAGCGCCCCTGTTGGGCACTTGTGTGTTGTCTTGTCTGTTCTCTATGTGTTTTACTTGTAGGAACTAACCCTTGATTGTAAAGGTAAGTTCTCTTTATATTCTGATTCTGGTTTTGCTCTCAAAGGATGGATTGATAGTTCTTTGCATGGTCTTACTCTGGAAATGGGGGAACTAAGGGGGGTAGAGACCTCTGAGCTCATGTATGATAGTATGCTCCTAGATAGAGCCCTGTAATATTCCCATTAGTTGCGGCCTGTGTACAAGAGACCACCGGGTCGTAGACGCTATGGTCTGGCTTAGCACCAGAGAAGGGACACAGTGGTGAAGTGGGGGTGGGGTCTTGCACGAACATAAAAGGCTCCTGAGACTCCTACAGTGGGCTAGGCCTGATAGCCGGTCACGTAGAGGGCCGGGTATGGGTCTGACACTCCCTGGGTGTAGAGGTGTGATCCGTATGGAGCATCTTGCACTTTGAGTAGATTTAGGGTGAGTAAGTCGGGTATGGATGCGGGGGTCACTGATGCGGCACGTATTCTCTAGCTCACCCATGGAACCACTGTGATTCTGGAAGGGGACGCTTCCCCGACCTGCCTCATCGGACCGGGGCGTCATGAACCCTGGAGTAGACTCAAAAGGGTGATACCTTGAGTTTGCGTCTCCGGAAGGTATAGCGAAGCCATAGCGTGGATCGACCCATCTGCAAAGTGTGCACAGGAGGGGCGGATGGAGTGGACAACCCTAGCCGATGTTCTATGCCAGCCAACGCCAGGTTATATCTCTGTCTGCTGACCTCTTGAGACCGAGCTGTCAGTCCATCCTCACTGGAGTCTGAACTGGGGTAGAACCTGGGGTTTGGGGTGTTTTCTTAGGTTTAGATGCATATTCTTTGCCGTTGGTATTTGGATGGATGCGCCACCCTCCGTGGTGGTTATTTATATGTGATTTATGCTGTGTGCTAACCCTTGTATTCATGCTTCCGCGACGTAGGAGCCCATCGAAGGCGTGGGCCGAATGACACCTCCGTGTCCTTCACTCGAGCATCTCTATGTGGATGGCCCGGGTCAGACGGAGGGCCCTGCTCATGGCGAGATGGTCGCCATGGGAGGGGAAAGTCCCCGTATGTATACGGCCGGGGGTCATATATATTCAGGGAGCGTCACATCCACGGAGACCAATAGGTCATGGGACCCATACAATGGGCTAGTAAAATCATTACTACTAGGATTAAAAAACCCATGCCTCAGCAAAGGTGACTTATACGTGGTTAACAATTTATATCTGATTACAATATAACCAGGACAATATAACTTGGTTTCTACCCATGAAAAAGCGCAGGGTGATTGCTTCCATTCGCACAGGTGCACACCACCTCCGCATTGAGACAGGGAGATGGATTCGGGAGCCGCGTGAGGACAGAGTCTGTTAGTGCTGTCAACAGGGCGCCATTGAGGATGAAAGTCACGCCCTTCAGGCCTGTCCGGTGTATGAGCATATCCGGGCTCGGTATGCTCGGTTAGTTGTGCCCCATCAGGCCTTGCATGAGCTACTGAGCACGGCCTCTGTAGGCTTGTTGGGATCGTACCTCCGGGAGGTAATGGATATGTGGACTCAGTTATGCCCCCCTGTCCGACATTAACCTCAGCTGTACTTGTGATTATGTATATAACTGTGCAGTATGTCAGCATCCTTATTGCTACTAAGGTTTTTCCCCCGAAAACCCTTCGGGGCGGGGGTTTTTTAATCCTGGTAGTAATACGCCTACTGCTCTCTCTTTGTACTTGGGTCCCATAGGCCAGTTGGTCTCCGTGGACGATAAAATCATATTCTATTCTATTCTATTCTTTGTTATTGAGCCTAGAAATATTGAACGCAGTGTTTTCCTTTCACATTTTTTTCTTTTACCTACAATTTTCTCTACTCATCATGTATGTATATTGGCAACCCTTTAGCAGCGACAGTGAAGGATTTGTTTGGTATTTAGTTATCCCATAAGTATATCCAATCTGCCTGTAACTTCTAACATATCTGTGGCCACTCATTTACTTTTTGGGTTATGACAGATTGAAATGTTCAGAAACTGAAGAAGAGACCAGTGAGGTAGAAAACATGTATACATTAAAATGTCACATCTCTTCAGATGTCAATCATCTCTATGATGGATTAAAGCAGATGTGTTTTATGCCAATGTATTGCGATATTTGCAGACATGTTAATATTTATCTTGCAATAAATTACTATAATATGTTTGAACGAATGAGAAATCATTGTCTTGATTTATCTCTTGTTTAAATTTGGTTTTTCCGTCGTGTGGAAAACCTTTTTAGATTTTTTTTTTATAAGATTAGACCTAAGGTTTGGGGTTTTTCGAGATGCCGGAGAACTTTCCGAACTCCAAAAATGCTAAAAGCTTTAAGGACATAAATCGAAATGGTGCATGCAAAGCATGAGGACGGGTGGAAGGCCACTCAACCTTCCATAATCATCTTTGATAAATTGTCTATAACGATGTTTTTTTTTTTGGGATTTCCCATATCCGGCCATATTCAGAAGAAGATTTTAGCTCTGTTTCTTTCTGGAGCAGCAAATGAAACATGCAATCGGCGACGCCTTGCAGTTATCAGAAGCTCTATTGACATTTTTTAAAAGAAAACAGAGAGGTATGCGAGCCAAATCAGCCAAATCTTTGTTGTGCATCCTTTTTTAGGTACTGGAATTCTGCTTTTCCATCTCTGTTGTTCTCAACTAATCTCTTTTCAGACCATGGTTTTTATGGAATCATGCCGTCAAGCAAAACCTTGAAGTCTAAGCTTCGGTGGATTTATACAAGGAAGCAAAATATATTTCGATTTTTTATTTGTCCCTTTCTAGAATTTTCGTTTAAGGCATTTCTTTTTCTTGCTTCTTAAGTTGCAAAATTTCAGAGAGTCTCTGTGCAGTATCTACACATTTACGTTCGGAATGGAGCTATATTTTGGAACATTTTCAGCATGCATTTTTGTTCTCATGGACAAAACATAAATATCCCAGGTATTTTTGTGTTTGCGATGATATCATTCTCTTCTTTCTCAAGGTGACTTATTTGTTGTTGCTGGAGGTTAATAACTTGCATATTTTAATTCACATGAATTTGTTCTACGAGGTAAAGGAGCTGAGGTTTCTACATATTGTTTTCCCTGGTAATATTCCCTATTTCATTTCATTTCATTGTCTTCCATCATATAAGCAGCTTACCTCATTGGCTATGCAAAAGCAGTAGTAGTGACTAGGATACGCGGTGTATGCAGTGTGCAGATGACTGATCAGGATTGAAAACCCAATTCTCGAGCTTGAAAATTGTGAGATCAAAAAGTTGTTGCAGTACAAAGTTTTGTTTTGTCGCATGATTTCTAGATTGTGCTTTAGAAACAGAATAGGTGAGAACTTCTTAAATAACTACTTCATGTTTATTGGGTCGTACAGTTCTCTCTCCTTGATGAATGATACTCCATATGCATTAGTGGAGCTAGGTATATTTGCATCATATATGAGCTCCATATCCAGCTTTATTAGTTTGTTTCAGAGGTCTGTGGATGTCGATCAGGATCTGAACAATTCCGGCATGCTATTTGCTTAACCCGGCATGCTATTTGCTTAACATCTTTGACTTTTCTGGAGTTATCATTCCTTTTGTTTAAATTGTCGTTCCTGTTAGCATTCTTTTGAAGCTCACAATAATATATGCAAAGGCTTTTACTGGCAGGGAATCCAGGAGAAAGCATATCCTTTACTACAAAAAGCAGGGATTTAAGCAAGTTTAGTTTCTAAAGAACTTACTCTTTTTTCTTCCTATTGCAGAATCAAGTTTCGACATGTTGCACAGATGGTTACCAAAGGATGCCATCATCAAATCTTAAAAGGATAGAGGTCATGAACGAGGTTCCCTTTTTGTGGATAACTACCTTAACAATGGCCAATTTACTGGTAAGATATCCATTATTGGAACTTGATGTCTGTAATATTACTTCTGATTCCTGATCTTTCATCCACATGAGATTGTTGTTTTGCACATAGATGAAACAAAGATATTGCAAATGCTAAATTTAAGAAAGATTGCATTGGGGATCTGGTCTAAATAAGTTACGACTTTGCAATCGAGACCCAATAGCAAATCTCATGTACACATTGTTGGCACTGTTTGAATACATCATATAAGAACAAAAATAAATCCTGAGAAGTCGGTTATGGCTGCCCTCTGTTGTAGATTTATTACCTTGAAATAATAAGGGAAATCTTCTTTGCTGCTGGACCTCTAAGCATTTTTTCGTCTATTAAGGATCTTCCATAAACCATGGATCCAAGCAATTCAGGAGCGACCAGGTGTCGAGCTTTACTGGAAGAACTATGCCAGGCTGCCACGCCTTGCCAGAATTGGACAGAGCAGATTGTCTGAAACAAACGTAGTATGTAAACATAGAAATGATCTAATTTCTCATCTTTGTGCTTGCTTCTTCTTTTGGTTGACATATTATATCATAAAAAATATACCAGCCTTTTTTGAACGTGCATGTATTGCCTTTTCATGCAGGCATGTCATGAGCTCTAGCTCTGTGAGATGGTGAGATTTGAAGGTTCCGTTGAGATGATCTCACTAATTAGGAATGTGGAAGATGAATTCATATTTATAGAGTAAATCATGTGACCTGTTTATCTCTGGAGCGCTAAAGCTAGAACCAAAAAGGTAAGAAGTAAATATGGTTGTTGTATAACTTAGATATATTAAAAACATGGATATATTATCCATTTGACGGATCTGATTCACTGCATGACTTGCTCTGTAGTGGTGGTACGTGGACATGCTGAAGAAAGCATTGATAAGTTTATAAACTGTGCCAAAGATTTATTCTTCTAGGTTTAAAAGGTCTAATGGTCTTCTTTTACTCTTCCACAAGGGCATTTTGGCTAACTTTGGATCTTCTTAAAATTCATAGGAACCTCATAAATAGATATGCAAACTTTATTAGCAGGTCAAAGAATCCCCCATATCTAATATACATCTCATCAGAATAGAAAGATCCATTATCATATCCTCCTTTCAGTTGAATTATGAGAATCGCATATTGCTTCATATGCATTTTTATTTGGCTGCAGATTCCACTTTCAGAGCTAATGCCACTTTCAGAGGTGATGCTGAGCTTCAGATAAAGTCATACACGTTGTTAGACATAACAAGTTGTTTTTTGGTCAAAGAACACTTCCTCAATGAAGAGGCGTCCAAGCAAGAATCATAAGATAGAACATTGAGTTTGGCTCTCACTCTCATTTTTATATTCTATGGAAGCAGCTATTCTATTATACGATGTTAGGATGGAAGGTTGTTAACTTATGCACAAATTTATGAACAAATTATGTGTACCTAGCAATATGTCTATAATGTAATTGACATATTGCTATAGTCTATAGTTATGGTGGAAGAACAAAGTTAGTGGATATGCTTGGAAGGTAGAAAATACATGTAATAGAGCAGAAAGGTGGAAGAACATCTTTAAGTTTTTTGCTTCCTTGAAAATATAGGTAATGCCATTCATAATTGTTTTCTATTTTAGTTCTTTGCTTTCTTGAAAATATAAATAGTGTCACTCATAATTGTTTTGTATTTTAGTGCTATTGCCTTGCTGCATCATCTACCAAGGTACATTTCCACTATTCTTTAGAGCTTTGACTCATAGAAAGCATATAGATCAAGCTCATGCTACTATTATGATAGCTAGGTCCAAGAGCTAGATGTGTATTTTATAAGAAAACCATCCAAAAAGCACACTTAGGACGTCACGGTGTCGGAGTAAAAGACCATTGATGTCCCATATAACTTTGAAAAAACATGTTATATTATGCATTAAACCTAGCAGTCCCATACGAGAGCTTATAGACATTGTCCTATCAATCAGTCATATTTCATTTCCAAATAAATTTAGAGATTGTAGTGTCCCTTTATGATGCTATTGGGCTTTGCTCTAATGTCTACATGATAGCTTTAGAGATGCAAAATATTGGGCATATGCCCTTTGTAAGATCTACAAGATGTACATCAAGAGGCATTACCAAGAACTTAAAAATTGCAAATTGAATAAATGGAACTAATAATGAGCCAAATCTAGGCCTAAAGCATGGAAATGTCCAATGTAATCACAAGATGTGGGGCATGAATGAGCCACATTTATTTAAAGTATAGAAGCAAATGGATAAGTTTGTGAGTAGTGAAACTAAATGCAAATTAGGTGAGTTGTGGCAATGGCGCATATTTCATCTTTATGCATATGATTTGTGTAAGAGTTCAATGCAAAGTTCAGGCAACTAAGCGATGTTAATTTTTTTTTGCATATTATTTGTGCAACAATTCGATACAAAGTGAATCCCATAACGTATTGGGGACATTTTTATTGTCATTAGGCAAAAGAAATACATGTACCTAATCTTTCTAATGGAAAACCCTATAAAGTTCCATTGGCTCCCTCTCAAATATGCAAACTATTGTATATAAATTTCATGGTGGCCTACAATAAAATTGTACTCCCTCTCAAATCTGCAAACTATTGTACACATGTTTACAATTTCATGGTGGCCTACAATAAAATTGTACCTATGCTCGGCAACGCCGGGCTCTGTTACTAGTCTAATAGAAATTGCAGATTCATAGCATTTTTTGCAACTTGAAATTTGTCTACCATAATGAAGCGTTTGTAACTTAGCATGCGTGCTTTGCATTGTCTTGATTGTTGTAGACATTTTGAGAATCCCTATTCACACAATACTAATACTATATTCAGCCACTCCACGGTCACAAATGAAATTTCAAATGTGCAATTTGGGCAAAATCAAGTTCGACTAATATGACTTTAGCATAATCGACAAAACTTGTGAAGCTTGCAACATTTGTAGCTTGGCTATAAATGTAAGGTAGAGGGTAGGCTACATGAATAAATACTGGACGTAAAAATAAGGTTAAGGGTAGGGTAAATTGTGCTTAGACTTGGTGTAAAAGTATGGAATCGGGTATTCTGCTTCGACAATACAAGACTGTATACATAGGGGTTTCTATGGAGGGCGAGCTGTATACATAGGGGTTTCTTCCGACCTGAAGCACGCACATGCCATATGTCTCTAACATAGAGGTGAACCCCTCGGGCTCAAGTTATTGACTTTGACAAGGTATGCACTCGGATGCAGGCTTGCCTAACCCGCTACAAGAATTGCCACGTGAGTGTCCACATCATCCAAAATAATTCTTTGTCGTTGGATCTCCAGAATTTTACATCAAAAGTCCACGAAATAGAAAATCCTGAAATTTACCTCTCCGTCTCCTTAGACCATGAATCCAACATCGATCATTGCCAAAAAGACTACCAAAAGCGATTCCTTGTAAATTTCTTGGACGTGCATGTAGATCTGTGGCTTATGTATAGGGGAATGGAGGTTGGGACTCCATTCCCGGTTTTCCAGTTGGGGTCCTGCGACCCCCGTTAGCCGGGAGCGGGTCACCTGCAAAACCGGGAATGGAGGACCAACCTCCATTCCCCTACAAAATAGAAATAGGGGAGCTATTTTTATTTTGCGAAGCTTTACAAAGAGATCCTCCTGCCACTGTGTTTTACCTGCCAAGATCTTCGTAACACCAAAGAACGGATCTCTGGTTTTAGAACAGAGTTTTACCTGCAAAGATCCAGCCTTTTTTTAGATACAGAGTTTTAATTTAGAGTTTTAGAAAGGACATAGTTTTACCTGCAAAATCCACAACAGATGATGCGGCAAGAGACATGCTACAGTGGTGAAGTTGAGAGCAATACGGGTAAACTCAAGTTTCCAGATGACCCTATCTGCCGTCGGATTTCCAGCTTACTTTAGCGCCAGTTGGATCGGATGAAGAAAATCTGCATTATGAGCCCCTGTTGTGAAGCCCGAGCTTGAAGAGGAATTTCTATGAACAAATCCAGTGCCAAAAAACATGGTTTTTACAAGAACAATGCTGTAAAACAGTGCCAAACAACGCTCTACAGAGATCTCTGTTTCTAGATCTCTGTTTTTACAAAGAACCTGCGAAGCCAAAGAAGCCAAAAACTCGAAAAAAGGAAGTGCGGCGGTCTTAACCCTAAAGAAACCCTATGAAAAAACCTAAGCAGCCGGTCACACGGAATGGGTCGACTCGACTTCCATTCCGCCGTGTAGGGGATTGCCACGTGGCAGCACAACATTGCACCCCAGCAAAAAATAGCAACCCAATTTCTATTTTGTCTTCACATAATGTTTTTTCCTTGCTCCAAGGGGTGCAATTTTATCAGTTGTCTCAAGATTTTAATGTAGACTAAACCATTCTTGCTCCTAGGGTTTCTTACTCCGTCCTATTTGGATGTTAACGAGTTCCTAACTATGGCGTCTGAATCTGCACTGGAGAACCCTAGGATTATGGAGTTTTATCTGCACTGGAGAACCCCACTAGACTATCTGTTTCTTGTGCTTGATTTTCATTTTCACCTGGCAGTGCGACGTCTTCACTCACGAACTCAGCCCATGGGAATACTGGTACGTATTTCTGATTTGCTTCTGAATTGTTTGTTTTCTACTCATAACTGAAGACAAAACTTATTTTTCTTATCCCTATGTTTTGATATGAAGGATTCTCTAAATCCATGTGCAGCTATTCTTGTATGAGCCATTCTTGTTTTTCCTTTGATCAAACTGCCTTGAGCTTGCATCTCAGTTGTCCTGCACAGATCTGACTCTAAAATGTTGAAGAACGATGTATGCAGCATTGCAGGGATTCCATTTTTTATAGTAAAATTGCTTATCTCCATTTCTATGCTTTGACAATTGCCATGGGTCTGGTATCATCGGTTCTTTATGTCTAATTATTCCCTTTCCAACTTGATTGTACATGATGTTTGCATGAGTTTCAAACTTTAACTTAGGTTTTGTGCTTCAGGAATGAAATAGGGTAATGCTTATTTTTTAGCACAACTCCATCTTTTGAAGAAAAATCCAAAGGCGATAGCTAAGGTTCTTTCCTTTAAAAGGTACGTGATTGTACAGGTCTGGACAAATTGGATAGCTGCAGTGATTTTATTTCTTTCTTCAACACTTTCCAGTTATACTAAGTGATGCTTAGACTACGTCTAAGCAAATTCATTACGTAAAAAAATTTAAAAAATTCACTGTATACAGTGCTCTGGGGGATGAATGATAGGCAAGGCAAAATGTACCATATATAAATTAACAAGAATCGTGCAGCTGATGCTCTGCTATCATGCCCCCTTTTTCTTTGATTTTGTGTTTCTCTAACAGTAATCCTTTGATTCAAGTGGCATGTTCCGTCATTGATTCCGACAAGGGTTATTTAAAATACAGTTGCAAAAGCGATTTGCTGGGTTTAAATGATCAGGCTATGGTTTATGTGTATTGCTCTAATCTGCTCCAATGCATGGAAGGAGTTTTCCCTGTAGAAGAATGCCTTCTTTTGTTTCTGTAGTTCGATGTTTCAGCTACAGCGAGCAAATGATCATTCTATTGCGTGACGTCTTGGATGCAAAACAACCTAATTTTGGCCTTTATTGGGATTATTTGCCGGTTGTTTTGGCCAACATCTTCCCTAATTTTGAGACAAACAGCAGTGCAGCACTGAGCTTTTGTTCGAAACCATTAGGGTACAAAATGAAGTGATGTTGGTTATTTAAGGTATTTCATTGCCCAGGTTGATTTTCTTCTCTTTGTTGATACTCAAATTTATGATCCTTTTTGTATCATATTATAAGGTAAGGCATTGCGTTTATTCATGGCTGATGCCAAATTCAACCCCTCAATATTTGAGCCGATGGTTTTGGCAATGGCCTTGGATTCGTAACTGCAATGTTGAACAAAGACAATGTTTTGTTTCATTCTAGTAATAAAATAGAAAGAAACTATGTCTGCTTGCTGGGGGCTTCTTGGGTCATTTTGCCATGGTATATTAATTAAACGACTTAAAGAAATATTATCCTGGGCAATAGTAATAATGGTATTCATTGAGTTTTCTCACATGTTTTGATGGCTGCTACATACAGCTCGTGAAGAGTTAACAACATATTCTACTTAACTTGCTGCTTCTAAACAGGTTTGATGTACGCTGTTCACATTCTAAACCCAAAATGCATTTTTTTTGTCTTTGTTATACGGAAGACTTTCGGTTTACAGCCCCCCTTCCCGGAAAACACCACCGGAAAATTGCAAATGAAGCAAAAACAGGTAAAAAATGGATAAAAAGCATCGGAAATCTTCAAAAACATGAAAAAAGTTGCCGGGAAAAGCTTTTCCGGAGGGGGGGGGGCTGTAAAACGAAAACTACCCTGTTATACTTCCTATCTACTGTAACTACATGGAAAACGACCATTTTAAGGCATACTAGAATACTCTAATGAGCTGCGAATATAGAATAATAGTTGCATTGTGCTTGTGGCATACTTATCATGATTATTATTCCCAGTGGTTGTATCAACGAGTCTTTCAAAATTGCATGTTCTGAAGGTGACTACTTTGTCAAAATTAACATCTAACTAGATAGGCTATATCCCATTACTTGTATTAAAAATAGCATTTGTTCGTTCTATTATTTGACAGCAACTTCAATGTTTCTGCAGGATAAAGTTGTTTTTCTTTGAATCTGTTCTTGAAAGCTTTCAAGTTCACAAATTAGATGATCGATTCCTTGCAACATATCATTCCTAGAAAAGACATTGGAACCAGTGCATAAGACAGTAGCGGCCACAATAGGGCAACCATGCAAAAGGCAGCAGCAACCACAATAGAGCAGCCACTTGGATGGATTTATAGATTCCTTAATTTCTGCCCCACAAGCACTTTTGTTTTCCCAATTATGACAGACATTATGTATGGGCACTGCAAAATTGCTTGTGGAGTTGGAAAAACTGTCAGCAAGATGCCTGCAGAGCAAGAGCTTTTCATGTTTCAATATTGATGGGACTAATGCCCCAAAATACTGACTTTTCCAAATGGCATGGGACCAGGCCGCATCATAGCATTCCACATTCTGCTCATGTAAGATCGAGAATCTGGAAGAATTCTACAAGGTAAGAGTTTGAACTTTTTCCATTTCATCATTGTCTATGGCAAAAATCCTCATATTTTTACGTTTGGTCAATTCGAGACAGCCAAATCATCATCAGATAAGTCAAAATCAGAGAAGAGACAAGCTTTTACATTCTCTTTTAGATGGTCAGCAGAAGAATCATAATCAATATCTTCTTCAACTTTTTAAGATGATTTTATTTCATTGACATCCTCAAGATGTTTTAAGTCAATAAGCAATTTCTTTCCAAGTTCATCTTCCACGCAGGTTCTTCGGAATAAGGCATTCTCCATATCATTGTAAACTTTGGTAATCAATGTCTTACATATGTCAACTTTGAAATTGGCTTTCTTCATTTTATAAAACATGGCACACCATCCTTTGAAGCCAAAGTAGCTTACTAGTGATATGTTTTTATCCAGCATTGTTTTTTTCTTTGTGGACAATGTAATTTATTTCTTTACTCTTGATGCAGGCTATGAGTGTCTGTATAGCAAAGTTTGGACTAGAGATGTTGCATTGGTTATAGTTGAGTGTTAATCAGCTTTTTGATTCATATATCATTGATATCACATCATCCTTTTGAGATATAACATTAATATTCTGAAAGAATTCATGAAAACCAGTTAGACAATGATAAAAGGAAAATAAGAATACACCCAGGCTCAAGGCTCAGATCACAGTCCTAACTTGAAGCCATAAAATACAAGTTCAGCATGCACATTTGGATGTTTCAAACTTAATCGAAAGAAAAGCTATAAAATGATATTAAAAGAATGATGTCTGATATCTAGACAACTTATAAGTCTCAGAGCAACCAAAAATATGTTTGAGAAAATGAGAAGTAATAATATGTTTCAACTATAGAATACTCTAGATATCTATAGAATACTCTAGTAGATAAATAAGACAATAACAATGCATAGTAACAACAACTAGTGGTCATGTTTGAGCAGAAATAGTCTTTCAATCCTTCAATCGTAGAGGAAAAATGCTTGAGCAGCAATACTCCTGCATATTTCATGTATAAAGCACAATACGGAGGGAAGAGTTCGGTTACCTATATGTCAACCAATTAATGATTAGCCTGAGAAGGATAATATGAAAAGGATCAACTATTCCGGCTTAACACCCATCACCATATCTTTGGTACTTTATATACTGAAGTATAAGAATTGTCCTGTAAGAAAATGGAATTTAGCAATACTGCAAACATGTTTCAAGAGAAAGATCACATAGATCAAGAAACATATATAATCGGGTAAAAGCATGTTAGGGTGTCCCTTAAAAAGTATTATTTAGTGACTAAAAAGGTACCTAAAAAGGTAGCCAGGACTGGGTACTGGGTACCTGTATAATATCTCAATATAAGGTATGTTTTAGAACTTTTTATATATATATTGGTCTCCGATAGCATTATCTTTATCTTAACTTTGAATATTACCACGTCCTTGACTTTTATTTTGGATTTTTGTATTAGTTTTAATGAAAAGAAAAATGAGAAAGTACCCAGTTCTGAAGTACCTAGTGTATGTACTTTTGCAGGTTCCAAAAGTGGTACACCCTAACATGCTTTTACCCAATCATGTCATGTATGTTTACTCTAGATCAGCACATTAACAAGCATTCTCCTTAGCTGAGCTATCTATCATACAATATTTAATAACTTAATAGTTTAATCATGATTCAAGCAAGCCCTTAGATCATAGTAACATAAATAGTTAAATCAGAAAATTCTTGTATAATATTGACATAAAGACCTTCTAGAATGTAAGCCATAAAAAGATAAACAATCTAAGTTAATAATCATGGAGACTAAATCATTAGAATATCTAAGCATATGTTCCCCCAAAAGAAGGTGGATCCGAAATAACAAAGGAAGCAATTAAAGACCTACAGCTATATTGGGTGACAGTAATGAACCACGCTACCGCCTAGAGATATAGTTAATACTTTCATTCTAAGATTTAAAAGATCAATATAAACTGTGTGAAAGAACCTGATTCATCTTGTTGACCATTATACTATCATCCACAACATATGTAGCTTTAGTAGTGACCACTTCATGACGGATATCAGCTGGATCTAGACTTGGAACTTCCTTATTTACATGGTCAATAGTGATTTAGGTAGAGCTACCCACACCTTCCACATTGGAATCCGTCCTACAAACCCTTAACTAGAAAAACAGGAGCATCAGATTGCTTCAGAAAAATAATAAATTAGAACGGGATAAAAGAATTGCGAATAGCACATACTATGATTGAACTCTGAACCAGCTTTTCCAGATCGATCATAACATAGTTTTTTCAATATAAATCCTTC
Source organism: Isoetes taiwanensis (assembly GCA_021234155.1). Taxonomy (NCBI): domain Eukaryota; kingdom Viridiplantae; phylum Streptophyta; class Lycopodiopsida; order Isoetales; family Isoetaceae; genus Isoetes; species Isoetes taiwanensis. The sequence continues at coordinate 433,689 of JAJEKV010000259.1, forward strand.
TCAGAGCTCTCACAATCTCGCCCAAGTTGGCCAAAAACTGGTGTTTGCAGAAAAACAGATCCATAGAACTAATGTTCGTGAGTGGCACCCCTAAAATGCCTTGGCTCGAGCTTTGCATGTAGATCAAAATACAATATAATTAAATAATATAATATACAAAAAAAAATGATATGTAGGTCTAAACCATTAGAAGGTGACATCAAAATCAATTCAAGCATATGCGCACTCTAGATATACTAATTAGTATACCTCATCAAATACATCCATCAAATCATAAGAAAACCATACACATAAATAGTACAAAAAATATAAAAGACACCCCCTATGATTATGCTAGATATTTGAAGAAAGAATTGTCATTGTGGTCATCAAGCCAACGTGATTCTATAAAGAAAATAGATTCTGATTCTTTTGAACAAGAACCGAAAATACTCATACTTCTTAAAATGTACATTGTTATGGAGTATTCTATTTATTGAGTAGTAATAAAGTGTCCATGTCGTCTATGTCTGAAAAAACTCTCTAGATATTCATGTGCATTAGTGCAGTTATTAATTAGAAATTTAGCATCAAAACCTTTTATTCCCAATATACGAAGATTAATTAAATTACTTGTATACATGGATGTTGAGGATGGGAATCGATCCACTCCATAGGATCGAGATCCTAATGTGGAGGAGCATGTATGTTATGCATGCAGTTTTGGACCGCTGGTTTAATTTTTTATAGCAAAAGTCTTATTCAGCTTCTCAAATCGGCGTTTCTTCTTCGTCTCAGCAGTTTCCTCTCTCTTCCTCTTGAACCCACCCCCTCCCCCTTTTTATTATGTATAATTAATTAATTCTCTCCCTCTCTTTCTATTTATATCATGTTTATTGTTTCGCGTGGCACGCGTGACCAACCCTTTTTATTTTGGAGGTATTTTTTATCTCATGTATATGTTTTAGTGTCTATGCTGTACAGGGATACAGTTAGCATGCGCTTTCTGGCTTCGTCAATATTCATATTTTTTGGGGACCATTGTAGTAGCCTGATGGATTGTCCAAGCCCCTTGACGAGGGCTTACCACTAGGGTTTTTCCTCGAAAACCCGAAAAGGCGAGATTTTTTAATCCCGGTGATAAGCCTTCAACAGGTACATCATCCAACATCTCATCATACTTTGTTATGTTAACAACTCCTTGTTACCAGTGGCATAATTGTAATAATTTATGATTGGCGGTTTGGATGCATGATGCGAGTCCTCATGAGAATCTGTTAACTTTCGAAAACATAGATTAATGCATCACGTTCTTTACCCAACAACACCGTCCTAGTTTGACGGTGACATGCTCATGGCTATCGTGAGGTCGCGAGACCGCACCGAGAAATTGGCAATGCTGTCCCAATGTCTATTCCTCTATTCCTCTATAGAGGTGTCAAAAAGGAAAGAATACAAAAAGCAAAGAATACAAAAAGCACATTGGCAAGAAAGAACACAGCCCACACAGGGTCCTTCTTTTGCAGGCCATGTTTTGGACCAAACAATGACCTACTAGATTTTCAATTTTCAATAATGCTAGGCAAATATATCTGGCATAGCACACATCACAACATAAAAAATGATACCCATTGGTTTTGGCAAGGACAAGGCCAGTCCATCAAGGAAAGGGGATCATGTGCCAAAGATATCACAATAATCAGAGGACAAAATTGAGAGGACAAAATTGGGATCTATATGGCCACTTTAAGGCTTATTGACCTTTCTCATTTTAAAAATCTTCTCCTTGTTCACTTTGCACCTCTTCAAAATGGCTATTTACACATGAAATATACAACTGCTTGTTTGCAAGAGGGCAAAATTTGGACAATGTAGAGAGGGCAAAATTTGGACAATGTAGAGATCAGTAAGAGGCATCAGTAGTATCACTTTTGGTTTTGGAAGCATAGCTAAGCTCGAGGGCTCTGGTAGACTCCCAGTTTGAGACGAGCTGTGGGGGCAATTGGGGAATAGGGATGGAGCCCTTGAGCATTAACCACACATCTCTCATCTTAGGTCTAACAAGGGCAGAGTCTTGTATACAAAGCATGGCTATATTGGCCATGGCAATGGCCTCATCCTTGTTAAACTCCTCCAATCTCTTATCCATAATTCCACACATATTCGAGGGGTCTTTATATGCCAAATCCCTCGCCCAGTTCGTAAGTATGACCTCCTCCGTCGGCCTGCTCTCTTCCATCGGCCTTCTTCCGCTCAGCAGCTCCAGCAGAACCACTCCGAAGCTGTACACATCCAACTTGTCTGACAGTCGGAGATGCATCGCATATTCTGTCACATTTTGATCACGTAAGTTTTTGCATTTGTTTGCCTTGAATCTTTTAACCTAATAATCAGGACTTTAGTTTTTTTTTTTTACCTGGTGAAACATAGCCCGCAGTTCCCCTGAATTTTGTGGCTGTCATATGTGATTTGTCGTCTTCGTATAACCTGGCAAGCCCAAAATCGCATATTCTAGCGTTGAAATCTGCATCTAAGAGTATATTACCAGGTTTCACATCACAGTGCACCACTCTGACATTTGATTCTTCGTGAAGATAAGCAAGGCCGCATGCAGACCCTATTGCTATGTCGCGTCTCATTTGCCAATTCAACACGGGAGTGTCGTCATTTTTGGGAAATAAATGCTTGTCTAAGCTTCCGTTTGGCATGTAATCACAAACTAAAAGCTCCATATCAGATGTAAGGCAGTATCCCCGAACACCCACTAAATTTTTGTGCTGCAACATGCATAGAATGCTGATTTCTTGTCTAAAATCCTCCCCGCTACTTCTGGTCTTTTCTAATAGTCTTTTAATTGCAACCACACTTCCATCTCTTAAAAACCCTTTATAAACCTCTCCAAATCCACCTGTTCCAAGCTTTTGATTCTCGCTGAAACCATCTGTAGCCTCATGCAGATCTTGAAGGGTGTAAATAAAGGGACCAACGTTTGAAAGGGGAGGAACAGGGGTTGAATTTGGCACCAGAGGCACAGTATCTAACTTCTGCTTCTTACTAGTTCTACAAATTAACCAAAACAGTGCAAAACCTAGGATCAACAAGGCCAAAAAACCCCCAATCACTCCTCCAATGATTGCTGCATTATTTTTATGTGAAGTGTTGTACAATGGAGTGACCGAAATGGCAGAAATCATGGGTCCTGCTTTTTCCTGATTTGATGTAGTATATCTATCTGTTCCATCCCCCCATAGCTCTATCAACAGGGTTCCATTTTGTACCGTGGCAGTGATGGAAAATACATAGGGAGAGTTACCTCCCACTTCCGAAAAAACGTCCAATTTTTCCTTCACCAGATTGCCCTGCACATACACATCAAATAGCCTTGCTCCTACTGACAAATAACTGCACTCTGCGAAATGTAGACTAACATTATACGAGCCTGACCGTAAATTAATTCCATGATATCCTATGTAATCTGATGACCATCTATAAGTCTGGTATAGAAGAGGTAGCTCTCCTGTTGTATCTGTTGCCTTCCCAACATCCCCGTCCTGACCTCCAAGCTCAAGTGCCCAGTTGCCATCTCCACCCTTTTTTAGTCCTGTATAAAAATTAACACTTGCATCTGCCTCAAAATTGACATTCTCATATGTTGTTGATGCTGTATTTCCTGCATCTATTGCAAAGCCCGTTCTGTCTCCTGTTATTGTTGGAACACATGAATTCACAGCTTCCCCTTTACACTGAAATGCTGCAGAGTCGCTGGTGCTGCCTGAATCATTGAAATAATTGAATCAATAGCTCAGCTGTAAATTGTTTATGGACTTTGCTAGACTTGTCAACGTGTTTGCAGATCCATTCAGAGCATTGTGTGACACATCTAGTAAATGCATGCTGGTATAAGAAGAAAAGCTATCTGGAATTGTGCCTGTTAGAGTATTGTGACTTAAAAATAACAGGTTCAAGTTAAGATTTCCATAGCTGACTGGAATTGAGCCATTCAGCTGATTGAATCCAAGACTAAGTTGTAGGAGCGAGGTCAATTTGCTAAGATCTGGAAGGGTTCCGGTGAAGTTATTTCTGTGCAGGAAAATGTACTCGAGAGATTGTATTTCCTCCAGAAATGAAAGATTACCAGAGAAGTAATTGTTTGGCAACCTGAGATCGGAAAGCTTTGTCAAATTTGCAAGAGAACTTGGAACTCTGCCACTAAGTCTATTGCCATAAAGCCTGAGATTAGTGAGACTGGATAGTTCTCCAATCTGATCAGGAATGATCCCAGATAGTATATTACTATGCAGATACAGTGTCTTCAGTTTCTTGAGCTGTCCTATGGAGCTTGGAATTGTACCATTGAGTTGATTGGTATCAAGGTACAAATTCTGAAGGCTAGTCAAGTTTCCAACATCTGCAGGAATGCTTCCTGATAGACTGTTGGTGCCAAGGCTCAGATTGACAAGATCGTGGAGAGACAAAATAGAAAGAGGTATGTAACCATACAGATTATTATTGCCAAGATCCAAGCTGGTGAGATTGGACAAATCTGAAAAGGAGAGGTTAGAAATATCTGCCGTCAAGGAGTTAGAATTGAGGTTGATGCTTACAACCTGGCCTGTAGAGTTGCAACTTATTCCCTGCCAATTTGTATCGCAAGGATCCGATGAGCCACTCCAAAATTTCACGTTCAATTGTCTTCCTAAGCTGAGAAGGGCAGTGCTGCTGTTGGTTGCAGCTTGCACGGCGGTGTATGCATAGACTAAAATCCACACAGATCTGTAAAAAAAACCCATCAGATACTAAGATAAGGAATTTGCCTTTGCTTGAATTGAAACACAAAAGAGAAAGAAGAGTAGACAGTTCTTTTCTATCCCATTCTTTATGTCGTGGGACCTATCCTTTTTGGATCTTAGCCAACTATTTGTCCATGGTTCAAGACATATACGTCCTTAAATCTGGCCTGTGGGGTTACATGTAGGACCTTTACATGTTTGTTTTCGTATTTCAAGGCATTGACTGTTTCATCTGCACTTTGAAAATTGTTGCCCGAGAACCGGCTGCTGTATTTGTGCCTCTTTCTTTGCTCATTCCATGTTTAAAACCTTCCTTTGGAATTAATGCATACAAGGCTTTGGATAGGTCAAAATTGTAGGGCTTTTTCTTATGAACACGTCTCTTTTTAAAATTGAATTGGTCGGGTTTTGAATTCGATTCAAAACCTGAGCAATTTGTTACAACGTAGAGTCTGTATTCTGAAATTTTGTACAAGGTATGAAGACTTTCTTTCGTTATCAATTTACACGTCATTGGTTGGCTGTGTTGACATAGTACATGCATACAGACATGCATCCAATTTATTGATCAATAAATAATTTTTATCTCAACCTAAGTGGGCCATTAGTCTAGTATTAAAATAAAATATAGAAAGGTAGCAAGGGTTGACGCTTTCTTATTTTTCTCTCTTGTACTACTTGGAACTTTTAATTCTTACTTTAATTCTTTCTTTTAATTTTTACTTTCTTATTTTTCTTTCTTAATTTTAGCCTTTCTTTGTTTGGGATATGTATTTGTTCACGTCGTCTCGCCTATGGCAAGAGAATAATACATTACAATGTTATTAGTTACATTACAACGTTATTAGTTATGGTGCTCGGCTAAACGAGCAAGATACACTAGATCCTCTCGCCTTTGCTCATATCGGGCTCGGTCTCTAGTACAACATGCATGTCCTCCTCGGCTTTGGTGCACGTGGCCTATCACGATGCCCACGTGCACCCGAATGTGTCAACCCCAACCAAGTCGGCAGTCGAGTCGCTAAATGGGTGCAGCCAGGAGCCATGCACCACCAACGACGCTGTGTGCGGACCTTGTTGAGCACGCTTCGATGACGCGGACATCAACTCACCAGTAGGAACTAATTGCATCGCACCTCGAAATATCATATGAAGTGAATCTCTCTTTTGTATTCCAACTCTTAATTCAAATCTGGGCTGTCAAACTTTTAAGGCATCGAAGGGTTTTTATGCAAATTTCTAGTTCAATTTATAAGACAATGAACTGAAATGGCATCATTTGCTTCATATTCAGATATTCAGAACGTTATGCTAAAGTGTGAAGGATTATCACGTTGGTGTATACGGTATGCTTTGCTTTTAATTTTTGGATTCTTCATGTTCACAATTCATTGTTTATTATCTAATATCTAGCATAATAACAGGGGGTTGGTTTTGTATTTTTGTACTATTTCTTCTATGGTTTTCATATGATTTCGAAAGCATATTGCATGGGGACTACTAATTAGTATATCTAGAGTGCACATACGCCTGCATTAATTTTAGTGTTTTTGTTCAATGGTTTAGACCCATGTGCCATGTTGTATTTTTTCTCAATTAGCTTATTGAGGCTCGTTGACATGCAACCCTCGAGCCATTTAGAAATAGGGTTTGCTAGCTAGCTGAAGGCACAAATTCTGCAGAGGTGGAGCGCTGGTGCTTTTAGGCGGATGTGAAGCAGAGATTAAGCATCATCGAAACAGAAGCATGGAAATTTCAAGATCGATTTGTTTGCTAGATAGGGTTATTTGAGTTTTGTTTCGACATTTCGACTTTTAGGGCTTGGAGAGGCAGAGGCAAAGGCAAAGCAGCAACATAACAAGATCTTTTGTGCAGTGTAGGTGTATTCCGGATTGTGCAGCCTGGTAGATTTTGGGAGATGCCAGGATTTTTTCCCTATGCAGCTCATCTCTCTGTCTCTCCTCCGACCTTTCTTTCCCATAAAACCTTTTCCCTTCGTTCCAAAACCATTCTGCTACGTCAAAATGGATCCAAACCTAATTTTATAGCTCTCTTGCTCCAGTTCTGGCAGCTTTAGCGATTACAGGAGGGCCGCATAAACGAAATAAAGAAAAAGGGGTTTCTTCCCTTCGCTTCTGATTTCTGCAATTGAAGCTCCAACAACTCATCTAAGTAGCTTCGACCTATTTGATCCATAATCCTGCAAGACTTCAAGTTCTGATTACTCCAAGACTAGAGAAAGGGGAGAAAGTTTCCATGGATTTGTGTATATTCCCACGGATTTTTTAAAATAGTAAATGGTTTACACTAAGCTTTGTTCGATACAGTCTTCTGTTCACGGTATGAGGATTGTCGGTTTTGTACACCTTTATCTTGTACAAGCAATCGAGATAACTCTAATGACTGTCTACTAGCAAAGTTGTGCAGGCCTCCTTCCTATCCTACTGTGGTAAGCATTTCGTTACCAATCCTACTGTCTACCGGATACTGTGGTAAACTATGGTTGTATGTCAAATTCATTTGCACTGAGGCAGAGCCGATTCTGATTAGCGGCAGCATCTACAATTTCGTAGTGGCAGCATCTGAAGTTTTGTGGTGATAGCAGGTTGTCCAAGTATTGAAAGCTTGAAGAAGGTTGTTGCTTGTGTCTATATGGTTCTATTAAGCAGCCTGGATTTGTTACAAGCGGAGCTGGTACAAGCCAGAAACAATGATGTGGGATTTCTTCTGTGCATGAAGATGGTTCAGACATGCACTATTAAGTTAGAAGCTCAGTTGCCTGTTTTGGATTGCTACTGCAAGGACGTTTCTTGCTGGTGTGTTGCTAGGGATGCCTGAATACCATGTTGCATCACGTGATTGCAGGCAGGTAAATATAACCCCCTTTGATTTGTTGTTAATAATAGTTATGTTGGTTGATTAAAAATTGAACATTTGCTTTTGTTGCAGATTACAAGACCAGTTTTCAAATTTTGCCTCTAATCCAATATCCAAACCTGCCATACCTTGATATTATGCCGTTACACTAATATCGTCTTACATCTTTGCTTTTATCTCATTCAATTGCAAAAGTTAGAGGTGTGCAGACGAAGCTAGAGGTACGTAGCCACGTCTGCGTGAACAAATCTGTTCAAAGGGGAAATTTCACATTTTGACAAGAACCATACAGGTCTTGGAAAGCCACATAATTGCAAAGGGAAAGATCTGATTCTACCTAGTATGCAGCACCTATTTGGTTCTTTGTAACAATTAATTTGAGGATTTTGCATTATGCTTTTCAACTCCAGTTTAGGCCAGTTGTGCTACATATCCAGTAAGTGTGGCATGGTGAGAAGATTTGGGGAAGCAGCCAAATTCTTGTCTTCTGTGTGGGAGGGCGTAGCACCTATGGTCCCGGTGGTTCAGTCTCCAGTCATAGTCGTCCAAATTATTCTTATTTAGAAGCACACAATGTTGCATATTTTCTTCTTATTTATCTGTTCAATGGTTTGTGACCATTGTCCCTTTTTTTTTATATTACTCGTCATTTCCATGTCTATAGATGATGTTTTAATGCATCCTTTGGACCAACATTTAATGTTTGTCTTCATGTTATTGTGCTTTTTAGTAATTAATATTTAGGCCTATAAAGTTTACCTATGTTTGCTTTAGTTAGGGCCCGAAGGGCCCAAATTTTTTTTTAATATAACAATCAACACAACTACCATTAACATTATTAACATAAACCATTGCATTTAACACATTTAAATTAAAATCCCCCTTAAATCCCCTTTGGTTTGGGTGCATATTCACACGGGGGGTTACGTAGGGCAGCATAAGCAAATTAAAAGTTCCAATAAAGTATCACAGCACCCGTCATCGCTTCATTGAGTATATTATGTAATCTTTCAGATATTAAATCATTTACTGGCAGTAAATAAAACTGTATACTGAAAAATCGAATCCGTGGGTAATCTTCTACTCCAAATAACAACTCCAAATAATAGGTCTTCAATAATAAGTTCTTCAATCTCTTTCATGTTGCTAGTCACTATTATCCAGGAGTCTAGAACCCTATTTTACTGCCTTAGTAGAATTCCTTTTTTAAAATGCTATGAGCTAGAGCCAGACTTAGCCTTGTGTCTTATGTAAATGGCAGCATAGGCTTAGCCAATAGGCTTGCAAATTTGTATTTATATCTATTGCCTGTAAGTAATCATTTACTTGAATGTTATATGCAGTGTTATGGTTGTAACGAGGAGAGGAACTATATTACGATCGCCTGAGAAGATGGGGAAGAGAAAAGGGTCGAAGAACAAGAATAAAAAGAACGAAGAGACAGTTCATAAAATTTGTATTTATATCTATTGCCTGTAAGTAATCATTTACTTGAATGTTATATGCAGTGCTATGGTTGTAACGAGGAGAGGAACTATATTACGATCACCTGAGAAGATGGGGAAGAGAAAAGGGTCGAAGAACAAGAATAAAAAGAACGAAGAGACAGTTCATAAAGAAGGGGATGAAGAGAATATGGAAACATCAGACTTCATTGAAGTGGAAGAGTTACAAGGTGTAGAGGATAGGCCTAGCACAGTTCATAAAATTTGTATTTATATCTATTGCCTGTAAGTAATCATTTACTTGAATGTTATATGCAGTGCTATGGTTGTAACGAGGAGAGGAACTATATAATTACGATCACCTGAGAAGATGGGGAAGAGAAAAGGGTCGAAGAACAAGAATAAAAAGAACGAAGAGACAGTTCATAAAGAAGGGAATGAAGAGAATATGGAAACATCAGACTTCATTGAAGTGGAAGAGTTACAAGGTGTAGAGGATAGGCCACATGGTGAAGTTGAAAAAACAACGGAAAAAAAAAAATCAAGCATGAAGAAGAGGATCTTATAGATGTCCCAAAAAAATTTCTTTACAAATGATATTCCAGACTTTGAATGAACTCAAAATTGTGCGGGGAAGAGATCCTCCCTTGATTTCTATTTATAACGTGTTTACTTAAAACATGTGTTTAGTTAAAATATGCACTATTTATAACACATTTACTTATTGCATTTCAGTCCACAATTGTGAAAGAGGTTGATGCACTAACTAAAAAGTATAGTGCGGGATTGGGTAATGATGAAGCTAAAGTCAAAGCAAAGAAAGAAGTGAGACGAAAATGGGAAAATCCATGTGTTAGAGATAAGTGGTTGGAGTGGATGATTTCGGGCACTGTGATAGTATCTAGCTACAAAATTCCAAATAATAACAAAGAATTTAATGAATAGTTGAAAAAAGAAACTTGGCTCGAGCATCTTCTGAAAAAATCCAAGAAAACATTTGATTCAGTTATATCAACTAAGCACATTGTTGTGGCAAATGTAGGGGACATATTGGAAGTATGGTTTGATGATTTTAAGTCGAAATATAGAGATAGCATGTTCAAGACATTTGAAAAGAACATGTCCTTGAGTGCCAAAATGGAGGATGCATATGATATTAAGAGGCCCTCAATGAGCGCATGCTTTAGATAAATTTCAAAGTGTGCGCGTACTATTATTACTATGTTATGAATCTCTAATAATGAATTTTATTATCAGCAGGTACTTTGTTTATTGCCTCTCTAAGTAGTACATTGATAAGATACATGTTTTGGTGAGGAGGGCCACTCTAGATGAGATCTCTACAATGTATAACCAAAAGTACAAGAAATGTGTTTTGAGTGATTGGAAAAGAGATAATTGCCTTTGGTGATTTGATTTCCCCCCTGGAGAAGTTCCGGAGGAGGAGTTGGAGCAATATAATGAATTATGTAGTGCATCAAAGGCACAAGATGAAGAGGAGCAATTGTCTTCTGATAATAAGAAGCGAAAAAATGTTGATAAGAATGAATGTAAGTCTACCAAAAAGCAACATTCAGAAGCTTCAATACGGGAAGAGGAAGAAATCTTTGAGATATTTGATGACATGGATGCTAGACCTTCATATGACTTCAAGAATATCAATAGTCTCCTTGTATGTTTGGATGTGCATGTGCTAGCAAAGTCTATGGTGTCATCTGCTTCTTCTATGCACTTTAAAGAGTTCAAGGAGTTAAGGGAGTTTGCACGTGGAAACAAAATGATTGACAAGATTTTGCAGAGGAATGGCAAGCCTAGAGATTGGGGCTTTCATGTGTTTTTTATAGATCTTCCTACAAATATGATATCAACCATTGGGCATGATGAAATTCCAGCATGGAATTTATGTGATCAAGAGCTCATAGATGCTAGCATGAGCATTGCTACACTTTGTTTGGATGATAAAGGATTTGCATTGTGCATTTGTACACAGGAACAACTAAAGACACTGGACATGTATGCAAAAAAGCGGAATTTGGAGGTGCGTCGAATGTTCTTTCTATCCTCTAAGGTTCCTTTTGGCCATAGCAAGGACAGGATGGGAATGATTGCACAATATTGCCAAGTATGTGTCATCTATAGCCGCATAGGAGTGTCCGTGCCACCAACCAATGGCTCACCTTTTTAGCATAAAAGCTACGGCCCAGATCGAGACTTCTACACTCATCATTTGATAGAAACTGATAGACTGCATTACAAAGATATACAATTGTCAAGATTTGGCTTAGAGAAGTCCCCGATTTTCATGGAGTTCATTTTGCATACTTATTGTCCAGTTGATGGTTTAGTGCTTGATTTGTTTGCAGGATCAGCAACCAATGATCTATGCTGCAGCTATGCGAGGAGTTCATTACTATGGCATTGAGCGTGATTATGCTCTCGTACAAGAAGTCATTGCTTTGCGAAATTACAAGTCGAAGATATCAGAGGAAAAGAAAAGCAACTATGAAGATAAAAATGAAGATAATGAGGATCTGGATATAATCCAAGTCCAAGACATACCCGTGCATGATGACCAGTGTTGGGCAAAGTCCGGGGAACACTATAAACCAACCGGTTGAAATCGCAAATTTTCCGGTTCGGTTAGTGTATCGTAGGAATTTTTCCGGCAAGTTTTCTTATGGTTTTCTATTAAGACAACAGAAATTTCCGGCTCTAAACATAAGATATCCGATTGGTGAAAATAACCATAGGCAATTTTCCGATGGGACCTAAAAAGTTTCCCCAACGCTGATGATGACTAGTTAGTATTTCAGCATTTGATTTCACGTTCAAAGATTATATTTTAAAGTTATTTTAGACTATATGCTTTTATTTCTTGGTTGGATTGCACATGTAGGATTTGTTTCATATATGAGTTGTACATGTATCTAATTGAGTCTACATCTGTAAATAGTTGTACATATTTTGTTTTTGGATGCATTTGTTCCTGCGGTTGGAGTGCATCTGTAGATATGTGCATTTTTGTATACATATGTGCATTATATGGGCATAGTTCTACATTCTCGCTCTGAATATTTGGGTACATTTTGGTACATTTATGTACAACGATGTACATTTAGATACATAAAATGTACAATAGTTGTAGGTTGATTGACCTTTTAAGTACGTTTGATACATTTTGTGTACATTTGTGTTGCAGATGAATGTACCAGAATATACCTAATATTTCTCATGTTTATGTTCTGTTTTCATGTTTATTAATAACGAGTTTTGCTTTCATGTTTATTAACATTTAGATCACTTGTTTGTTTCCAGATGTGGGTGTTTATCTCCAGAAGGTCAGTTGGAGGCAACCTTCCATTGCTGACATTGTTGAACCATCTTCATCGACCTTATTTACAAATGGTATTGACTATAACCAGCTTCAATATTGAACAGGTGCTAGTTTCTAGTTCCAGATCACCAATTAAAATGTCACAGATGGAAATAAAACCTGTTGCAACAGTGCAGACCCGAATATGGCAGGCCGAAGTTGACAAAATAGAGAGGACGGCAGTTTTGAGAGCTATAGCAACAAGAGGTGCAGAGACTTTAGTAAGTGCCCCAATTAAATCTCAGATCCATCAGCAGCTGCGAAGTCATTACCTGCTGCAGCTTCATCACCAAGTGCTAACTTGGAAAAGCCCTCGAGAAAGTTTCAGATGATGTAGCTTCATTGTCTGTAAAATCGTCAACATCAGCATCATCTGCAGATGCGAGTTCTGTAACTGTTACAGAGTCTACAGTGGATACAGATCCAGATTTTAACCCAGGCAAGTGCAAGAAAGAGGAGACTCCTAAGAGAGGATGCCTACAAAGAAAAATGTGCTACAACTAGCTCCCAGACCCTTCTATCTTTTTGTTGAAGCTTAAACCTCTTTTGAAACTCCTCCCGGAATGATAAAACCCAGTCTCCGACAAAATTCACACCTGGTGCAGACATTCTCCCGTTGTGCCTTATATCCACCTGAGAAAATAATGGCTTTGGATCATCATCTGTAGTTATTGCTAACCACCAGACCGACATTGAAACATAATGATAGTTTTATATGCTTAAATACCACAAGCTTCTGACCCTCTCCCATGCTCTTAGCAAAACTTTAAGAAAAGGAGACGCTCCCTTATATGGCCTTAGCTTGTAAAACGACGCCCAAAGAGTTTCTGGCTTCATGGAAGCTTTATTACATGAGATCTTGTGGATCAATGACTGAAGTAGAAGGCAAACCTTGAGAGCTAACTTTACCATGCAACACGTGCCAAATGAACTTACTCATGGGAAGCTTTGTATGCAGAGAAAAGTCTAACATCCCCAATCCACCGAGAACCTTGGAGACACAACATTTGTGCCATGCTAGCTTACACTATGCTCCTTCCTCATTTCTTCCCCATATAAAGTTTCGAACCATCTTCGTTAAGTTTTATACAATTTTTTTGGTGCTAACAAAACTGAAACAACATAAACATGTGTGCTACTTAAGACTAATTTCGCCACCACAGTCCTAGTTGCGATGGATGATTTACAGTCTTTCCACAATTCAGATGTTTGTCAAGACCAAGAAGAATCTCATCTCAAATTTTCGAGGAAAATCTGTTGAGGCCAAGTGGAATACCAAGAAGTTTAGACAAGTTACCTTGCGAGACAAAGCTCCAAGGATAATCTCGCCGCTATGGGCAAAGGTTATCAAATGGCCGTAACCTAGCGTATTTATTCCAATTTAGGAAACATCCCAATGCGAAGAAAAGGGAATATAGGAGCTGCCTTTGCATGCCTCTTCAAAACTCCAACATTTGCATACATCTCCATCAAAGTGCTATTTATGATAACATCCAACTGTTACCTGAAGATAATGATCTTCTCGTGACAAACCTAGCCAAGTCAAATTTCGCCTGATTGAGCTTTATCCTTCATGTAGCATCTTTTGGAAATAAAGCAGAGCTTGATCATGCTCTTCGTAGTGAACAAAAGCTGCAATGATAAATTCCACAACACATTTGGTCTGATGACTTTCTACATCTCGAGATAATTTAAAACCAATTTATAGTTACCATGTTGTGCATGCCATGTAATTACTGCCCCTCAAGATACCATGGTTCATGTTAAGAGCCTGTAAAGCAACCTTCAGTCTCCCACAATTGGCACTCATGCCAATCGATAAATTCCCATTCTGACATCAATTTGAAGGACTCTTCTTTGCTTAACAAAGGCTTTTAAAGCATCCCAAAATGTGACCAGATCAGGTCTCATGGATTGTTAATGAAGCATTTTGAAGCAAGCACATCTTTGCCATATTGGAATTTTTTTTTTTTTTTTTTTTTTTTTTTTTGAGGGCAAGATGTTTATACTGTATTATATCCGAAAGATGAAAATATACATACAGTTGAGCCAGACCTGCTACCACTTCTCCAATCCATGATAGCAGGCTGTGCTCGGGCCGGTACTTAGAGCCCCTCCCTCACCTTCTTCTCCGAGGATACTATAGGGAAGGAGGCACTAATTTCCCGGACCACAATTTTCTAAAATGGCATGAACCTTATTAGAGTGGCTCCACAATAGGCCAGATGTAAGATCTAGTACACTGGTTTGCCCTGTATCCAAAATCAGGGTCTCAAGACTGATATGAACCTGCCCAATGTTGAACAAAGAAACAACGTCAGTATCTGAACTGTCACTGCAGCCATCTGAAGCTCAACACCGTAGGAAGCGGTGAGATGAGGTGCGCTTGGGAGCAGATCTCATCCGTAGCGTTAACTTCGACCAAGGATCCATTGCGCAAGCTTGTACTATAGGAGATCGGACCCTGTTCGGTGATGTACTATGGGACTCGACACTCCGTCTTCCATTAATGCAGAAGCTCATACTGGCCTACCCATTAAGGGTGGTTCAAATGCTCCCAAATTTCCTCTCATTCTCCTAGCATAGGCTGCAATACCGGATGCTCAGCTTCCCTATTAGTCTAGAAGCCAAGTTCCCTCACTTGGCCCCAGCCCAATAAAGAGGCAGCCATAAAGAACCTTAGTCTCCCGAACCAAGAATCCTTCGTACAACCTTGATTCATTGTCCAAAACCGTTCAGCATCACACCCATCCATTGAACCAGATTTCCCCTTGCTGGGAAAGGGGGTGGATGAAACTAGAACAAACAAGACTAAACCAGCATCCACAAGAAGCCATGGTTTAATAGTATTCACAGATAAAGAAAAAACCTGACCAACACTCCTCAGACTTATCCCTACTCCCATAAGCTAACTAAGAAGCTCCTGGGACGCAAGAACAGCCAGTTCTTGCTGTTCAAGTTTAAATCCGTACCTGAGATACTATCTTGCCATAAGCTCCTCTAGATGAGCTCAGCCCAGATGCTCCAGTGCTATGGGAACCCTAGGCGCTTAGGGCGGCGGCGGCGGCCGCCCGTTCCGTGAGGCCTCAAACCCTGGCGATGGTGCTGGAGGAGCAGCAAAGCTGCTGCTGCAATCGTGTGCTCTCCCATGGCAGCTTCTGCGGCCCTCTCTTCTGCTTCCAAGGGCGTCTGCAACAGAGGATGGGTCTGGAGGTAAGGCCGATGCTTTCAGATTTGTACTCCATGGCATAGCTTAGCATGAAGATGGGGATGCGAACATATTGGAATATTCATTAATTATTGTACCCCAAAAAAATTACATTTGGCCTCGAGACTTGTTGCTGCATGTTTTTAAAATATTCTAATGCAGGACTAAGTTCTCTTTCTGGTGTACGACCTGCTATCATTGTATTGAATGATCTTGCAATCATTGTATTCCATGATACCATGTCCCTTATAGGCAACTTCTTAAAGGTTTCAGATGCTTTAGCAAGGTTACCAAATCTAGCATCCTCAGATCTACAAAACTACTACATCTGACTCAATGCTACTTTGTAAAATCCTTCTAAAAAGCTTGTTATGGTGCACCTTGAGGACTACGACATAAACATGTGCATTTTCAATACTATCTGACGTCTATATTGGATGATATAATTGAAGACCTTTCTTATCTTGACCCTGTTTTACAGTCTTGCGCCAATTACTTTGCATTGGCAAGGTCTGGAAAATGTGGTATATCTTGGTTCGGGAAATTCCCTGGAACCATAGCAAACTACCGTGCAAAATTGAGAAAAGGCATGCTAACTAAAAGTTAACCGGTTCTCTCCCCGTAAAAGAAGGTCTGGTCTAGAAACAAAGAAGGGGACAATTTTCAACATATCATTTTTCTTGTTGGATATTCCTCGAATACCCATTTCGAATTTTCCTTTTTTGTTTAGGTTTAGGATTGCATGGGTTTTAGGCGGCATCGTCTACTAGAAGAGAGAGAGCATTTACCAGTACCAGAAGAGAGGCCAGTGAGAGCAGATTTGGCTGCGTGGATCTTTCCAAGCAGATTTGGCTGCGTCAATCCTCCCAAGGCTTGAGGCCGAAGAAAGCGGATTTGGCTGCTGCTGGGTTGGAACTCATGAATCTCCCCAAGGCTTTGCCCATTGCATTTTTTTGCTTGCAGTACCACAACACCATCAGGTTAGATATGGATGATTTGGTGGAAAGGGAAGTCTAATGCCAAATATAAGCTTCCGCTTCATATTTTTCCTTCTTTTTCTAGCTCATGCAGCTCCAACAAAGAAGCCCAACATACCCATCAAGATAAGGTTTGTTATGCTGGAGTTTTTTGTCTTTGTTATTTTGTAAGATTTTTCGTTCTTATTTTGTTTTTGCTTTCTTTGTTGTTGTTAGTTCAAGAACAACATGGTTTTTGCTGGTGTGATATTCTCTGGATAATATGATACTACATTGTATTTTCGTAGATTGAAATGAAGAGCTTGAACCAGGTTAGTGTGCATTTTTGTTGTACTATTTTAAAAGCAGGGAAAACGGGGTCTTTTTTTTCACATTATGGGGATGGCCTTTTTATTATTCATAAAACACAAATCACTAAGTTGTTTTCACAACAGGAGAAAGGTCATTTAGTGACGTCTATAGCGACGTCTGGGTCACGTCTATGCGACGTCTGATGAGGTGACACAGACGTCGCTGGAGACACGTCGCATGCGACGTCGGGAGACGTGACGCAGACGTGACGCAGACGTGACACAGACGTCGCATGCGACGTGTCACGTGGAATATACACGTGGAATTAACACGTGGAATATCAAAAAAATCCACGTATGTCGTAAAAGCCACGTGTATACGTCGCATGCAACATGACACGTGGAATATACACGTGGAATATCAAAAAAATCCACGTGTGCCGTAAAAGCCACGTGTATACGTCGCATGCGACGTCTCGCAAAAAATTATGAAAATCCACGCGTAATTAGAAAAACCACGTGGCAATAAAAAAGCCACGTGGATACGTCGCATGCGACGTGAAGGAAAAAAAATAAAAAAAAAAAATGTTTGGCTTAGATAATTATTACAATATGATGTACAAGGAGCAAAAGGGCATTTATATTTTTATATTTATATTTTTAAATAATCACAAAAATATTTATATTTATATTTTTAAATACTCACAAAAGTATTTTTATATTTATATTTTTAAATAATCACAAAATTATTTTTATATTTATATTTTTAAATAATCACAAAAGTGAATTGTATTTATATTTTTAAATAATCACAAAAGACTCGTTAAGGGGAGTATCCACCCTTTTAGCCTAGAGCTAATCTCTGTCAGATTCAGTGGAGTAGTCATCCAATTCGGGGTTGCGATTGGATGGCCCTCTACCATAGTTTGCAGATCCCTCGCCGACCCCGCGTCCCATGTCCTCGTCTAGGGCTTGATTCATCTCCGCCACTGCGGCATTAATGTAGTTCATAGAATTATAATAATTTTCTACAACGCACCCCCGCATTCCCGTGATGTGGGACAATTCCCTCTTCGTATAACTGTTGATACAGATAAACAGCTCCACGTTCCGTGGCTATTTTTACGTGTTGCTTGCTAGGGGGAAACCCGTATAGATAGGTCTATGACAGTATAACGAGTATTAGCTAATGACATTTAAAGTTCTTATTAAAATTAATGTGAACTAATATAGCTCTTACGAATCTATGGTGAAACCCTTTCCGACTGCTGGAGCCCAAATGAGACGGCTTTCGTTCACTTTTAGTTGCTTTGTCGGTCCGAGCTCTATGTTTCTGTTCTGGATCCTTTGCACGTTCGAATGCAATCTGATTGCAAGGCACACAACATTATCACAAGTTAAAGTGAACGAATGGCAAAAAAAATAAGAAATACCTTGATATCTTCCAGTGGAGATTAAGTGGTTTAGGGACTTTTGACCAATCGCCTCCAACTTTTTCACAAGTCATCTTCAGTTCCTTGACCACTCTTTGCCTTTGACATAAATCGATAGATCAACGCAATATTAAAATAATAAAAACAAGACTATGACTAGGTCATGTACCTCCTTTTTCGTAGGAGCTCGCCCATCATCGAAGTGAGCTTCTTCCAGTTAAACTTCTTTACTTTTTCTATCTCTGGGAAACTCTGTTTCATTTTATTTTTGACGCTCTCTATTTCGCGTTGGTCATAAGCGCCAGGCCATTCCCCTATACCGCGGGGAGGCCATAAACGAGAGATACGCGTCCCTCAGTGTAGTAAAAAAGACACTTCCCTCATCATCCCTCTTAGGAAGATCGTCCCTGAAGCATAAATGGTGGGTATATAAAAGCGTGTTTATGTCTACCGTCAATATACATATCCCGTCCCGATAGGAAACTTTTGAGCACTTTACAATTTATTCTAAGTGAAGAGAATGAACAAAACAACAAATTTAGATGACAAAGTACTAATATTTAAGGTTGATATGTTAAATAATATGTTCACATAACTTACGTCAAAAAATTATTATTATTATGATAGTCGTGTATATTCGGGGCCAAATCACCCGCAGACTTACATGTCTATAACAAAGCGAAATGGACGCTCTTCTTCAGTGACACGTGGACATCGTCCAAGTCAGGCGATTCACGATGTTCTTGGGATCCCGAACCCTGTGATGATCGTCGCGATCTTAGATGTTGTGAGTCCGTTGCTCCACTACTTCTTGACCTGGGAAGTAATGAGAGAATGAGCATCTTTAACATGCTGCAACCAAAGAAATGTTTGGTACGTAGTGGATATATATTTACCTGTTGAAATCTTCCTCCAAGTTCCTTGCACCAGAAAAATCTGTTCCCGTCTCTTGCCTAGAACGGGAGTCCATACTACGTCTACCGATCTCGATATTCTCGCGAGAACGTGGAGGCCGGTAATCAACACTATGTCGATGGGGAATAGGAGCGTGAGGCTGCCTAACTGGCATTGGTGTCAAAGAGGCAAAATATGCTGCAATTTGGTCTCTCTCGGCGGGAGACATGTTTGCGAGGAAGGCGGGGAGCGGCGGAGGAGCTGCAGAAGCACAAATATCATGCAAAAAACAATTCATTTATTTATTATTTTTATAAAAGCTATCTTAATACCCAAACCTGCTGGTGTAGTGACAGGTGGAGGTTGGCTGCTTCGAATATCAGCACGATTGCCCCTACCTCGTGGAGTCCTCCTTCTATTTTCTCTAAACTCTTCCCTTTCCCCTACACAACAAATTAAAACTCCATGCATAAACTTACATACCTAATTAGAGGGTAAAGCGTATAAAAACTATATAAATACTTACCTTCGTCTTCGTCATTCTCCGTACGATTGCGATTACCTTTATTCATCGCCGAGAAAAATAGCACACCTAGATCAAAAGAAATTATGAGAGAAACATTTGATAACCATGAATGATATGGTTGCAATAATAGAATGATACTCAAACCATACAGATGAAAAATAGTATTTTCATGGTTCGAAATGTGCCATCAATGAGCCCCGGCAAACTTACTGCAGTCTTGACCGTCTTGACCGGGGGCGGAGGGGGAGACGCATAATGCCATGAATATTGCATCAATAGAAAGAGGGCCACAATGAGGAAGACCGCTAAGAATTGAGCCTCTGCCATGACTATATATATTAATTTGAACATAACGAGAATTAGCAAGAGAAAAGCTTTGAACAAGTGTCTTTGAATAAATACCTAAATTTATATTCTTATCTTCTTATTTATATTAGAAAAGTATCTCGTATATATGTATGGGGTGCATATCGAACTCTAGGTTGCCATATTATCAGGCCATGTATCATGTCATACACCGAACCCTAAATTATCCCACGTGGCATTTTTAGTGCCACATCATGAAACCCTACATTGCGTGTGGCACATCATCAAACCCTAGGTTGTGTCACGTGGCGACTTCGTATTGCCACATCATAGTAAGTGCCATGTCATCAAACCCTAGCTTGCATGTGCCACATCATCAAACCCTAGATTGTGCCACATGGCATTTACAATCTAGGGTTTGATGATGTAGCACACAAAACCTAGGGTTTGACGTCTGTAGCGACTATCTACAAGTTATGATTAATAATTTATTTACCATTAATAATATTTTTTTTGATTAATAAATTACTTTTTTCATTAGTAATTTTGAATAAAAAACATTTATTTGTTGCAACAAGCCTCAAATAGGAAGACAAAATTATATTAATCACTTCTTGCAAGCATTTAACAGTAGCTTAGCCATCTCAAGTGGATCACCACACTTCATATGTCGTCTCTCTCTCACAACTATATCAGAAGAAAGCCCTGCTGTTTTGAACACATCGATGACGCGAGCAATAGATGGGCGATCCATGTGCACCAGCTCTCTATCCATCATCATTTGGACCTTCATATGTTGGATGATGTCCAATGTGCTAGAGTATCGGTCGGTTGGGTTTATCTCAACACCCAACCCCATAAGCCGCATTGCCTGGACAAAATCAAGGAGCATCTCGTAAATGTAGCCCAGGGAATATATGTCAGATATCTCATGCCCCCATGATGCTTGGTCATCTGATGATGATGTAAAAACTCTCTTCTCCCACCAAGGATATCGCACCGTTCCATCTTGTAGTGTATAACGGCTCTTCAATTTGGGCATTCGCTCCTTGCAAAAAAAACGGAGGGCCGTGTCCCAATCACCAATAGCCACCCACACATTTGTAAGGGAGTCATCAAAATGGAGTTTGACCCTTTTGCAATTGAGCTTTGTGTGTGTCCAACCTGGAGCGTGGATGACTCCTTCTGCAAGAGCGAGAGCTATTTCTGGGACGTACTTATACACGAGTCTCATTTTGGCTTTCCACTCTGCACTTATATTCATATCAGCCCTTCTTGGAGCACTATGCATTGCATTTGACCATCTCCTATAAGAAGAGAATTGGCTCGGAAGATGGTCAAGTAATTCTGCAAAGGTTCCTCCATTCATGAATGGCAAGACTACCATTGGTCCCTGCGGCTCATCTCCACAAAAGACCTCAGGGGCAAGTCCAAGGGGTGTGGCCAATGCTGGACTTGGGCTCTTGAAACGGATATACTTGTCAGCCAACAACCATGATGCAGCTCTATCTTGACCTCTCCACACAATGCCGAAGATAATAGTCATCTTGATTAAAGTCTGGGGTTCCCAAGATCGGATTTGGTATATCCGGCGGTCTTGTTTACTACCAATGCACTTTTTTACAACTCCAACAAAGATCCACGGGAATGTTGTCAATAAATGCACGACACATTTATCATGAGCATGTAATGATAATCTAGCCCCCGCACCAATAGAGCTCCCACCATGGATAAGACTATCTAACTCCTTCACTGTTCATCTTTGAGACAAGCATCGGCCATCTTGTGATCTTTTGCGTCGGACCTTTGCACTTCGCCACTTAATTAGCCCATCGTCCCACGTATGCCTCAAAGATAGGGGCTCATAATTGGCACTTTATACTTAAGTAGCATCCTCAATTCTCGCTCGGGATTGCAAACCCAAGACTTTAAGTTCTTTCTCATCATATCCTCCAACTCGGACTCATGCTCGCCACCTCCCACATAATTGAGGACCGACATTCTTTCTCAACCGATGCTACAAAACGGTTAATTCGATCATCGGTTTGCATATGTCGTTCGGTCGGTCTCAGGCGCATATTTGATTGATGAGGACGCCTAATTTCACTAAGCATCTCTGTCCCCATCGAGGCCATTTTATGCCTACAAACAAAACAAAATAATGAATACAAAAGCCAAGCATGCACAAAGTAAATGCAACATAATACGACGATAGCAAACATGTATGCAGACCATATAGTCATTACTTATAACACGCCCTATGGCGACTAATACCTTATCCGATCCCCCCAAAAAAAAAAAAAAAAGAAAAAAAAAGAGAGAAAGAAACAAGAAAAACTAAATAGGTTAGATTAGGGTATTCAGACCCACGGTCAATTTACATTCGTATTACTAGTTAATTAGTTAGCAGATAGTCCCGAAATTTAGTTAACTTTTTTAACCAAAAACACTACCTAAACTTATCTTCGCACCTTGTTCGGATTAGTTAGCAAAATTAACTAAAAATTAACTAAATTAGAAATTAGCACTATAGAGGTCACTTTAAGTTTAGTTAATTGTGCTTATAATTATGCCTTTGGCTAACTTAACTAGATATGTTCGAAATAATTTAGTTAATTAGTTAAGTTATTTTTTTACCAAAGCTTTTAGTGCGAATTAGTATTACATTAAGTTAGCCTAACCTATTTTTTTTAACTAGCACTGGTGTGAGGGAATCAACTTAACGATAAAAATAACTTAACTAAACTTGACCATGGGTGCGAATAGACCCTTACTCGGATCAAAAGCTAGATTTGGCTAGATAATAGAGGAGGCTTTGGACTGATGGAATAAGCTAGATAGACTAGATTAGATCGGCTGGATTAGGCTAGAGTATGATTAGGACCCGAACACGTGGTCCTCCCCACTCATGGTGGAGCCGACCATGCCCTTTCCCTAGCCACCTCTACCTAAAACAAAAATAAGAAATGTGGGACTAGGGCCCGAACATCTGGTCCCCTCCACTCATGGTGGAGCCGACCATGTCCTTGCCCTAGCTACCTCTAGCTAAAACTGACAATAAACATGAACTAAGGCCCGAACACCTGGTCCTCCCCTCTCGCGGTGGAGCCGACCATGTCCTTGCCCCTAAGAATGAGAAGAAAAGTGGACTTGGACCCGGACACCTAGTCCTCTCCACGCAAGGTGGAGCCGAGCGTGCCCTTGAACAAGCCACTACAATTTTATTTTAAACCTAAAAAATAACAAGTGTAACTGGAAGTGGACTTGAACCCGGGTACGTGGTCCTCTCCACTCTAGGTGGAGCCGACCATGCCCTTGAACAAGCCACTCATTAACCTAGGAAACATTTATGATTGTAGTGAAAGTGGACTTCGAACCTGGGTACATGGTCCTCCCCACTCTAGGTGGAGCCGACCCGTGCCCTTGAACAAGCCACTCCATCAATTTTTTTGACCTACTTAAAACTATAAAAATAAAATGCAAGTGCGATCAACTACTTACCAAAAGAAGGACGCGTGTACAAGATCCTGTCGGGTCCAAATCGTAATAGAAAGCTGCAACAGAAGTAACAAAGCATTAGAAGAATAAGAACAAAGAAGAAAAAGATCGAAGAAGAAAGAAAGGAAAAAAAGGGGGGGAGGGGGGGGGGGTAGAAAACAAGAGAGAGAAATAAAACAAGAGAAAGAAACAAGAGAATAGTAGGGAAGAAATAAGGATAGAATAGAGAAGAAATAAGAGAAGAAACAAGAAAGAATGAAGAAAAATAAGAGGAAATAAGAGAAGGGAAGGGAATAGAATGGAAGGAAGAAATAATGGAAGGGAAAGAAAATGATCGAATGGAAAGTGAGGAAGAAATGTGAAGAATAAGAAACAAATGAAGAATGAAGAAATGAAATTAAAAAGAATGAAGAATAAGAAATGAAAAAAATGAAGAATAAGGAAGGGAAGAGAAGAAAGAAATGAGGAAAGGGAGGGGAAAGAATGAGGAATGAGAAAGCATGAGAAAGAATGGAAATGAGAAAGAAATGAGAAAGCATGAGAAAAAAATGAGAAAGCAAGAAATGAGAAAGAATGAGGAAGAATGAGAAAGAATGAGAAAGAATGAATGAGAAAGCATGAGGAAGAAAGAAATGAGAAAGAATGAGAAAGATGAGAAAGAAATGAGGAAAGAAGAAATATGGGAAGAAAGAATGAGGAAAGAATGAAGCATGGAAGAAGGAGGAAGAAATGAAGCATGAGGAAGAATGAGGAGGGAGAAATGAAGCATGAGGAAGAAAGAAGGAGGAAGAATGAATGAGGCATGGAAGAATGGGAAGAAAAAAAATCAAGAACAAAGAAGAAGAGGAAGGAAAGGAAACCAAAAAAAGAGGAAGTTGGGGCATGCACCATTCAATCCAAAAAACCTATTCAATCTAAAAAATATGATATACTAACCTTAGAATAATTGCTTGCAGGTCGATCAGGGTACTAGCACCGCGGATCGCCCAAGAACCTCGAAGAAGTAGGGGAAAAAGAAGTTAGGGAAAAGCCGGCCGCCTGCGGGTACAAAAAATTACAGAGCGTCGCATGCGACGTTATTTCAAATCCGTATACATACGGTTTTACGTCGCATGCGACATCCCCGCGACGTATTTTGTTATAGCGACGTTATGGACTTTATATTTTTTTTTGCATCTTTTTTTAATGTGATGCTCATTAAAGTTCGTCCCTAAGCTTATTTGAACAGTCCTGAGGCATGCATGCAGTCGATCACATTCCGGATTCTATTACTACCAGCGAAAATTTTAGTGGCCTAAATATATCTACCAGAACGTGAAGTTAGTTTTCTGAAATATCGTCATGAAAAGAACAATTATTTGTATGAGCGAAGTCGAATCGCCGTTCCTGGGGACGGTCGCCCCAGGACGCTTCGCGGTTTGACAGGTTCTCCCGGACCGATCTTGGATTTTTTTGGTCCTGCTCGGAGCTGGACCCTTGAACGGAGGATTCAACGGTCGGATAGGGGAACTGAACTTCGGGAGGGTGTTCATTAGCATACAGTCCCCCCAGGGGGCGGTGCCAGGACAGGCTGCCTCGAGAACTTTTTTGGGGTCCGTCTCCTGGGGACAGGACTCTCCCCTCTAGTGAGGTGGCCGTTCAAAGTCCTCGCCTTGTTTGACTTGGGGAAGGGTGCCAGTCATGCTTGCCCAACAACGGGCTGCCCGGACCGTTCTAACCCCAACGCTTGGGTCTGGACCTTATCCGAAAATTTTGGAAATTTTCCTGTATGCTGAACCAAAAACCATAATTTAATTCCATGCCATGCATTAACTACGAATTTATGAACCATAAATGCAATAAAATGCATAACTAAAAGAGTGTGCATCGAAAAAAGGCGAGTCTTTGACCAGGGGGCAACAAGGCGGTGCTGACACATTAAAAAAATTTCCACGTCAAATAGCTTTAGGGAGCAGTCCGTTGACCAGTCCGTTGAACAGGAGGACAGGCCCAAACTCCGCTCCGTCAGTTCCCCTTGCTCCGTATTCTCGGCTGCAGCTTCTCGGCCAGGTCCCAAGTGCAACAGACCAAGTCTCGGCCCCCAAAACGCAAACCCTTCTAGAACCTGGCAATCCACATGGTTTACGTTTTGGAGGTCCTCTCCTTGTCAGATTCGGCCGGGACCTTGCGCCGTGTCTTGACGTGGAGTGGGGGTGTTGACGCCAGAGCACGGACCCTAAAATCCCCCCGGAAGCTGCTTGCCCCGAATTTTCTCTCCCCAAGGCCCTGGGGACGGACGGGCGACCTCCCCTCTCTGGAATCGCGGTTTGGCTCTGCCAATGGACTCAGAACGTCGACATTGCCCTGGGGACCAAGTTTCGTGGCCAGAAGACCATCCGACCTCCAAGAAGCGCCAAAGTAGCTCACTTCCATCACACTCATAGTCAATTGGCCTAGGATGTAGATGCGGGATACTGTCGTGGAGGGCGTGAGTGTTTCTTTTCTTTTGCAAAACCGACCTTGTAACTTGCTCCCTAGGGTAATTTCGCCATTTCGGACGATTTGGCAGGGTCGATTTGCCATTCCGGAGCCTCCCCGGTGCCCGAACGACAAAACACTGCGGTTTCTACAAGGCCGACCTCAGGACGCCCCGCGGTTTGACAAGTTCTCCCGGACCGATCTGGAATCTTTTGGGCCTTCCCGAAGAGGGGCCCCTGAACGGAGGATCCAACGGTCGGATAGGGGAACCGGGCTCCGGGAGGGTGGTCATTAGCGTGCAGCCCCCCGGGGGAGCGCTGCCAGGAAGGGCTGCCTCGGGAACTTTTTTGGATCCCGCCTCTTGGGATCCGGACTCTCCCCTCTTGTGAGGGATCCCTGTAAGGTCCTGACCTCGTTTGACTTGGGGAAGGGTGCCAGCTCGGTTGCCCTGCAACGGGCTGCCCCGACCGTTCTAATGCTAACCCTTTGACCTAGACCTTCTCCGAAAATTTCGAAAATTGGGCCGTGTGCTGGAGATGAATTAGGAATCCAGCTGGCAAAAAATCAGAATTTATTTTCGTACAATGCATTAATTACGAATTTATGAATGTCTTGCCACTGCAAAAGCACCCCCCGACTTCTAATTGCCACATCGGAGGAGGACAGACCCAAACTCCGTTCCGTCAGTTCCTGTTGCTCTGCGTTCTCGGTCGCAGCTTCTAGGCCAGGTCCCAACTGCAACTAACAGAGCCCAGGGAGGAAGACGTTGCGCATCCATTCTGTCAACCTTATGGCCGCAGGGGCCAAAAGCCAGTCTCATACAGCAAAATCGGATAAGGCACCGTGTCCTTGACGCCTAGGCTGTATGTCAGGAAAGTCTATTGTACCCTCTCTAGCTTATCCCAAGTACCCTTGATAACCGCTGGCCCCCAGACCTCTACCCCATACAGCAATATACTGGTTCCACGAGTGCTCGGAACAGGTGTGCTTTGCGTGCCCAATCGCAGAGATCTATTCTGTAACAGCTATTCTGCATTGCATACAGGGCTTTCCATCCCGCGCTGACCGTTCTTTCTGCACAGTCATCCCATAGCATGTTAGCAGAGAAATCGATTCCCAGATACTTAAAGGTCCTTACAACTTCCATCCTTTGTCCTTTGTAATAGAAGTCTGGGATATCATGCTGCGCAGACAGGATTGGCAATAGCTTGGTTTTCTGCTGGTTGACTGTCATTCCTGCTATGTCACAGAATTGACTGAGAGCATCCAAATGTTCCTGCATACTCCTAGCTGTATGGGACAATAAGCCCAGATCGTCTGCATAGAGCAACTGTTTTACTGTATATGCCTCTGGCAACGGCGGGCCACCACCTCCATGTTCTTGCATCCAGGTCTCCAACTTATCAATATAGAGTCCAAAAAGCGTTGGAGATAACGGGCATCCCTATTTAACACCTATGGTGTTGTTCACCCGGTGGTCTGACGCAGGCAAAGTGGCATATATTCCGTCATAGAGACGGTAGATGGCATTCTGCAAATCCTGTGGGACATGTAGCTCCTGCAAGCGTTGCCATAACAGGTCCCGAGGGACTGTATCATATGTCGTCTTAAAATCCACGAAACAGCAATACAAGTCATGTCGTGCATTGCGGCTAGCTTCCATAAGGATTCTGAGAGTAAAAATATGATCAATCGTGGAGTGGGTAGGGCAGAAACCTGCCTGGCCAACTGCACGTACTCCAGCTTCCTCCGCCCATTTTCTTCTCCAGCACACCTGCTAGAAGTTTTGCGAGTAACGGGCTGACCATGATCATACGGTAGTTGGCGGAGTCATCCCTGCTTTCCATCTTATGAATAGGGGTGACCTTGCTAACCATCCACTCCTGCGGGAGGCCCTCTCTGATGGCCTGATTGATTATCCCTGTCAAAGGCCCAAGCAAAGCTGGCCCACCCCATTTCAATAGCTCGGCCTGAAGTCCTTGCAAGTCCTTTGCTTTACCATTAGCAAGATGCCTAAGGCCCTGGTGGATGTCCTCCTCTGAAAGTTGTAATGTTTCTCCTAGCTAATCTGGTACGCCAGCGATTGCTCCTGGGGGGTCATACAACTCCTCCAACCGCTGTCTCCACTGGTCTGAGGTAACATTGCCAGGTGGTTGATGCCTCTTATACAACACTCTACGCCAAAAGGCTTTTGGCTCAGTCATCAGTAGATCAAACATGCGTTGCTGATTTTCTGCAATGTAGTGATGCTTTTTGGATTTCAAGAATGCCTTATAGTCCCTAATGGCCTGTTGCCGGAGCTGTCCATTACGCTGGCTCCACCATCGCCCCCGTCGCTTCTACAAGTGAAGCCCCCTGATCGCGGCCATCTGAGCATACCATTGCAGATCACCATGTCAAAGATCTGACATAGCTGGACCAACTCTCTTCCGAATACTCCGGAGACTGTATCCTGGGAGCGTCTTGCATGCTGGGATGCCTCCGTTTCTAGCCAAAGTAGGTTCGAGTCAGCATTTCCCTGAAAGGTGACCGACTGCCACTGTGCCGTACGTGCATTGAAATCTCCCAATAAAAACACATGACCCTCCTGGCGATACTGCTCTATGTCATCAAACAGTTCCCTATAGGGCATATGCACATCTATATCTGCCTGATGAACCCTGTAGAACTTAGAAGTTTCATGGGGTATATAACATCCTGCGATAAACAGTGGGCGATGGTGAGGCTGCAACACTCGTATCCACAGGTAGCGGTTGAGTCTATCAGCCTTGTGGAGCGAGACTGTGGATGCTATAGCATCTTTGAAGTAGCACGCGACCCCTCCATACCCTCGCTTGCCATGGCGCTCATTGGCCAGTGAGAAATGATGGTACCTTGGGATGTCCGGTAACAGATGACCACTATATTCCCATGTCTCTTGCAAGAAGATGATGTCCATGTCTGTAGCAATTTCAGCAATGCCCTCGCCGCGCTTCCAGGGAAATCCCCTATAGTTCCACGATACAATTCGAAGGCACTCTTCCTATGCTGTCTGTGGTGACTGCCCTATCCCAGTCCCCATGGAGGATGCAGGAGTTGGGCCATTGGCAGGTGTCGGGGCTCTCATGTCCGGCTCTGCTGCTGTGGGTGGTGCCCAGGTACTTGGTCTTGGCTGCTGCGTGTGATCCGCCATTCTGGAGGTGGAGGATCCAGAAGTGCTTGGTCCCCTGGTCGCCGCCTCTGCCACTGTTGGCCGCGAAGGCACAAATACCTTCATCTTGCCATTCACCAGGCCTGCCGATCCCCCTGCCTGCCTGACCTGTCTAATCTTTGCGAACTCCTCCTGCCTGACTGCGCTCTATGAGGAAACTGAACATTTAGTGAGGAATTTTGAGCTAAGAGATCTGAAGAGCAAACCATTATTTTAGCCTGCTAATGTATTTGTTTTTCAATCTTTAGGGTTTATGTATAAGATGTTTGTAAAGACGTGCTATAGAACACCAAAGTTCAATTCAAGAAGTTGGTAAGAGAATTTGGTAGATTGGGTATTACAAGGCATAAGAGGACGAAGGAAGCGTATTTTTGTGACGAGAAGGAGAAAACCTGCAATTACCCGAAATTGCAAGTAATCTCTGATGACAACATGAGGTACATCTCAAAAAGAAAAATCACAAAATATTCGATCCTGGGCATATATCTATAGAATATTCCCCCATTCACCACATAAACGAGAATTTGCCCTTAAAAAAACAAGGTAGTGTAGCAATGAGGGTTGTCCGACAAGTTCTTTGGTTTGTTTGATATACACTAAAGTTCATATGGAGATTAAGGCAAGATACGTGTCAGAGCAAAGATCAATCTCTCTCCGTATGCAAGTGCAATGGAAAAGAGACCTCAATACTAGGTGTTCAAAATATTTTCCACCAATCTTGGGCTTCCAATTGTACTATCCACTAGTATATCCTCAATCCACCCACTAATCCAAGGGTTGTGCCCTTCGGACAACCCAATAAGTCCTCGATAATGCATATTACCAAATTGATTAGGATCTTTGCTTGGTAACCAATGTTTTCGGAGCTCCAAAATTATGAATAAGATGCCATAATTGAGGAGTTCAATTTTTTGGCGATAAAGGTAGTATATAAAATAAAATAGAATAGTATTTATAACGTAGATTATTGGGGACATGGGTGAAAAGAACTTTGAGAAATAGCCATGATTTATGGCATGTGAAACAGAAATATGTAAAAAGTAACCATAGGTTTTCGTAACATCATTTGTGATTGCCCTTGGTTAAAGTCATTTGTAATTGCCCTTGCTTAGGTGACGTTCCCATTCCTGACTTCAAATTATTCCTAAAGTTATTGAAAAAGTTAACTTCGAGTTTTCAGAAATGGTCGAGGATTTCTGAAAGCTGCGATTGAGACCTTTGAATTTCGAAGTCCGGTTATGCTCATGGGAACGTAGCCTTAAAGTGCTGCCAAAATTGTGTGGTTAAAACACCATCATTCAACCAGGAGGATAACAAATATAAAACACAAGGAATGGACTCGCATAGATCATGAGACGCATGCATCCCCTTGTCAAGCTGGCCATGCTTCCATTTACCGGTGTGCCAAAACTCCGTCAACAGATCTGCAATCGCAACACCTCCAGATCGACCTAAAATCAAAGTCTTAAACACACAAATTCAAGGAATTCTATTCTCGCTATAGAACTTCACCTTAGCTGCAACATACCTGAATATTCTCGCCAACACCGCAAAGATATATTCCCAACAACAAATGAGCACATGCTCCAGAATATTTGAACCTCAGGATAGCCCCCTCGGCAACCCAACAAAGAAGCTTGACAAATTATTCTAGGATTTGTCCAAATTTACTCAACAGAAATCTCAACAATAAAGATTTCCAAGGTCAATTGACAGAATCACGGCACAATTTGCCATTTAGCTAATCCTTGAAACTAACAAATAAAAAGCCCCTTCTAAAAAGGGGTAAAACTTTAATACCATATTCACTGACTGAAAGGCCACTTTGAAATGCAAGGTCTTGAGAACAAGTCAGATTTATATGACGGATAACAGTGATCAAAATCCTCGTGCACCAAAGAAGAGCAGGCATCATCAGATAAGCCGATGTGTTTATTCAGTGAACGGTTAGCTTGTTTGAAGTTGCACATCCTTGTGAATATTTTGTCAAGATAATTAATCCGGATACAAGATTCAAAATAGAAGTCACTGCGATTGCCTCTTAGACAAGAGCAAGACCAAAATGCAAATCTTGCCTGATAACAATATGAGTTGTTTCAGAGCCCATTAACCATATAGACATCTTCAAAGCTGTACCCTTGGAAATCTCCTTGCTGATTTCCATCATGCACATAACATTGACATGCCTTAACAGCAGTAGAATTAAACCTTTGTTTTGGGAGTATGAAAAAGATAAAAGTCTTCTTTGCATGTGCACCTTGAACATCAGTCTCTCAGTCATGTCAGAGACCATTTGTGGAACAGCCTATGTGTCACAGCATCTGGAAAGCATCTTCTCTTCATCATCTCATCTAAAAGGATATGAACCTTATCTTTTTTCCCTATCCTACAAAGACTGTCTATAAGAGCAGTGTAAGTTATGACATCTGGAAGGCATCCTCTTTTAATCATATCGTCTAAAAGAGCAGTTGCCTCATCTACCATGTTTGCCTTGCAGAGACCATTAATGAGAGATGTATAAGTGATAACATCAGGCAAACATCCTTTTCTGATCATATCCTCTAAAAGAAGGCAAGCTTCTTCCACCCTGTTTGCCTTAGAAAGGCCGTCTATAAGAGTGCTATATGTGATAAGATTGGGCTGACAATCTTTTTCAGCCATATCCTTCAAAAGACTATGCGCCTCACTTATCCTGCTCGCCCTACAAAGTCCGCCTATAAGACAATTGTATGTAACAATATTTGGCACGCAGCCCCGTTGGATCATCTCCTGCAATAGTGACTGAGCCTCATCCACCTTATCAGCCTTGCAGAAACCATCTATAAGGGTATTATATGTGACAGTATTAGGCAGGCAATCTCTTTTAATCATGACTTCCATAAGACTGTGAGCTTCATGTACCTCCTTTGCCTTACAAAGACCATCAATAAGACAGCTATATGTGAAGACATCTGGAGGGCATTTTTTTTCAATCATTTCCTCCAAAAGACCACATGCCTGCTTAACCTGGTTTGTTTTGCAGAGACCCTTGATAAGACAAGTGTATGTCACAGCATCAGGGATGCATTCTCTTTTCCTCATATCATCTAGAAGAGGACGAGCTTCATCAACTTTCTTAACCTGACAAAGACCATTAATAAGAGAATTGTATGTGACCACATCTGGGGGGCAACCCCTTGCAATCATCTCACTAAAAAAAATGCGAGCAGCATCCAATTTCTTCGTTTTGCATAGGCCACTCATGATGGAGTTATACGTAATCACATTTGGGTGACATCCTAATCCACCCATTTCCTCAAAAATTCTATAAGCTTCATTATATCTACGCTGCCTTAGCAGCAGTTGAAGTAAGCAATTGCAAGAAAATGTGGTATGAGTGAAACCTGGTTGTGATTTTGCCCATTTGAAGAATAACATTGCAGCTCCGGAGTCGTCATCCTTTTTTAAGAACTGGAACACCTCTCCCACCATATCGGGAGTAAGATTCGGTTCTTGATATTGCATAAGCGCCTTAAGTAATTCTCGTCCTTCCTTCTGTTGCAGTATGTCAACAATGCCCTGGGCAGGAAAAACCGTGTCTGATGTACATGCAAATCCATGCTGGAGCAAGAATCGTTGGAGTATCCTTTTGCTAGTGAGCACGCTGCCCATTGACATAGCCAGAATGGTTGATGAATAAAGTGTATATCCGATTCTGGAGCCGTTATCATTTTTTCTTCGGACACGGGGGGGATTCCGCATATTTTTTCCGAAATATGCTTGAATTAAAAAAAAAAATGTTGCCTGAGTTTAGGGTTTAGGTCGTGCATGCATAAACTTCACATTCCTATCTGAAAATGGAATGGGGACAATATCATCACCATGGTAAGCATCAACCAAAACCGTGCCATGATATTGTGGATTTGTCCTTTAAAATATCTTTGCCACCACTAGGCAAGCTCGTCACAGTTGTGGTATGGTCTTGACTTTGTCTTGGACACCATGGGATCTTCAGTCCTGTCACACTCGAGGACGAGCACAGTTCTAGTGGGAGAGATTGTAACAGACCCAAGGGAGATTGCTCGAGTGGATCTTGGTGTCTCATTTCCGAGACACCAGCATAAATGAGTAGAAGTGACTACTTATAAATGTCTAGAAGATTTTGCCCAATTGGTTGAAGGCATGTCAGTTAGAAATGTTACAGGAGCTAGAAAGTGCACATATATGACTTCCAATATACGAACCAGTTATCAGCTTCGCCTTGCATGGATGAGCCTAGTGCTTGATGCTGATTTTTGAGTTGGTGTAGTTTCTCAACAAGTAGTCCTTTGTATACTATGTCGACAATGATTTCCTTGCACTCGATAGACAGGCGCAGGTATTCCGTATTTTTCAAGTTACCATTTAAGCTTGCCCTTCTTCTATGGAATGGTTTCCAGAGGTGATATAATATTTCTTCCCCTTAGCTACGTTGGATCACTCATGTTATTTTTTTCGCCTGTTGCATGATCAAACGGGACAAGACGGCTGGCATGAGTACGTCATGTAGTGAGTCTCTGGAAGACACTATTAGAGTATGCATATGATCGTGAAGTCTGGTCCTGTGGGTGATATGGGTGGGGGGGGGGCCCGGGGGGGGGAGGAGGGACGTGACGCAATCATATATGCCAACATGTTTGAACCAGGTTATAACCTTTGGATAAAACCTCTTGCACTGCTCCAATTTCAATGTTGTTTTTTGTGCCAGTTGTTTCTCGTCAGCTGGGTTAAACATGGGCTTCTGGGGCAGAGAATATGGCGCTAAGATGGGTGTTGGAGCAACATAGGGAGCAGCCTACAATGGATTTTCTGGGTTCTTGGGCTGCGTCATCCTTAATCCCTTGAACATGACTCTAACTATTGGTGTGGAACGTGGGATTAAATGTGTAAAGGCTGAAGCGGTGTTTCATTTTTTTTTTCTTTTTAAACACTTCGCTAATCCCTTTACTTTCATCCTCAACAGGGCTTTTGCCCAAATCAACCGACTTGTCCTTTGAAGATTCAAGAGACTTAACCTTTGAAGATTTAAACAAGTTGGCCTTGGAAGTTTCAGGTGACTTGCGCTTTAAAAATGGAGCTGGCTTTGACGAAGAAGGCGCGTGTATGCTAGCAGTAGCTTCTGCTTTCTTCTGGAGAAATTCCCTATTTATATCCTTGTACCTAGCAGCTAGCTACGTGTTGTCCATCAAGGGGGCTTCACCCTGTGGAAACTGTCAAAACTATGTGCATGAACAAGAGGGAGTGGTTTTTGACTCTTTTCCGTATGCATACTAGAGGTCATAGGGAGTTTTAGATATTGTCCTAGTTATAAAAACCATACAAAAAGGGGTCAACTATTCTAATCATAAACCCATATACTAGGGGTTTCCCTATGCACAGACGTGTCATATCCTATATAAAGAAGGTGGATCCCCCAGGCTGTCCATCCGCATGGGCAGTTTGTTATCCTTTATGGCCTTTATAGCACAATTTGATGGTTTCTTATCATTCGCAAGAAACTTTTTGCATGCACTGATTCCCACCAGTATATCCCTGTTGCATTTAAGGCCAGCACATTCTAAGGATTCATAAGAGGGCAATGGCCAACCGTAATCTCTAGCATCGTGATCCTTTCTCCCCGGTTATAGACTATCATCATAGCAGGATCGTAATATTTGATCTGCAAGACATACTGAATGAAGTGTGCAGGGTCACCATGGAGCATGGAGCATATAATAACATTATAAACCTTCTCCAAACTGCCTTCACCTTATTCTTTTCACTTGACATTATAAAGAAACACAACTCCTTTCATTTGCCCCCTTCTTTGTGCGGCATATCTTGCGATATTTCCATACGCCACCTTCTATTAGGCCCAAGAGTCACAATTCTAAGCAGTATAAGGTCCTCAACTTTGAAGCAGCATCTGCTGAATTACTAGTATATATACCATAGAATAGCACATAATCATCTAACGTGAATCAAACAACTTAAAAGAATTGCAATTGTGATCCGCCTAGAATGGCAATTTGATTTTCCAAACAAAATGTCAACTCACTGAGCTGCATTTTTCCAGAGAAATTAAATCAGAGTACTAGAAAGTCTTCTTATGTCCAAGTTTAATCTGCCAGAACTTCAAACGCGGTATGGACCCTAATAGCAAGCTATAGTGTTGTTCAAGCTTCTCCATCAATTGTGGCAATAAGACGTACCTCTGGTATGTATAAGTGGCATCCTACTCATGTTTGAAGTTGTAGCAGATTGTATTTAAAAACATCCACTATTAGGAAGAGGAGATTTCCTCTAGAGCTTCTTTGTGTAATGGAATTCAGTTGATACCTTAGTTCCATTGACCCAGAGAGGCATCCAGAAACACTACAAGGGATCGTCGACGTCCAACGACGTCGCGTCGTCGATGAACGCCGGATCGTCGTCGTTGATCAACGACATCGTCGTTCAACGACGACAACGTCGTTTCGACGTCGTTCAACGACGGTCATCAGGGCTGACGTGTCGGCCCTGCCTGCGTGGCATGGGTACTGCTGCCAAGCTGGCAGGCCTTCGTGTCAAACACGTCAGCTAAACGTCGTTCAACGACGTTTCACAGAGCTGACGTCGCGCCGCGTCATGCGTGGAAATGGGCGATTGCCTGCTGGCGTACTGCGTGTCAAAAGACGCGCCCCGCGTCGCCGTTGAACGGCGTTGTAATAACGCCGGCGTGTCACGCCCGCCGCGTGGCATGGTGCTGGTGCCAAGCTGGCCTGCCTGCGTGTCAAGACACGTCAGCTTAAACGTCGTTTAACGACGTCACACAGAGGATTTTTTTTTTTTTTGCCAAATAAAAACCCTAACCCTAACCCTAACCCTACATCCACGTTATAAGTGGATCCATCAGTAGCTGCTGTTATTCTTATTTTTTGAGTGTTCTTCCCTATCTTGCTATAATGGTCCGGCAGTTGAAGACCACCTTCGCGCGATATGTTCCTTCTAGCAGTAATCCTCCTCCTCCAAGGGAAGACAACTCCAAAGAACCCCCCGCTTCTCGGCCGAGAACCCTCCCTTCACCATCGTGGCAAAGATGAGTGAAAAGGAGCTTCGATTGCACTAACATCCGGGCGTTCCATGCGGGGAACGGCGGTAGAATGGCTCACCGAGCCAAACAAAAAGAAAACGACATTAATGGTGCGGTATAATGATGCAAATGGTTGCATCAAACCATCCACGCCCTCGGGATGGACATAAGTAATGTATAAGCTTTTTTTATGAATGGAAACAATAAGTTTTTTATCTATTTGTGTTGTCGTTGTATAAGCTTATTTTATGAATGGGAACAATCGGTATTTTTATTTATTTGTGTTATTTGTATTGTATGTTGTTTCGTTATGTTAAACAATCACGGTTGGTCGTTTAACGACGTTATGATCATTTGACGTCGTTAAACGGCGTCATGATCATCGACGTGGCATATGAGGGGCATCGACGGCGCAAAGGCGATGTGGCATGCCTAGGTGTCGGTCGGCGTCGGCTTGGCGTCGTTAAACGGCGTCACCACAGGCGTCGATAAACGACGTCACATATGGCGGGGAACCCGCCATTTCGGGTTATTTACTTGTTATTTTCACTTTCGTTTGTTTCGGATTTTTTGCGCCCGGGGGTCTTCATAAGGTAAGATCTACGCTTTAATCTTTGTGTTAGAGTTAAACACCTCCAAATGCTAATAGATTAGAAGATTGAATCTTGAAAGTATGTTAAAAACTTGAGGGATGCATGATCAAGGTAATCGGTGGGTTCCATCCCAGAATGGAGAAGACTAAATGTATCGGGTTTATGCACCTCGTAACGTAAGTTTCAATCTTCATAGATTACAAAAGATTTGAAAGGTTGCGTGAATATAAGGTAATCGGGTCGACTCCATTTCAAATGGAGAGGACTAGATGTATCGGGTTCGGGCACCCTTCAATCAAATGCTTTCTAAATATCATAAACGTTGTATGAATCAATCTTAAGAATAAACATTTGATAAAATCATGAAAAAAACATGGATATTTATAATTATTATATTATTACATGGTTTTTTATTAATATTTTTATTGTTTACTAGAAAAACAACATGGACCTAACGTCGGAAGGAATTTGAACGTAAAGTGAGGCAGAAAGCTTTGAGAAAGTTACATGGCGACTTGCGCAAGAATGTTACCCCAACAATTGCCACAAATAGTCCAATTAGACCCAAAGTGGACCTAGTCTTCCTAGAGGTTTGGGGTGGTGTGCATGAAATGAATGCGTAGATGTATGTACCATAAACATGTTTCGAATGATTAGTTAACTTTATATCTTGATGTTACTTTTTTTTTTTGCAGTTGTACTTGACAGAGTGGTTATATTGCAATTGTTCGATGTGCAAAGGACAAATAAAACGGATGAGAAAGATTTTATCTCCTGGCCACAGTCAACGACGTCACATATGGCGGGAACCCGGCCGCTCGGGTTATTTACTTGTTATTTTCACTCGTTTGTTTCGGATTTTTTTGCGCCCGTGGGTCTTCATAAGGTAAGATCTCTGCTTTAATCTTTGTGTTAGAGTTAAACACCTCCAAATGCTAATAGATTAGAAGATTGAATCTTGAAAGTATGTTAAAAACTTGAGGGATGCATGATCAAGGTACTGGTCGGTTCCATCCCGAATGGAGAAGACTAAATGTATCGGGTTTATGCACCTCAGAACAGAAGTTTCAATCTTCATAGATTACAAAAGATTTGAAAGGTTGCGTGAATATAAGGTACTGGTCGACTCCATTTCAAATGGAGAGGACTAGATGTATCGGGTTCAGGCACCCTTCAATCAAATGCTTTCTAAATATCATAAAGCGTTGTATGAATCTGAATCTTAAGAATAAACATTTGATAAAATCATGAAAAAAACATGGATATTTATAATTATTATATTATTACATGGTTTTTTATTAATATTTTTATTGTTTACTAGAAAAACAACATGGACGAACGTCAGAAGGAATTTGAACGTAAAGTGAGACAGAAAGCTTTGAGAAAGTTACATGGCGACTTGCGCAAGAATGTTACCCCAACAATTGCCACAAATAGTCCAATTAGACCCAGTGGACCTAGTCTTCCTAGAGGCTGGGGTGGTGTGCATGAAATGAATGCCGATGATGTATGTACCATAAACATGTTTGAATGATTAGTTAACTTTATATCTTGATGTTTTTTTTTTTGCGGTTGTACTTGATGAGTGGTTATATTGCAATTGTTCGATGTGCAAAGGACAAATAAAACGGATGAGAAAGACTGTCCTCGACCATGTTGAGAAATATGGTGAATGCCCGACAAATCCAGTGCTCTCGGACGCACATGTGGGGTATTCCAACGAGGTATAATACACGAATCTTATGAACGATAATCAACTACTCTCATGTACTTGAATCGATGTCTTAACTTAGTTTGCTTGTATTTTGTTAGGAAGAAATTGAGAATGAAGTGAGCTCGAAGCAGTATATAGATTTTGGGGTTATGTTGTCATTGGAAGTAGATGATGTTGATACTATGAATGCGTTCATAGAAAACCCTACAAAAAGAAAGCCATCAACTTCCTCAAAGAGTATCCCATTACGTGATAGAACTCGTCGTGCAATGGCCGTTGCCAAGATTGGAGGGAATGACAATGTTCATCAAAATTGGAATGTACTAGATCATGTCGAAGAAAATAATCTTCCACCTTCACTAGTCCATTTGGTCCAGCCCTTACGAGGATAAAGATCGTAAGAAATTCAATGCATGGCCTAGAGGCAAGCCAATTATTTATGGGGGGAGCAATTTACATATTGGGGTAGGCGTTACATGATTAAAAATAGTCGGGTCCCCGGTTGGCCTGGGATTATATATTATGACTAGTGTGAAAGTCAAAGATGGTACGACTGTTCCTTTAATGCCATATGTAGGTCCTGAATATAACTCAGACACTTGGCATAAATTGAGTAAGCATCAGTGGCGCATGCTCATCTATGGCCTAAATTCAAATGCACGAACAATATCCAAGCCCAGTGACTACGCAAGCTTCACATATATTGATGGTCGTCCTCAGTTGCATGGAAACCTTGCTGCTTTTATTAATAGCTCTATCGAGAATCCTCGAAGCTACCAATTGTGAATTTGTCGAGGCAAACAAAGACCAAGAAGATTTTTTAGCCGTAAAATTGACGGGAGATATATCATGGTTTATGCTATAAAAACTTTGTGTATTGGTGATGAATTGTTCATTGAATATGAATACGGTAGACCAATACCGGAGGTCCTTTGATGATGTACTCAAATTACTCATATAATTTTTGTCGGAATGCACCATTTTTCTTCTTCTTCTTCGAATTCTTCTTCTTCTT
Source organism: Isoetes taiwanensis (assembly GCA_021234155.1). NCBI lineage: Eukaryota > Viridiplantae > Streptophyta > Lycopodiopsida > Isoetales > Isoetaceae > Isoetes > Isoetes taiwanensis. Next base: position 473,323 of record JAJEKV010000259.1, read on the forward strand.
CTCTTGGAATGAGATTGCACATATTGAAGATAAATGTGTATTATATCTTCAATATATGCTTTGATTATGACATAAAATTTTATATTTAGATTCGTTATTAAATGCTTAAAATTTAACAAACACGGGCTCTCAATGTATGTATCAATCACGCATATATTTCGTTTAATCTGACGTGCAGGGTAGGCAAGTGGATATAAGACCACATCCAAGCGTACTGAATTGGCGACATCAAAAGTCATTGCGGATAGCAGAATTAGAATACATTGAGCAGTATGGTACAAACATGGGCACAACGCATAATGAAGAGTACAATGATGAAGATGAACAGGAATACGATGATGAAGATGATGACAATGCCCCTATGGACGACTTCATGGAAGTTGAAGAACCCATAGCCGACATGTTAGATGCATTTGGCCCAATCTTCGACAACGACCTAGATGACGATATAAATACTCCTAACGATGGTCATGAAGATCACGTTTTATTGGAGGAGGCGCATAAAGCATTATATCCAGGTGCAAGCATATCTAGATTGACGACATCTTTATTGATATTAAACCTTCAAGCCAAATTCAAATGGAGCAATGCCAGTGTTACGGCTTTGTTAGAGTAAGTACAATTGCAATCACTTGACTTATTGAATTTGTAGTTGAATGTATACGTAAAGGTCTGCTTTTTATCTGAGGTTATTGCAAGAGAAAATACTCCCACAAGGGAACACTATGCCCAAAAGTCGACCGAAAAAAAAATATATTGGCGCCTTTGGTTTAGGCTACCATAAGATTCACGCTTGTCCAAATGATTGCATGGTATATTATCAGGATGACATCTACAAGAACACGTAAACATGCCCTAAATGTGGTGCCTCTAGGTACAATGCAGATGCCAAGGGAAAGACCGGCCCCGATGAAGGTGGTTCGCTACTTTCCATTGATCCCTCGTGATAAGGCTATTGTTTGATGTGAATCTCTAGCTTAGCTCATGGGTTGGTGTGCCGCTAATGCGTCGAAAGTGACAATGTACTCCGCGTGGTTAGTGACCGCAAGCAATGGAAGCATATTGATGAAACATGGCGGAATTTGGAAGAGAGCCACGAAATCTCGTGATTAGGGTTGGCAACGGATGGTGTTAATCCTTATGGACGCCAATCACCAAGCGTGGTCAACTTGGCCGATAGTGTTGATCAACTATAATTTACCACCGTGGTTACTCATGAAGACTAGCCATTTAATGGTAGTACTATTAGTTCCAGGACCGAAGAAGCCGGAAAGTCTAGATCCATATCCGAAAATAGTTATTGATGAGCTTTTGACATTGTGGAGTGAAGGTATTGAAGTTTACGATGTCTCAAGAGAACTTCGTCTTTGAAGCGAAGATTTACCTTGAGAGCAATCTTAATGTGGACAACGGCGATTGGCCTGGTTTGTATGAACTCTCGGACTCCAAGTGTGCGGATATGCGGCATGTCACTTGTGTGGGTTTGAACAGTTGAACTCGCCGGTCAACGGCATTGCACAAAAATGTCTATGCAAACTTCAAGAGATATCGCCAATGGAAAATCGACTTCGATCACGTAGGTCCAAGAGAAAAACATTGCAACCGAAGAGCCTCCCAAAAGGTTGACAATGAGAGATTGGGGTAACATGTGGGATGCCATTTGAAGGAAATAAGGTTAAGGGAATGAAGTGGAAAGCATCCTTCTTCCTTCTACCCTATTGGAGAATTGAAGATCCATCATCTTCTTGATCCCATGCACATCTTTAAAAACGTTTGGCGTCTATTTGGAAGCATGTCACCGGACGTAAGGACACAGATCAAAGACGAGAAGATCTACAAGAATTTGGATCAAAATCTAAAGCATGGTTAAATGTCGAAGAAGGAATAAGGCCACAAGTGGATTGGATCGTGCCTAGAAAATGTATGAAACCCGTTCGGAAGCGATCAAGGCAATAAAGACTCAGAAGCGGGATATATGCATTCGTTGCGTAATTGTTTCTCTAACGAAGGGGAGTTAACTGGGTTGAAATCTCATGATTGGCATAAGATGTTGCAGTTTGTTATGCCTATTGTTCTGAGGGGTCGTCTCGCCGACGGTCCACTACATGCAATATGTCTCCTATCGAGTTTTTTCGAGGTTCGCATGCGGATTTAGAAAACACTCGATCTTTGAACTCTCACTTAACTTTTTTTCTTTCTTAAATCATATTTAGATGGATTACAAGGAAGGAGATACCGACAAATGAAATTGGACGGACATCGCGAACTAAGGTCGTTGAGGCATGTTGTATGCTAGAGAAAGAATTCCCAACAAGTTTTCTGGACATACAAACTCACTTACTAGTGCATTTAGTGGACGAAGTAGAGCTTGCAGGCACAACAAATCCTAGATGGATGTTTTTTATAGAACGCTTTCTGAAGGTCCTCAAGGACTTCGTACGTCAAGGCAAGGCCAGAGGGTTGCATGGCCGAGGGTTGGTTAGCACGAGAGTCATTATTCTATGTCACCGAGTTCTTGGCCGATCTACACCCCAATGCTCCACGATTATGGACCGATGAAGACACTCCAACTATAGTTGGAGAAGTTCCGAAGGAAGACCACGAAGAAATTGTTCACACTAGAAGAACGAGGGCAAAAGTCAATAAGTTTCTCATCTACAACTCCACTCCCATGGAGAAATGGATAAAAAATACGAGGAAGAAAAAAATAAAGAGAGATGAGGAGAGAAGACGCTATCGACAAAAGAATCGTAAACAACCACTTCGGATCATCTAGGGGTCCCGCCAAGTGAGATAAACAATAAATGGCTGCTCGAACAACTAGAGATGGCAAAGGCAGCGTGGCGAACATGTTTCTAGCGAAGAATTTGCATATGCTAAAGGCGTGTCACTATTTGTAAGTGCAACTTAATAGCATACAATTCACGAAGTTTCGTTCGTTATTTTGAACATTTGTTCCTTTACTTTGTAGTATAATTCATATGCATCAATATGGTCTTACGGTGCTCACTTTTCGGCGACAAAGTGTGGATCATGGCAAACGCACTTATGATTGTGGTATATCAGCAAAGTTTAGTACGGTTTGCCGGTGGTAGTCTGAGACCCAAACCCAATCGAGGCAATGTTGGAATGGATTGGTACTATAAAGACTATCATGGAGGTTGATGTCGGTAGTGCATTCAAAACAATGTTGTTTGATGCTTAGAATGGTTTGATCTTGTGTGTCTTGGTGCTCATGCCACGATCATAAAGATCTGAGTGGCCTGTATTCACTAGATTCAACTCGTCGGTATCGTGGTCAAGACACACTCGTGAGGGTTGAGCAATGTGAACAAGTATGTTTACTTGGATGCAATAAAATTTATATATGTCATTAACAAAGGAACTAATGTAATAGAGGTTTTGTAGGTCACCTTCGTTTCGAGATCCTTTGCAAGATCGGTGGTGGTTCAGTAGTTCCATGTAAGGCTCGCTCCCGCGCATATTTGAAGGTGAAGAAGAGATGGCGGTCGAATAGGGAGGTTGGGGGTTGGGGGCAGACTATTGTCATGATAGAAGACTACCATCGATTGAACCTTCATTACTTTATTATGATTATTATATTTTCTTCCCACATATGAATAAGAAAATACTTTGGCATGCGAATTTAGGCAACATTAGTATTGCAACTTGAAGTTATCATAGACATTTATGCCAAGTTAATTGGCATCCTAGTATAGACCTATGGCTTGCAAGCGCCGATCGGGGGCAGTTCTACATCTGATTGAGTACACGCTTTATGTTTAATTAATCATAAAATGTGAAGATTCCCTTCAAAATGCAAGATTCATATACAAAAATCATATATGTATTCCCTTCAAAATACAAAATTCATATAAAAACCCATACACAATTCAAATACACAAAACAAAGTGGATGCGATTGCACATCTAGTGGTATATATCAGCATCCGATTGTGATCCACTCATGAGTTCGAAGGTGCTTTCGGCGGTGATTTCCTCCACCCCGTCGGAACAAGCCTCGAGCATGGAATCAAGCCCTCCCGGCAGGTGTATCATTTCCCAAAAGGAATTCATGTATGCGAGCACTTCCCGCAAGATGCCCCGGGTTGGTGCGGTGCAACTTTTGAAAGTAGGGCTTCACAGAAATGTTTCCCTTCCCAAAGGCCCCTATCCTCTAGCATACGGGCCAAGCACAACGAGCTCACCATGCATTTCTTCAGACACTCGAGCGTGTATTGAGGGAAGGTTCGGCCTCCCGATGTCTGGCGAGGTCTTTCTTGCCCCCTATCACGCTTGACTTTGTCATGGCTTGCTTGAACTCCGGCCTTTCTTGGGTTAGGGTTCGTCTCTAGCCACTCGTGACCGGTTCGGGTGCTCGGTGCTCCTGCCGCGGCCTCGGCCTCTGGTGCGGCATCAAGCGGGCATGCATCAGGAGAAGCGGCCATGGCAGATGTAGGTGAGGAGCTCCGACGAAGGAGGAGGAGGAGGAAGCTGGAGGGCCTTGAGGAGCAGAGGGCGGAGGGCGGGCGGAGAAGCCGGAGGACTAATAGGGCAATATATGGCATCTCAAAGATACGAAAACAAAACAAATTTTCGTGACGACGTCGTTATATCCGAGAACGTCGTTATAGACGTCGTTAAACGACCTTTAAACGTCGTTAAACGACGTCTATACGTCTTAAAACGACGTCTCTGTTCTTTAAAAGTCATCGGCCGGCTTTCATTTTTCCCATTTCTTTTATGATTTGAGTATTGCGAACGATCCTCGGATCCTAGTTTTTCATTGCAGTTATTGTGAGAGTTTTTTCTTTATTGCTTTTGGGATACATGGCCATGGAAGGTATGCTTCGACGCTTGAACCAGATTCAGGAGGAGATGAGGATTCAAGAGCAGAGAGATATGGAACCTGTCTTCACAAGTAAGGCTACACTCTGTAGTTTATACACTTTATTGTATTTTATCTATTTTCTAATCTATAGCTTGGTGTAGGAGCCGTCGAGGGCATGAGAAGGAAGGGAATCCTCCGTGAACCCCCTCCTCCACTCGAAGATGAGGACTATGAAACAACGATCCATCGGATGAAAGTGTTAAAGAAGTATGTGATTGGTGAGAAGGCACTGACCAAATTGCTAGGAACCAGTGAGCTGCCTAGCATGATGAGGGTGCTTCTTGAAAAGATGGTCAGGGTTTGGAAGCACCACAGGAAAAACAGCATTAACATGATACTAGCGTCGACATGTGCATGGCTGATGCCAGACATACTTGACATGGAGCTATGGTTCAAAGGGGATGGACAAGTGGAGGACTTCACGATAGAAACTATAAGCCAAGCTCAGGAGGAGTATGCTGAATTGTTCAAGTGATCTTTTGTTCAATAAACCTATGTTTTGTACATTGTTATATTTTCTCTTGGGTACAATCTAGCATTGATACATATGCATGAACATGATCTGAAGGATTCTTGAAGATATTTTGCATTCTTACATTTGGATATCGCCTTCTTGATTCGATTTGCCATTTGAACTGAGGTTTTCTCGCGACATTTCGACTTGGATTTGGTAGAACCGGCCCGAGATTATTTGTGGTTTGGACTCTCCTCAGAGGCTCTTACAAATGGGACACTTCCATGTTCTAAATCTTTCAAATGCACATTCTTAGAAGTTTGTGATGGGCCCGGTCGGCTTGGATTTTTCTCCAACGTGATAGAAGCGACCACTAAATTTATGTTTCTTTGTGGCTTGAAGTCAAGCTGCATCTTCAAATCTTCCAAATCAGCTCGGTTGCCTCGCATAGCGGGCTGCCCTGACGGTTCTAATGCTAACCCTTTGACCTAGACCTTCTCCAAAAATTCCGAGAAAATTGGGCGTGTCTTTGGAGATGAATTAGGGATCCGGTGGCAAAAATCAGAATTTATTTTCGTGCAATGCATTAATTATGAATTTAATCGTGTGTTGCCCTTTGCAAAAGCGCCCAGACTTCTAATTGCCACATCGGGAGGAGGAGCGGTCCAAACTCCGTTCCGTCGGTTCCCCTTGCTATCGTTCTCGGCGGCTTCGGCCGCGTTCCATTACAGCTTGAGACTAGGACTTCGGCCCCAAAGCGTAAACCCTTCTAGAGCACGGCAGCTCCGCGAGGGGGGTTTCGTTTGGGGCTCCCTCTCCTTGTCGGTCGGTAGGGACCTAGCGGCGTGTCTTGAAGTGGAGTTGGGGTGTTGGCCTTGGGCCACCCGGGACTCGGACCCTAAAATCCCTCAGGGCGTTTGCTTTCCCCAAATTTCCTCTCCCCTAAGGCCGGGGAAAAGCGGGCAACCTCCCCTCTCGGGAACCCGCGATTTGGCTCTGCCAATGGACTCGAAGCGTTGACATTGCTCACGGAAACCAAGTTCCGTGGCCAAAGGCCGGGACTTCGGCCCCAAAGCGTAAACCCTTCTAGGGCACGGCAACCCCACGGGGTTTACGTTTGGGCGGGCCCTCTCCTTGTCGGTGGTAGGGACTTTGCGCCATGTCTTGAAGTGGAGTTGGGGGTGTTGGCCTTGAGCCTTGGACACTAAAATCCCTCAGGAAGGCTGCTTGCCCCGAATTTCCTCTCCTCAAGGCCACGGGAAAGGCGGGCAACCTCCCCTCCAGGGGAGCCAGCGATTTGGCTTCTGCCAATGGACTCGAGAATGCGAAGCATTGCCACGGGGATCAGGAGTTCCGTGGCGGAGGCCGGGGACTCGACCCCAAAGCGTAAACCCTTCTAGAGCACAGCAGCCCACGGGGTTTCGTTTGAGCCCTCTCCTTGGATCCGGTCCGGTAGGGACTTGCCCCTTGTCTTGAAGTGGAGTTGGGGTGTTGGCCTTGACAGCGGACCCTAAAATTGGGGAAGGGTGCTTGCCCGAATTTCCCTCTCCCCAAGGCGGACACCCAAAATCCCCTGGCGATCGGCTGCCAATGCTAACAGCCGACATTTCCTCTCCCCAAGGCCGTGGGGAAGGGCGGGCAAGCGGCTCCTCCATCACACCGTCAATTGGCTAGGACCCATGATTTGGCTCCCGCCAACATGGGGGGCAGGGGACAATTTCGCTCCGGCTCGACAAATTGCCGGTTGCCAGGGATCAGGGACGCCCCCGGTTTGACAAATTTTATCTTTGGACCTTTGGCGGGGGCGGGACCCTTGACCTAGACCTTCTGAAATTCCGAAAAATTGGGCGTGTGCTGGAGATGAATTAGGGATCCGGGGACCGGCCCCAAAGCGTAAAGCCCTTCTAGAGGCACGGCAGTCCCCACGGGGTTCGGCCCCAAAGCGTTTGCCCTCTCCTTGTCCGGGCCCTAGGTAGGGACCTAGGGTGTCTTGAAGTGGAGTTGGGGTGTTGGCCGGACCCTAAAATCCCTCGGGGGCTGCTTGCCCCAAATTTCCTCTCCCCAAGGCCACGGGGGCGGGCCAGGCGACCTCAGCTCTCCGGGAATCCTTGATCGACTACGCCAATGGACTGAGCGTCGACATTGCCACAGGGGACCAAGTTAAGGGTGGCGAAGAAGACCACCCGAACTCCAAGAAGCGCCAAAGTAGCTCACTTCCATCACACTTCGTAGTCAATTGGCCTAGGATGTGCATGCGGGATCTTGTCGTGGAGGCGTGAGTGTTTCCTTCTTTCTACAAAACCGGCCCAGGTGTAACTTGCTCCCTAGGGTAATTTATGCCATTCGGGACGATTTGGCGGGGTCTATTTGCCATTCGGAACATCCCGGTGCGAACGACAAAGCAGATCGCGGTTTCTACAAAGGCTTACATCGGGGCGCCCGCCCGGTTTGACAAGTTCTCGGGCCGATCACGGAATCTTTTGGACCTTCGAGAAGAGGGCCCTGAGCGGAGGATCCAGCGGGCCGGATAGAGGGAGGCAGGGCTCAGGGAGGGTGGTCATTGCTGGCGTGCAACCCGAGGCGCTGCCCAGGAAGGGCTGCTGCCTCGGGAACTTTTGGATCCGCCTCACGGGTCCGGACTCTCCCCTCTTGTGAGGATCCACGCAAGGTCCCGGGGCCTCGTTTGACTTGGGGAAGGGTGCATTTCGGTTGTTCCAGCGGGCTGCCCCGACCGTTCTAATGCTAACCCTTTGACCTAGACCTTCTCCGAAAATTCCGAAAATTGGGCCGTGTCTTGGAGATGAATTAGGGATCCGGCGGCAAAACCGAATTTATTTTCGTGCAATGCATTAATTGCGAATTCTGAATGTCTTGCCTTTGCAAAAGCGCCCCGACTTCTACTTGCCACATGGGAGGAGGAAAGGCCCAAACTCCGCTCCGTCGGTTCCCTTGCTCCGTATTCACCATTTTGCTGCTTCGGCCCGGGTCCCAAGTGCAACGGACCGGGGACTTCGGCCCCAAAGCGTAAACCCTTCTAGAGCACGGCAGCCCCCCGGGGTTTACGTTTGAGGCCCTCTCCTTGTCGGTCGGCGGGACCTTGGCAGGTGTCTTGAAGTGGGGTTGGGGTGTTGGCTTGAGGCCGGACCCTAAAATCCCTCGGAGCTGCTTGCCCCAAATTTCCTCTCCCCAAGGCCACGGGGCCCGGGCCAGGCGACCTCCGCTCTCGGAATCGCGATCGCTTTCTGCCAATGGACTCGGAGCGTCGACATTGCCACGGGGACCAAGTTAAGTGGCGAAGACCACCCGAACTCCAAGAAGCCAAAGTAGCTCACTTCCATCACACTCGTAGTCAATTGGCCTAGGATGTGCATGCGGGGATCTTGTCGTGGAGGCGTGAGTGTTTCCTTCTTTTCGCCAAAACCGGCCAGGTGTAACTTGCTCCCTAGGGTAATTTCGCCATTCGGACGATTTGGCGGGGTCTATTTGCCATTCCGGAGCATCCCGGTGCGAGCGACAAAAGCAGTCTGCGGTTTCTACAAAGGCCCGGAACATCGGGGCGCCAAGGGTTTGACAAGTTCTCGGGACCGATCTGGAATCTTTTGGACCTTCGAAGAGGGCCCCACGAGCGGAGGATCAGCGGTCGGATAGGGGAACCGGGCTCGGGAGGGTGGTCATTAGCGGCGGCCGGGGCTTTGCGAGGAAGGGGCTGCCTGGGGAACTTTTGGATCCGCCTCACGGGGTCAGGACTCTCCCCTCTTGTGAGGGATCCTGCAAAGGTCTGGCCTCGTTTGACTTGGGGAAGGGTGCGGCTTCGGTTGCCACAGCGGGCTGCCCGACCGTTCTAATCACTAACCCTTTGACCCTAGACCTTCTCGAAAATTCGAAAATTGGGCCGTGTCTTTTGGAGATGAATTAGGGATCCGTGGCAAAAAGAATTTATTTTTCGTGCAATGCATTAATTCTTGAATTCTGAATGTCTTGCCTTTGCAAAAGCCCCAGGGCTTCTACTTGCCACATCGGGGAGGAGGAAAGGCCCAAACTCCGCTCCGTCGGTTCCCCTTGCTCGTATTCTCATTCTTTGCTTCTCGGCCGGGGTCCCAAGTGCAGCGGACCGGGACTCGGCCCCAAAGCGTAAACCCTTCTAGAGCACGGCAGCCCACGGGGTTTTTGCGTTTGAGGCCCTCTCCTTGTCGGTCGGTAGGGACCTTGCAGGTGTCTTGAAGTGGGGTTGGGGTGTTGGCCTTGAGGCCTTGTGGACCCTAAAATCCCTGGGAGGCTGCTTGCCCCAAATTTCCTCTCCCCAAGGCCACGGGGGCCGGGCCAGGCGACCTAAGCTCTCCGGAATCGCGATCGACTCGCCAATGGACTTCGAGCGTCGACATTGCCACACGGGGACCAAGTTCCGTGGCGAAGACCACCCGAACTCCAAGCGCCAAAGTAGCTCACTTCCATCACACTCGTAGTCAATTGGCCTAGGATGTGCATGCGGGGATCTTGTCGTGGAGGCGTGGAGTGTTTCCTTCTTTCCATAAAACCGGCCAGTGTAACTTGCTCCCTAGGGTAATTTCGCCATTCGGGACGATTTGGCGGGGTCTATTTGCCATTCGGAACATCCCCGGTGCCCGAGCGACAAAGCAGTGCGGTTTCTACAAAGGCGGACATCGGGGGCCCAGCGGTTTGACAAGTTCTCGGACCGATCTGGAATCTTTTGGACCTTCCGAAGGGGCCCTGAGCGGAGGATCAGCGGTCCGGATAGAGGCAGGGCTCCGGGAGGGTGGTCATTAGCGTGCAGACCGGGGGAGCTGCCGGGAAAGGCTGCCTCGGGAACTTTTGGATCCGCCTCACGGGGTGGGACTCTCCCCTCTTGTGAGGGATCCACCGCAAGGTCTGGCCTCGTTTGACTTGGGGAAGGGTGCGGCTCGGTTGCCACCGCAGCGGGCTGCCCGGCCGTTCTAATGCTAACCCTTTGACCTAGACCTTCTCAGAAAATTCCGAAAATTGGGCGTGTCTTTGGAGATGAATTAGGGATCGGCAAAAACGGAATTTATTTTCGTGCAATGCATTAATTGCTTGAATTCTGAATGTCTTGCCGCTGCAAAAGCCCCCGACTTCTACTTGCCACATGGGAGGAGGAAAGGCCCAAACTCGCTCCGTCGGTTCCCCTTGCTCCGTATTCTCACTGCTGCTTCCGGCCGGGTCCCAAGTGCAACAGACCGGGACTCGGCCCCAAAACGTAAACCCTTCTAGAGCACGGCAACCCACAGGGGGTTTCACGTTTGAGGCCCTCTCCTTGTCGGTGGTAGGGACCTTCTTGGCAGGTGTCTTGAAGTGGGGTTGGGGTGTTGGCCTTGGGCCGGACCCTAAAATCCCTCGGGGGGCTTGCCCCAAATTTCCTCTCCCAAGGCCACAGGGCCGGGCCGGGGCGACCTCCGCTCTCAGGAATCGCGATCGACTCTGCCAATGGACTCGAGCGTCGACATTGCCACAGGGACCAAGTAAAGTGGCGGAAGACCACCGAACTCAAGAAGCGCCAAAGTAGCTCACTTCCATCACACTCGTAGTCAATTGGCCTAGGATGTGCATGCGGGATCTTGTCGTGGAGGCGTGAGTGTTTCCTTCTTTTCAGCAAAACCGGCCGTGTAACTTGCTCCCTAGGGTAATTTCGCCATTAGGACGATTTGGCGGGGTCTATTTGCCATTCAGGAGCATCCCCGGTGCGAGCGACAAAAGCAGTCGCGGTTTTCTACAAGGCCAGACATCGGGGCGCCCAGCGGTTTGACAAGTTCTCGGGGCCGATCACGGAATCTTTTGGACCTTCGAAGGGGCCCCTGAGCGGAGGATCAGCGGTGGGATAGGGGAGCAGGGCTCCGGGAGGGTGGTCGTAAGCGTGCAGCCCGGGGCTTGTTGCCGGGAAGAGCTGCCTCGGGGAACTTTTGGATCCGCCTCACGGGGTCAGGACTCTCCCCTCTTGTGAGGATCCTGCAAGAGTCGGCCTCGTTTGACTTGGGGAAGGGTGCCGGCTCGGTTGCCACCAGCGGGCTGCCCGGCCGTTCTAATGCTAACCCTTTGACCTAGACCTTCTCGAAAATTCCGAAAAATTGGGCCGTGTCTTTTGGAGATGAATTAGGGATCCGGCGGCAAAAACCGAGAATTTATTTTCGTGCAATGCATTAATTGCGAATTTACGAATGTCTTGCCCTTTGCCAAAAGCCCCGACTTCTACTTGCCACATCCGGAGGGAAAGGCCCAAACTCCGCTCCGTGGGTTCCCCTTGCTCGTATTCACCATTTGCTTTGCTTCCGGCGGGTCCCAAGTGCAGAGACCGGGACCCGGCCCCAAAGCGTAAACCCTTCTAGGGCACGGCAGCCCGCGGGGTTTCGTTTAGGAGGCCCTCTCCTTGTCGGTCGGTAGGGACCTTGCTTGTGTCTTGAAGATGGGGTTGGGGTGTTGGCCTTGTAGCGGACCCTAAAATCCCTCGGGGCTGCTTGCCCCAAATTTCCCTCTCCCCAAGGCTTGGGGGCCGGACCAGGCGACCTCCCTCTCAGGAATCGTGATCTGACTGCTACGCCAATGGACTCCCGAGCGTCGACATTGCCACAGGGGACCAAGTTAAAGTGGCCGAAGACCACCGAACTCCAAAAGCGCCAAAGTAGCTCACTTCCATCACTTTCGTAGTCAATTGGCCTAGGATGTGCATCGGGATCTTGTCGTGGAGGCGTGAGTGTTTCCTTCTTTCATAAAACCGCCAGGTGTAACTTGCTCCCTAGGGTAATTTCGCCATTGGGACGATTTGGCGGGGTCTATTTGCCATTCAGGAACATCCCGGTGCCCGACGACAAAAGCAGTCTTGGTTTCTACAAAGTAGACATCCGGGGCGCCCAGCGGTTTGACAAGTTCTCGGGGACCCGTCTGGAATCTTTTGGACCTTCGAAGAGGGGCCCCTGAGCGGAGGATCAGCGGTGGGATAGAGCAGGGCTCGGGGGGGTGGTCATTAGCGTCGCGGCCGGGGGCTTATTGCCCGGGGAAGAGCTGCCGGGGAACTTTTTTGGATCCGCCTCACGGGGTCAGGACTCTCCCCTCTTGTGAGGGATCCCTGCAAGGTCAGCCTCGTTTGACTTGGGGAAAGGGTGCGGCTCGGTTGCCACAGCGGGCTGCCCGGCCCGGATTCTAATGCTAACCCTTTGACCTAGACCTTCTCGAAAATTCGAAAAATTGGGCGTGTCTTTGGAGATGAATTAGGGATCGGCAAAAAGCCGAATTTATTTTAGGTGCAATGCATTAATTGCGAATTCTGAATGTCTTGCCAGCAAAAGCCCCCAGACTTCTACTTGCCACGCCGGGGAGGAGGAAAGGCCCAAACTCCGCTCCGTCGGTTCCCCTTGCTCCGTATTCTCCATTGCTGCTTTCGGCCCGGTCCCAAGTGCAGCAGAGACCAGGGACTTCGGCCCCAAAGCGTAAACCCTTCTAGGCACGGCAACCCACGGGGTTTTACGTTTGAGGCCCTCTCCTTGTCGGTCGGTAGGGACCCAGGTGTCTTGAAGATGGGGTTGGGGTGTTGGCCTTGAGCCTTGGACCCTAAAATCCCCTCAGGGGCTGCTTGCCCCAAATTTCCTCTCCCCAAGGCCACGGGGCCGGGACGAGGCGACCTCGCTAAAGGAGGAATCCTTGATCGACTCGCCAATGGACTCGAGCGTCGACATTGCCACGGGGACCAAGTTCGTGGCGGAAGACCACCCGAACTCCAAAAGCGCCAAAGTAGCTCACTTCCATCACACTCGTAGTCAATTGGCCTAGGATGTGCATGCGGGGATCTTGTCGTGGAGGCGTGAGTGTTTCCTTCTTTAAGCAAAACCGGTAGTGTAACTTGCTCCCTAGGGTAATTTTCGCCATTCGGACGATTTGGCGAGGGGTCTATTTACCCATTAGGAGCATCCCGGTGCGAGCGACAAAAGCGGTCATGCGGTTTCTACAAAGGCGGAGCATCGGGGCGCCCGCCCGGTTTGACAAGTTCTCGGACCCGTCCCGGAATCTTTTTGGACCTTCGAAGAGGGGCCCTGAGCGGAGGATCCAGCGGTGGGATAGAGGCAGGGCTCCGGGAGGTGGTCATTAAGCGTGCGGCCAGGCGGCCCGGGGAAGGGCTGCCTGGGGAACTTTTTGGATCCGCCTCACGGGGTGGGACTCTCCCCTCTTGTGAGGGATCCCACCGCAAGGTCACGGCCTCGTTTGACTTGGGGAAGGGTGCGGCTCGGTTGCCTGCAGCGGGCTGCCCGGCCCGGATTCTAATGCTAACCCTTTGACCTAGACCTTCTCCAGAAAATTCGAAAATTGGGCGGTGTCTTTGGAGATGAATTAGGGATCATTGGCAAAAGCAGGAATTTATTTTTTAGTGCAATGCATTAATTGCGAATTCACGAATGTCTTGCCCTTTGCAAAAAGCCCCCAGGCTTCTACTTGCCACATCCGGGAGGAGGAAAGGCCCAAACTCGCTCAGTCGGTTCCCCTTGCTCCGTATTTACCATTTGCTGCGCTTCCGGCCCGGGTCCCAAGTGCAACGGGACCGGGGACTTCGGCCCCAAAGCGTAAACCCTTCTAGAGCACGGCAGCCCCGGGGTTTCGTTTGGAGGAGCCCTCTCCTTGTCGGTCGTAGGGACCTTGCGCCGTGTCTTGAAGTGGGGTTGGGGTGTTGGCCTTGAGGCCGGACCCTAAAATCCCTCGGGGGCTGCTTGCCCCAAATTTCCTCTCCCAAGGCCACAGGGGCCGGGACGAGGCGACCTCCTCTCTCGGGAATCGCGATCGACTCGCCAATGGACTCGGAGCGTCGACATTGCCATGGGGACCAAGTTAAAGTGGTGAAGACCACTTGGTCGCCCGAACTCCAAGCGCCAAAGTAGCTCACTTCCATCACACTTCGTAGTCAATTGGCCTAGGATGTGCATGCGGGGATCTTGTCGTGGAGGCGTGAGTGTTTCCTTCTTTTACCAAAACCCCCAGGTGTAACTTGCTCCCTAGGGTAATTTACCGCCATTAGGACGATTTGGCGGGGTCTATTTGCCATTAGGAACATCCGGTGCGAGCGACAAAAGCAGTCACGGTTTCTACAAAGCCTGAGCATCCCGGGGCGCCCGTGGTTTGACAAGTTCTCGGGGCCGTCTGGAATCTTTTGGACCTTCAGAAGAGGGCCCCTGAGCGGAGGATCAGCGGTGGGATGGGAGCAGGGCTCCGGGAGGGTGGTCATTAAGCGTCGCGACCAGGAGGGCTGCGGGAGGAAGGCGCCTGGGAACTTTTGGATCCGCCTCACGGGGTCGGGACTCTCCCCTCTTGTGAGGATCCCCTGCAAGGTCGGCCTCGTTTGACTTGGGGAAGGGTGCGGCTGGGTTGCCACACAGCGGGCTGCCCGACCGTTCTAATGCTAACCCTTTGACCTAGACCTTCTCAGAAAATTCGAAAATTGGGCGTGTCTTTGGAGATGAATTAGGGATCCGGTGGCAAAAAAAGCAGGAATTTATTTACCGTGCAATGCATTAGTGCCCGAATTCTGAATGTCTTGCCACTTTGCAAAAGCCCCGACTTCTGCCACATCCGGAGGAGGGAAAGGCCCAAACTCCCGCTCGTCGGTTCCCCTTGCTCAGTATTACCGGTGCTTGCTTCGGCGGGTCCCAAGTGCAACGGACGGGACTCGGCCCCAAAAGCGTAAACCCTTCTAGAGCACGGCAGCCCGCAGGGTTTCGTTCCGGGAGCCCCTCCTTGTCGGTCAGTAGGGACCTTGATGGTGTCTTGAAGATGGGGTTGGGGTGTTGGCTTCCGGCCTTGAGACCCTAAAATCCCCTCAGGGTACTTGCCCAAATTTCCTCTCCCCAAGGCCACGGGGGCCGGGCCGAGGCGACCTCGGCTCTCACGGGAATGCGATACGACTACGCCAATGGACTCGGAGCGTCGACAGCATTGCCACGAGGACCAAGGATTCGTGGCAGACCACGAACTCAAGAAGCGCCAAAAGTGGCTCACTTCCATCACACTTTCGTAGTCGATTGGCCTAGGATGTGCATGGG